>CM077643.1:133282604-133615104 GCA_039707465.1 Rhabdophis nuchalis | reverse complement strand
GAATTGGACCAGACAGATGAAGGGGAGAAACTCTTTTGCTCTGTGCTGGAGCAGTTTGAAGCATCCCAGGTCTTTGAACAGTAAGATGGAACTTCTCCAAGCTGTCTTTTCCCATTAGAGTATGATTATGATCATTGTTCCATTCAACAGCGTCACGTTCAAAAAAGGTTGCCTTGGATTTTGTATGGCAGACTCTTTGCTATATAGTTAGTGAGCTATATCTATTGCCTTTAATCTGTATAATAGAGGTGAAGACCCTCTAGCTCAGGGGTCTCCAGGAACCTTTGCAACTTTAAGTCTGAAGGACTTCAGCTCCCAGAATTCTCCAGCCAGCTTTGCTGGCTAGAGAATTCTGGGAGCTGAAGTCCTTCAGACTTAAAGTTGCAAAGGTTGGAGACCCCTGCTCTAGCTCTCCAGCTGCTGATGAATTACAGCTCCTAGTATCAGTACAGCTTACTAGTAGTCAAATTGACTAGAACTGAGGGCTATAGTATATCTGGTGGGCTATGGATTTCTTATGCCCATGCGAGAATGTTACTAACTATTCTGCTTTACTTTTGCTAGGCCAATAAGGGCCAATGCATGATTCTGTGACAATGTTAGTGAAGGAAGAAGAGCAAAAATTGGAATAAGAGTCAACCAAAACTATTTTGAAAGGGGAAATGCACACACCTGATATCCAGAAAAAGCTCAGACTTTAAGATTTATGTCTTTCCTCTTGTGGTCTGCTTGTTCTTATCATAAGAAAGTAAAGGAGGAAGAGGAGGAGTAGAATTTAAGTTGTGTCTTTAAAAGCATTCTGCAAGAATCTCCTTTGCCTTTACTCCAGTCAGGGTGAAGTTCAAGAGCTTTGGGTTCGAATCCGAAAAGAGGCACCAGAACTCCTAGGCAGTTTTGAAGAGTTTCTTTTCCATATTTCCTCATACATCAAGGAACTGCGCCATGAGAAAGAATCCATGGAACTGGTATTAAAACGGTAAGCAATTCCCAGAATGTCTTAATGCCTCTTGTGTTAACATGAAGACTCGGACATTGGCTTCCCATCAGGGGTGGGTTCCTGTACCAGTTAGTACCAGTTTGTTTCACGGTCACACACACATCCGCCACACATTGCTTGTGCATGTGCAGTAGACTGTTATTGTTCTGCGCATGTCCAGAAACATGCCAGCAATTGCAGAAGAGACCGGGGAACCAGATCAGGAGTGTGGCCAGCCTGGGTCGCTGCCGATTCTGCGACCCAGGCCAAATTACCACTACCGGTTCAGTAGAATCTGGCCGAACCAGGAGGAACCCACCTCTGTTACCCATGAACCATCAACAGGGACTGGAAGAATGTGGGACTCTAGAGGAAAGACTATGTTGTGCAAGTATGATAGTGCACGACACTATCATAAAGTTTTAATTAGAAGGCAAAAAAATCTGTAAAATATTGATGATAAAATATTCATGCCCAGCATGGAGGCATAGTTGAAGTAAAATATGGGGCTTAACTTTGATGCCAACTGTTTGTGAATAAAACAAAACAGATAAAATGTCAGTAATTTAAATCAATCATTGTGTCAATTTATTATAAAACACAATTAATCTAATCTTTTATAGTCATTTGATACACTTTGCCCTTTAACAGCAATGAGTCTTACTGAAATAATTTTTCCAAGGTCTAGTTACAGTTGCTGAAGATTGCAGATAGGATTGTAAAACTTACAGCAAACGTTCACTGTCCAGAAACAACATATTAAGCCTATTGTAAAGAATCCTGAGTTTTTCTTTTTAGGAATTTTTCTTTTTATGGGCAGCATCTATTTAAACATTTTGATATTTTTGTAGGGCTGCGAGAGTGCCCTAATTAGTGAGTCCATGAAAAATGACAGGGTGTATCATGTGGTAAAGTGGAATGTATTTATTTTGCTTTAAAAGAAAATATTTCCCCTATTCTCTTACTTTGTTTTCATTTTTTGTTTATTTTACCCAACCAATGTTTTTCAGACTTGGCAACTTGAATATGTGTGAACTTCAGCTACCAGAATTCTCCAGCCAGCATTGTTGCCAAGTTTGAAAAACACCGGTGTTCACTTTTTCCACATCTCCTTCTTCCTGTTCTATTCTATTCTTTTAGAAGAGAGACCGACCATGACCGAGAAATCAGGTGTCTCTATGAGGAAATGGAGCAACAAATTAAAGCTGAAAGGGAGCGGCTGGTCCAGCAGGTAAACTCCTGATCTGCACGCAATCCTATTCCTTGATTACTCCTATGATGTTTGGCAAGTGCTGGGGATGATTTTATGGAGGAAGAAAAAAAAAAAGGAACACCTGTTCCTCTGCTTTTTTTTGCAGGAGTCATCAAGGCTTGAGAAAAACAACATGTTTCAGAAAGAGTTGCAGAACAAAGAACAAGAATTTGAGAAAATTCTTTACCGGCAAAGAAAGGTGACCGAGGCCTGCTTCTCATCCTTTCCTAATTAAACCAAAGTTATCATTCAGTAAAAGGGTAACAATCTTTGCTATAAACTATAAACTTGCCCAATCTAGTGTTTCCTAAATATACTGGGTTAAGATTTCCTTGGTAAATATTTGGAGGATGTGGAATAGAGAGAGACTGCTAACAAAGTATTTGTTGATTCCATCAAGAGAAACTCGTGGCTTAATATAAGTTTTTGCACAAGTGAGGCAAAGATGCATTGGAAAGTACATCTTGTCTGGCTGGCAGTATTTTTTGCAAAACTAGAACTAGATAAGGGTAAAGGTAAAGGTTCTCCTTGCACATATGTGCTAGTCATTCCTAGGGGGCGGTGCTCATCTCCATTTCAAAGCCGAAGAGCCAGCGCTGTCCGAAGACATCTCCATGGTCATGTTGCTGGCATGACTAAACGCCAAAGGCAAATGGAATGCTGTTACCTTCCCACCAAAGGTGGTCCTTATTTTTCTACTTGCATTTTACATGCTTTCGAACTGCTAGGTTGGCAGAAACTGGGACAAGTAATGTGAGCTCACTCCGTTACATGGTGCTAGGGATTTGAGCCACTGAACTGCCAACCTTCTGATCAACAAGTTCAGCAAATTATGATATAGACCTGTTGGGGAAGAAAGAAGTAAAATGCTTTCTGCTCTATTATTTCATCATTCTTTGTTCATTTGGTTCCAATAAGTACTAGTATTACCATCTGTAGGCTTTCTATTGTCCTTTCATTGCCATGTTACATCAAGATATGAATGAAAGATATGATACAAAAGCTTTGTGTTATTTTTACAGTCTTTGGTTTGTGAGTTGTACAAAGCATTAAAAAATGTTGTGGTCCTTCAGGGATGAGTTGACATGTGTATGAGTTCAACAATGTTAAATCCTTCTTGCTGTTACATTAATACTAGTATTGCAGGAATAAATATGATAGGCTTTGGAAAGATCTTGTTTCCAAAGTCAGGATGCCTGCATGGATGGAAACATTTCTGTCTGAATGCCTTTTTAGAAACTCTCGTGGATGAGATCAGAACTAAAGTGGACAAAGCCATGTTCTATTTAAAGAAAGATATAAGTTTAAAATGCCCATTTGAAGAGGGACGTAGCCTAGCCTGCCACTTCTGTTAAGAAATTTATATCTTATGGTGTGGTGAGCAAATAATTTTCACAGAGAGTCCTTGCATTTGGGGTGGATATGTCTATGATTACGTCTAACCACACCCGATTGGTTTAAGTAACAGTTGTCTGGGTGAGAGCCAATTGCATAATATTGATATAGCAAACTTCATAAAATTCCTGACGTAAGAATCCATGACTGAAGGCCAAGTTTCTTCTGAAATCTTATCTTCATCTGCAAGGCCTGGCCCAACTGCTTTTGAATAGTATCTGCTCTCCTCCCTTAACCTCCAGGCCCATGGCTCTGGCAGGGTTTCAACTCCATTCATATTTCACTCTGGTCTGGTACACTAATCACCACCAAAATAAGAAGGACTGTATTTATTCATGTCACAATTGTATGGTTATTATTCTTGGAGGAACGCAACTGCGAATTGGGAAATGGAATAGTTTGTTTGGATAACTATTCTATCCATATTGTTGTATCAATTAGTTTAAAAAAAATACTCTCAGGATAAAACAATAAAACAATATTAGATATTGTTCTTATTGCAATCCTAGATTTCATTCAGACGTCTTGGTTCTCCAACTCTATTTATTTTGTTTTATAAATGTCTATATTTAGTTGGAACATCAGTTACGCTGCCAGCACTCTGAGCAGCTAGAAATGCGTATACAAAACGAGAGATTACAAATTCTGAGTGAAAATCTCCTGGATCAGCTGGAAAGGACCAAATGGGAGCTGGAAGTAGCCCAAAGTCGGTTGCAAGAATTGCAGAAAGAAGCCCAGGTAGAGCAGGAACAGAAGAACAGGTATGGCCAGGGGTAACGGCAGGATGTAGAATGGCATCACGTCGTTAGAATGAAAATATTAGAAAATCAATGCTGCTGTGTGTGGCTGCTGCACATTGATAGCTCTTTAAGGGTGAACATTTTCTGATATTTTGTTTTCCCTACTCCACTACAATCTCTATAAATCTCAAGTACACCGAAGGCATAGTACAGTGGTAAGTTCCGTATCTCATTCCAACCAGTATGGTTGGAACGGGACCATCGGTGTCCACATGGACGTGTGCAGCGTGCACATGCGTTTTAGCGCCTCCGCTAACCTCCGCGATGCTTTACATGCGGTGCACCTGTGTGGAAGCGCTGAAGACTTAAAAGACCAGTAAGGAGCTCGGGCGGGCAGGTGGGTCCTCCGGAGCACCGTACTGGAACAGTATCCAGTGCTCCGGGCAGGCTCCGGTATGCCCGTACCAGGGCGTACCGCCTGCAACCCATCACTGGCATAGTACCTTTCCTTTCCTTGAGATAAACTAATGATGCAAGTCTTTTTCCAATTACGTTTTTTTCTAGCAACTTCATGAAGGAATTAGCTTGGATAACAAACACCCCAGCATTTATATATATTCTTTTGTCAAAACCTACAGGGCATGACAGTCCTAGAACAAAACAAATATTATCGTTATCTCCATGGAAATCAATTACTTTAATGTTTAGAAAAATATGTCATTTGAGAATCATTGGTGCCAGTCAAGTAACCAGTTACTGTATGTTATCAAGTGGTAAATAATATATTTGCTAGTACTTAATTGACCAAAACCTGCTTTCCAAAGTAAACAGAGGTAAGAGAATGGCCATGTCCTCTGCGCAACAATTTCGTCCAGTTTTCCCTGATGCGGTCTGCTTCGAACACATGGAGCATTAAATCTCATACGCCCACATCAGGGACGACAGGAGTTGAAAGAGAAACCTATTTGGAGAGTCAAAGTTATTGAGAAACAATAACTACCCAGTATCCACAATGTTTTGGATGAGATGGATGTATCAAAAATAAAACTACCTAAAAAGCTGTTTTTTGTGTGCTCAGGTAAACACATACAGGTAGTCCTTGACTTACAACCACAATTGGGACCAGGCTGTCATTGCTAAGCAAGGCAGTTAAGAGAGTAGTGTCCAATTTTATGACCTTTTTTGGCTACATCTGTTAAGCAAATCATTGCAGTTATTAAGTGAATCACACAGCTGTTAACCAAATCTGGCTTCCCTCATTGACTTTCCTTGTTGGTTGTTGGCTGGGAAGGTCATGAATGATGGTCATATGTCTGTGGGATGCTGCAATGGTCATAAGTGTGAGGACAGTCATAAGCCACTTTTTCAGTACCCTTTGTAATGTTGAACAGTTGCTAAATGAATGTTGCATGCCGAGGACTCCTGATGTCACTTGACCTGTATCCTTAGGGCCAAACTATACCTTGTGTATACATGCAACCATTTGAGGAAAAAAAGTGGAAACAAGAGGGACATATGAATGTCCTTTGATAAAAGGCAGATAAGTAAATATCCTGGTCTATAAACCTGTGATAACAATAGGCCATTAACAAATAGTCCAAGTTCATATCATGTATTTACAATACAATACAATAGCAGAGTTGGAAGGGACCTTGGAGGTCTTCTAGTCCAACCCCCTGCCCAGGCAGGAAACCCTATACCATTTCAGACAAATGGCTATCCAACATCTTCTTAAAGACTTCCAGGGTTGCAGCATTCACAACTTCTGGAGGCAAGCTGTTCCACTGGTTAATTGTTCTAACTGTCAGGAAATTTCTCCTCAGTTCTAAGTTGCTTCTCTCCTTGATTAGTTTCCACCCATTGCTTCTGCCCTCAGGTGCTTTGGAGAATAGCTTGACTCCCTGTTCTTTGTGGCAGCCTCTGAGATATCAGAAGACTGCTATCATGTCTCCCCTAGTTCTTCTTTTCATTAAACTAGACATACCCAGTTGCTGCAACCGTTCCTCATATGTTTTAGCCTCCAGTCCCCTAATCATCTTTGTTGCTCTTCTCTGTACTCTTTCTAGAGTCTCCACATCTTTTCTACATCGTGGCGACCAAAACTGAATGCAGTATTCCAAGTGTGGCCTTATCAAGGCATTATAAAGTGGTATTAAAACTTCACGTGATCTTGATTCTACCCCTCTGTTTATGCAGCCTAGAACTGTGTTGGCTTTTTGGCAGCTGCTGCACACTGCTGGCTCATATTTAAATGGTTATCCACTAGGATTCCAAGATCCCTCTCACAGTTGCTACTATTGAGCAAGGTACCACCTATACTGTACCTGTGCATTTCGTTTTTGTTCCTTAAATATAGAACCTTACTTTTTTCACAATTGAATTTCATTTTGTTAGATAGTGCCCAATGTTCAAGTTTGTCAAGATCCTTCTGTATCTTAAGCCTATCTTCTGGAGAATTGGCTATTCCTGCCAGCTTGGTGTCATCTGCAAATTTGATGAGTTCCCCATTTATTCCCTCATCCAAATCATTGATGACGATGTTGAAGAGTACTGGGCCTAAAACAGAGCCTTGGGGGACTCCACTGCATACTTCCCTCCATGTAGATGCAGTTCCATTGAGGACTACACGTTGAGTGCGGTTGGTCAGCCAGTTGCGAATCCATCTGGTGGTGATGCTGTCTAACCCGCATTTTTCTACTTTATCTAATAGTAGATTATGGTCTACTTTATCAAATGCCTTGCTGAAGTCCAAGTAAATTATATCCATTCTTTGTTTTAAACATGTTCAGTAAACCAAAATGGGTGGGTTTACACCTCAGGACGAAACCATAAATTTGCAAGCTTGCAAATTACCATGACTTGATTCATACCTAGAATTAAGCCAAAAACACACAAGCAAACATTATGCCATTGTGCAGCATGCAAACAAGTAGGGGAGACCTAGTTAGTATTAATTTACTTAGAACATCCTCCATATGCAGTTACCGCCAGCAGGCGTAGTAGTACTGCTACATTTTAGCAAATATTAATGTTTGCAAAATTATAGAATACAGATTTACATATCTGCTAATCTTTTTTTCCCCTTGCTTCTATCCCAGAGATATATTTCAAGCTTCTAAGAATATGCAGAAAGAAAAACAAAGCCTTTTGCGTCAGTTGGAGCTCCTCAGGTAAGAAAGGTATTTGAAAAAGAGTGAGTGTCTGTTCAGTCACTTGGAAAATACTCGCATACAGAAGCTACAGAAAGTGGACCACTTTGGGGCAGCGGTCCCCAACCTTTCTGGTTTTGTGGACCGGCGGGGGAGGAAGCAGAGGGGATGATTTTGCGCAAGTGGCAGGTGAGAACGCGTGTGTGCAAAGTTCTATTTGCGTAAGCGGCAGACAGGTGTGCTGGCCACTTGTACAAATGGAGCTATGTACGCAGGTGGAGCTACGTGCGCAAGTGGAACTGTACACGCATGTGCACTTGCCCGCTGTGTTCACGTCCCAGTTCTGGACAGACCAGTAGTGGCCCTCAGCCCAGGGGTTTGGGACCCCTGCTCTGGGGAATAGCAATAGCACATAGACTTATGTACCGCTTTACAGCGCTTTGCATCCCTCTCTAAGCGGTTTACAGAGTCAGCCTATTGACCCCCAACAATCTGGGTCCTCATTTTACCCATCTCAGAAGGATGGAAGGCTAAGACAACCCTGAGCCGGTGAGAATCGAACTGCCAAACTGAAGGCAGCCGGCAGTCTGAATAAGTAGCCTGCAGTAGTACTGCATTCTAACCACTGTGCCATCACAGCTCCTAGATATGTTACTTGGAGAACAAGGGTATCCATGGCTATCATTATGGATGCTTAAGGACACCCTCCGGGTTGGAGAGATAGGCAGGATATTTCTCAATGCCATTTGCAGGGAATTATAAGCAGGTGAAGACATCTGCTTGGGAAGACCCCGAAGCAAATGGTGAGCCACTGTGTGAGACAGAATGCTGGACTGGATGGGCTGTGGCCTGTTCCAGCAAGACTATTCTTATGATGATAGAAGATTAAAAGAAAGACTTAAAAAGAGGACGGGCGGGTGGACTCTTGCAATTGGAGGCTTGTGACTGAATTGTGTCTCTACCTGGGACTAATTCTTTGTGATGTCCCTCTTTTTACCCTTGGATATACAATTCTATGGAAAGGAACAATATGTACTTACAATTAAGAGAAAACATTTGGGAGGCCTACAGGGGAATTAGCTGTTAAGAGTTATTGGCCTCATTTACAGATAATTACTTAAGATTTATTTTGATCATGGTGTATGGAAGAAATAGAATGATGTCATGAAGAGGAACAAAATAGTCTTGACTATTTTTTTCTTCTTCATTTCTTTTACAGTGGAGCACCCAGTATAAGCTATTTTGTATTCAGAATAATAATACAATGTGTTAGATTATTAATAATTTACTTTTTATAATTAAATATTTGGATGGTCTAATGTTTGTTGGGTTGTTGCCAAAATGGGAAAATTGAACTCAGAAACTTCTTGTCTAGTTGACATTGGGTTGAACTCATATGATAGCCACCTTATACAAGCAACTGCTCTCCAGAATTTATTAAATGCAATCTAGGTGCCAAAGAAAGTATTGAACGAGCATATGTCATCGTACAAAGAATAGTTTCCTACTTTCCTTGTCTTCTCTGTCTCCTAAGGTTATATTCATAAAACAAATTTATTCACAATTATTTTGCTATTAAAGCCCAGTGTAGTTATTTTATAGTTCACTGTGTTATGCAAATTCAGAACATTTGATTAATCACCTAAATCATTGATAAGTAAACCAGAGGTAAGCAGATAAGGCAAAACAATTATTGACCACAGTACTGTTAAAGACGGTCAGTGGTTATGAAATCTTCTACAATCTGGTACCTGCGAAATGTGACCAGAAATTATGGGAGCTGTAGTACATCATAGCAGTAGGGAAGTCAGATCATTTCTGCACTAGTGACTTGCAACGTCTCAGAACGGGTTCCGGATCCCGTTCAAACCATACCAGTTGAAACGGGCTCGGTGGCGTTCGCATGGACACGCGCAGCGCGTGCATGCATCTTAGCACCTCCGCGGTCCTCCGTGACTCCAGCTGCTCAGCGGAGCATTGTGTAGGTACCACGTGCGTGTGCGGAAGCGCTGAAGACTTAAAACACCAGTAAGGAGCTCAGGTGGGCGGGCGGGCCCTCAGGAGCATCGTACCGGAATGGTATCCGGTGCTCCGGGCAGGCTCCGGTACACCTGTACCGGGGCGTACTGCCTGCAACCCACCACTGTGTGCAATAATCATTTTGCTAAAGTAGCAGTAATCTGAACAGTGTTTCTATTACTTTAGGAATGACTAGGCACTACTATGAATACATTATATGTCACTATCGTGGAAATTATTTAAGTTTGGATATGGGGAAAGGGCAAATGTGGACACTGTAGCCATAACACTTCCATTTGTCTTGCTTACGTCTGGAACAGAGAGATGAACAAAAATCTGCGAGATGAGAGAGACACAGTTGAAGCTAAGAAAATGATCAGTCTGAAAAAGAACATTTTAATCCCCAGCCATCACTCCTTTGCCTGCTGTCGTTGTTGCCATCACTTGGGGACATTTCATTTACCTGGGGGATACTAACAGAAACACAGAGTTTAATTATTCTTTTTTTGTAAGGATGTTTCTTTTCTAAGTCTAAATGAAGCGAGGACTGAATTTTTGCCAACCCCAGTCATTGCGCGCACACACAAAAATCAGCAAAGCTTGCCTATTTCTGATTGCACAGGAAAGACTCTCTAAGCAGATGTTCTTTAGACCAGAAAGCATGGAGAAATGTTTGCACTTTTTGAACTCTTTGCACTAAAGGTAAAATACACAGCAACTGAATCTATAGAAAATTGAATTTTCTTCATGCAGAAAAAGTCTTCTCTTTCCCTCTATTGTCACTGTTTCTAATAACTTGGGAATTTTTTACCTGCAAGCCCCATGTCTTACTTTACAACAGATAGCACTTTGCAACAGCTCTTTTTGCCATATTTATTCATGATTTGTTCACAGTTGTGTAGCTTCATTAAAGCCTGAAGGATTTGTGCATGACACTTTCTGTTCCTTACCTAAGTCTGCTCCCGTAGTGGACTACCCTCCCCTTTTTTTTCTATAATGGCATGTGTGTACATGGGCACCCAGACTTACACATACACATACACTTTTGTATACCTTTGTCTCAGAGGAATGAGACATATATATTCATCTCATGAAGTATATTCCCCAGTAGATTCCCCAGTACAGATATAGCCCAAATATGAGCTATAAAGGGAACATGAGCCAAAGAAGACTCATGGGCTTCCAATGAAATATATTCTTGCTGTTTCATAAATGAAAGCATGAATGAATAATGAAGAAGAGAAAAAAAGGCGATTAACATTTCTGGTCAGTTTTGTTGGGCAATGATAAACAGTACTTTGAGGTGTTTTCTTTAAAAAAAACCTTGAATGGAGATTTATTGAAGCTGCTAAGTAAAACTTTGTACAGAGCAAGAAAGGGATCACAGTGTAATGGCTTGTTTAACAAATCTAGATTAATGTGTGTTATTTGAGTGAATATTTCACTATTTATCTCTGTGATTAATTGGTGTGTGGAAGTATCTCCAGGTGAATAACTGATGAGGATACATATTACCATTCCATTGTAAATAGTGAAAGGTGTCATTTTTGCTTCGGTAATATTTTCATGTAATTATAATTATCCAGGGAAATAACTATTGCACATTGTTCTCCAAATCCTGTGATGTGTTAAACTGGAGCATGTACAGATACAAAGATTAATAAAATCATGTAAATAGAAGTTTCAGTAAATGAAGCTAGATATGAATATAAAAAGAACAACGTGAAGTCTTATTTTGCACACACCGTATCTTTACATATTGATTGTTGTAAAAGGTTCTGCTGGAAAGATCCAAAGAGGATGATCATCTTGGAGGTACTGTACTTGGCAGCCATAGTGTTCCTCATCTCTTCCTCCCAAGTCATCCAATGTGAATCCAGAAGCTGTATTTTTCATTTTGTTGTTGTTTATTCCTGCTCCGTGTGTCCAAGTCACAAAAAATAAAGATCTATTTGTCAAGAAGTAGAATGTTCCATCCACATCTTTAGAGCAATGGTACAGATAGGCCTGGATTACAATGTGACTGGGATTACTATTACTAAGCAATGTGGTCTTAAAGTACAATGTCACATGACCATGTTGCTTATTGGTAGCAATCCCAGAAGTCCCAGTTGCTATTGCAGCCTCAGGGTGTAAAATTGTTAAATGGTAGTAAGAAGCGAGAGTCCCAGTGAGTGGGCACTGCTTGGGGCCACAGGGGGCTAGTAGAAGTTATTGAAAGAGGGTTATCTGAAGCCACAGGAGGCCAAGAGTGCTGCAGGCAGGTTCCTGGGATGCTGTCCTCTAGTGGACTCTTTGGAAGAAAAAAAAGTGGCAGCAATTGACTGTGGCAACTTGCAACCTTATATGCTGGTTTTCCCAGTGGCTTTGCTTGTGGGAAGCTGGCAGGGAAGGTCATAAATGGTGATAATAGGATAATATGTAATAATAGCCAGTTGCGCCCCCTACTGGACCGGGACGCCCTTCGCACAGTCACTCAAGCACTCGTGACATCCCACCTAAACTACTGCAATGCTCTCTACATGGGGCTCCCCTTGAGGTGCATCCGAAGGCTGCAGCTAGTTCAGAATGCGGCCGCGTGGGGAATTTTGGGAGCCTCAAGGCATTCCCACGTAACACCGCTCCTGCGCGAGCTGCACTGGCTGCCTGTGGCCTTTCGGGTGCGCTTCAAGGTGTTGATCACCATCTTTAAAGCGCTCCATGGCACGGGGCCTAGTTATTTGCGGGACCGTATCCTGCCCGATACATCCCTTTGTCCGATTCGCTCCCACAGAGAGGGACTTCTCCAGGTGCCGTCCACTAGGCAATGCCGGCTGGCGACGCTCAGGGGAAGGGCCTTCTCTGTGGCGGGCCCAACCCTCTGGAACGACCAACCCCCGAACTTAGAACTATCACGGACCTCCGCCCCCTCCGCCAACATCTGAAAACGTACTTCTTCCATCTTGCCAGCTTGGCCTTATCCCCACAATCAAGTTTATAGACTGAACCTTAAATTGTTTTAATTGGATTTTAATGGGTAAGAGTTTTAAGGATTTTAGCACAGGGTATTGTATTTAATTGGTTTTTAGTATTTATTGTTGTCGTTTTATATTTCTATTTTAATTTCCTGTGCACCGCCCTGAGTCCCTTTGGGAAGAGAGGCGCGGTTATTCAAATTTAATAAAATAAAAAATAAAAATAAATTGTAATCACAAACTGGACACTTAAGCACCCGACTCATAATCATATGACCGAAAAGATGCTACAGAGTCTGGAACTTTGAGGTCCATTTTCATAAGTCCGTTTTCTCAACATGACCATAACTTTAAAGGGTCGCTGAGTTAATATCTTCCCCCAGTTCTAGGCATTTGACAAAGTTGCTTGAACTTGCTAAGGAAGTCCAGTCACTTTGATTATGGCACGGGACCTAGCTATCTGCGGGATCGCATCCTGCCCCATACATCCCTGCGGCCGATTCGCTCCCACAGAGAGGGACTTCTCCGGGTGCCGTCCACTAGGCTATGCCAGCGGGCGACGCCCAGGGGAAGGGCCTTCTCTGTGGCGGGCCCGACCCTCTGGAACGACCTTCCCCCTGAAATTAGAACAACTACGGACCTCTGCTCCTTCCATCAAAAACTAAAAACACACTTCTTCTGCTTGGTTGGCCTGGGGTAATTGAACTGTTTTTAGGGTTTTTAGGGGTTTAGTTTTAGTTTTAATATGGGATTTTAGCGCAGGGTTTTAGTTTAATTCATTTTAATATTGTATTATGTTTGTGGTTTTATACATGTATTTTTAAATTCCCTGTGCACCACCTCGAGTCCCTTCGGGGAGAGACAGCGGTTTATAAATTAAATTATTATTATTATTATTATTATTATTATTATTATTATTATTATTATTATTATTATTATTATTATTATTATTATTATCATCATCATCATCATCATTATTATTATTATTATTATATTGTCTATGAAATGTTTGATCCTCTTATTTCTGAGTATGGTTTAAATAGTGCTTTATAATTCTAGTGTTTGATGTGGTGGCTACTTAATATAAAACAGTTAAAAGACTTGTAGAGATGCTGCTATTGATCTGAGGTGCATAAAAGAGCACAGAGTGTAATTTAGTTGAAATGAACATCTTAAATGGTACCTATTTCATTGTGTTGCCACCATGGTTATAGAATTGTGTGCTTTCTACCGCAAGCTATATTTAGTCCTAGAGAGGTGGAGAGACAACATTTTTGTAATAAATATCTTAACCTGAACTGAGTACATTATTAAGAGATGCAATTTCATATACATACATACACCCCACACACACATACCAAAAATCAGGACCCATAAACAATTTATTACATAAATTACATAAAATGTTTGAATTGGTTGCCATTTTCTTCTAAACACTTATTTGGTTCATGACCTTTGAACTTTCCTAAGTACGGTACAGTAACATTTCTCTAAAAATATGTTTTAGCCAAATTAGTCAAACCTGTTCTTTACTACTATGGGACTTGATTTTGATTTTGGGTAGTATGTGTATGTGTGCATGCACAATACAGATACAAATGCATATTATATAATAAGTTAGAAGAGCTATGCTGTTTATAGTGTTATATAAATTTGAACATGTTGGACATGTTCAGTGGAACAGCTTGCCTCCAGAAGTTGTGAATGCCCCAACACTGCAAGTCTTCAAGAAGATTTTGCATAGCCATTTGCCTGAAATGGTATAGGGCTTCCTGCCTAGGCAGGGAGTTGGACTAGATGACCTCCAAGGTCCCTTCCAACTCTGCTATTGTATTGTATTGTATGTTGATATTTGGCAGTAAAATACTGTATGCTCGTATTTTTAGCTTTGCTTAACCTGGCTGTCTCCAGAAATGCTGGAGTGCAACTGCTTTAAAATAATGTGTACTGGGGAAGATTGCCTTAAGATAAATTATACCAGACTATGATGTTAATTTAATAGGTCTGAAATCAAGATGACTAGGCTAGCCTAAGCATTCTAAAGGTCTGCCTTAGACCAGATACAGCGTGATCTATTTACTTTTCCTTAGGAAGAACCCCATTATGTTAAGTGAGGCCTACTTTCAGATAAAAATACACAGGGTAGCAACCACAAAGAACGTAGTGAAAGTAGTCTTTTGCATACAATATCTCATTGTGTGTCTACATGGTGTCACACCCCTCTTTGTTTTGCATGGCATCTAGATAAGCTGTTTGTTTGGCCAATAAAGATTTATGTGCGCAGTAGTTTAGGCATTTCTAGTTATTTTGTAGCAGATTTTTTTTTTTTTAAATGCATCCCAGTGGAGAGTAGGGCCACTTTCTCACTGGTTTGCAATAATTCAGAGAATTATATCATGAACTCTGCTATTTGGAACCTTTATCTTATTTACCCCAAAAGCAGGAAGAAAGGAAAAGCCCAACAGGACGTGAATTAGATTCTATAAATTGGACATCCTTGCCTCTTTGACATTCGCCTGACTTTGTTCCCAGGCTGCTATCTCTCTTGGCCTCTCTGGACTGCATGACTCCCTCCTGGGACCAGAGGCCATTTTTGGAGCAGATATAATTAATTATGGCCACTCTGAAAATGGCATCCGCTTCAGTCACACATGGCCTAGCCCTAGAGACAGGGTAGCATGCTGTGCTTCCGTAACACACACTTCAGAGTTTTGGAGAACTTCTAAAGATTCTCTCTACATGGGGTTTCCCTTGAGGTGCGCCCGGAGGCTCCAGTTAGTACAGAACGCGGCCGCGCAGGGGATTCTGGGAGCTTCTAGATGCTCCCATGTGACACCCCTCCTGCGTGAGCTGCACTGGCTGCCTGTGGCTTTCCAGGTGCACTTCAAGGCGTTAGTAACCACCTTTAAAGCGCTCCATGGCATGGGACCTGGCTATTTGCAAGACCGCCTCCTGCTACCTAATACCTCCCACCGACCATTCCGCTCCCACAGAGAGGAGAGTGAGAGCCTTCTCTGTGGCTGCTCCTGCCCTCTGGAATGACCTACCCCCTGACCTTCGCACGATCACGGACCTGCACCTTTTCCACCGGGCTTTGAAGACCCATTTATTTCATGCAGCCGGCCTGGCGTAGCTTTTAATTGGTTTTAGAGAGGGTTTTTAGTTAGGGCTTTTATCAAAATCAGGCGTACTATTTAATAGTTTTGTTAATTGTATTTTAATTGTTTTATATTAGTGATTTTATACTAGTTGATTTTTATTGAGGCCTGTACACCGCCCTGAGTCCCCCTGGGAGAAGATGCGGGATAAAAATTCCAAAATAAATAAAAATAAATAAATAAAAGTAAAGTTGCAGTAATTTACTAGGGCTGGGGAGGAAGTGTGTGGGAACCACTGGGGTCAGAAACAGACACAAAGTCTTCCGGGGTCAGATGGGAGGGAAGCAGGCCCAAAGCCCCTGAGGATCCTGAGGAGTGGGATGGGGGGAGATATGGTCCAGTGATGGGTTTCAAAATTTTTTAGAACCTCTTCTGTAGGTGTGGCCTGCTTTGTGGGAGTGGCTTGCTGGCCATGTGACCAGGTGGGAGTGGCTTGGCAGTCATGTGACTGGGTGCGTGTTGCCAACTAGTAAAATGTGGTGAAACTAACTTAAAAACGCTCTTGCTTAGCAATCAAAATGTTGGTTCGGAAACTCTGGCATTTGAAGTCCACAAGTCTTAAAGCTGTCAAGTTACAAGACCCTTGCACCCCTAACCCTTTAGAAAAAAAACCCCAAGGGTGTTCAAACTTGACAGCTTTAAGACTTGTGGACTTCAACTCCCAGAATTCCTCCTCTTGCTCTTCATTTTGATGATGTGCGGATGGGTGGGGGGAGGGAGCTGGAACTGCTTCTAAATGGCACTGTAGATTTGTGGAACCTCTTCCATAGAAGAGGTTAGAACTGGCAGGAACCCATCCCTGCTATGGTCACTCATAAGGGACCTCAGGAGTGCTGCCCATAACTTTGAAATCAGGTGACAATTAGCTCAGTTGTACCTTTGAACTATTAGAACATTTTTTTAATTATAGCACTTAGCAATAGCACTGAGACTTATATACCACTTTACAGTGTTTTATAGCCCTCTCTAAACAGTTTACAGAGCGTATTTCCCCCAACAATCTTGGTCCTCATTTTACCTACCTCGGAAGGATGGAAGGCTGAGTCAACCTTGAGCCTGGTTAGCTTTGAACTGCCAAATTGCAGTCAGCCAGCAGTCAGCAGAAGTAGCCTGCAGTACTGCATTCTAACCATGGCGCCAGCGCGACACTTATTATATAGTATTAGAATATTTTATTTGAGCAGTTACACTTTTATTAAGGCTCAGGCATCGTGTCTCCTTTTATTTTAGCTTCAGATTTATAAAGTTTCTCACACCTCATTGTTCACAAACCTTTGAAGTAGTTTACCCAGCCTAAGATGTAGATTCTAAGGAAAGATAAGGTGCACATTCCAAGGATACTTTCTCCTTGGATAAGAAAAAAACCTTAGAAGCCCTGGCAAGGAGAGAAGTTCCTTATATGGGACAACGTGCAGAGGGAAATGAATGACTGGGTAAGGGGTTTGTATTCTATAGGAGGGACTGGTTTTAAGGTCCCGTATTTTTCGGACTATAAGACGCACTGGAGTATAAGATACATCATGATTTTGAAAAGGTATATTTAAAAAAAATATTTTTGCACTCTGAAGGCCTCCCAAACCCTCTGCACACCTCATTTTTTTGAAAAAGAAAAAAGGCATGCAGAGGGTTTGGGAGGCTTGTACAGTGCTCTGAGGGGCTGCGTGGGGGGTGGGAGACAAAAAGGAGGAAAAATGGCTCTTCTTTGCTCCTTTTTGCCCTCCCCAGCCCACAGGAGCACTTAGCAAGCCTCCCAAACCCTCTGCACATCCATTTTTGCAAAGGGGGCAGGTTTTGGTAGGCCAAATATGCTATATTCAGTGTATAAGACGCACCCAGATTTTCACCCTCTTTTTTTGCAGGAAAAGGTGCGTCTTATGCACCAAAAAATACAGTATATAATAACCTGTGCTGGATGGAGGGAGCCTTTGCAGCAGCCCACCTAAAGGCTTGCTATCATTGCCCTTAGGTGAAAAATAAAGAACTTACTTTCATGCAGCTGCCTGGTGTTTTTTTTTTTTAATCAATCTGACTCAGAATGAACTTGGTAAGGAATAAAATATTCCAGCAGAATGGTTGCAAGTTGAGGATAACCTGTAATGAACAGTAATAAAAATTCATTTTCCAACCAATGCGTGCATTTATGAGCAAATGTCATGCTATTGACAACAGTGCACAAGAGTAAGGATGGCATAGCTGTACCACTGAACACTTACTCAAATGAGACAATGGCAACTTGTGACATTCACAGCGTCTCTCTCTGCCTTCTCTCTCTCAGTCACATGTTCACTCAGTGGCCATAACAATCTGATTGCTGGAATGGAATTTGGTCATTAAACAAGGAGGTATAGTAGAGGTGGTATTCAGCCGGTTCACACCAGTTCGCGTGAACCAGTAGCAGAAATTTGGCCTGGGATGTGAACAGGTAGCAACCGCTGGCTGGCCATGACCCTCAACCACTTGCCGCTCGCTTGTCCTGTCCACTCACCTGGCCAGGTCCGGCGGCCAGCTGCGAGCAGCACTGGCAGGCAGTGGTGTGTGTGTGTGTGTGTGTGTGTGCGCGCGCAGATGGTGTGAAGAACAGGACGGTGGTGACAGTCACGGGGCAAGTCCCGTGATCATTGTCACTGTCACCTCCCATGCGTACCCCACTGCCTGCCGGTGCTGCTTATGGCCGGCCCTTGGAGAACATCCTGCTGTGCCAGAGGGACGGCGTCGCCGCAGACCGGCTCGGAAGGCAGCTACCAGCCTCAGTCTTTAAGGTACTTCGATGTGAGGGGGGACGGGACGCCATAAAGGGACAGACAGCTGCAGGAGCTGCCTTCTGAGCAGCTCCACTGCAAAGAGAGGCAGAGGAGTTTGGCTTCTCTCTGCCGCAGCATCCAACGTGGCTGCTTCTCTCTTAATTGTCGGACTCATGTCATGAGAAGGAGGCAAGAAGTAGCCAGGTGGAATGCTAGAACTTTTCTGTGAGTTTGGTAGGCGTGGTTTGCATGGGTGTGGCTTGGTGTGATGGTGTTGCCCCACCTTGCCTAGAGTGATGTTGAGTTTTGCCATGCCCACTCAGTCACATGACACTCCCAAGCCACGCCCACTGAACCGCCGGGGAAATTTTTTGAAATAATAATAATAAATTTAATTTGTAGACCGCTCCCTCTCCCCGAAGGGACTCGGGGCGGTGCACAGGGGAGTTAAAAACGTACAAACATAAATACATCATAAATATATAAAATCAAATTAAACAATTTATCCCTGCGCTAAAAAACCTAAAATCCTAAAAACTAAACCCCTTAAAAACCCAATTAAAACAATATAGATGATCAGACTAAAAAGGCTGGAAGGTAGGTTAGGTTAGGCCAGGCCGGCCTGTTAGAAGAGATAAGTCTTGAGCTTTTGTCGGAAGGCGTGGAGGTCTGTGGTTGTTCTGAGGTCGGGGGGTAGGTCGTTCCATAGAGCTGGGCCTGCCACACAGAAGGCCCTTCCCCTGGGCGTCGCCCGCTGGCATTGCCTAGTGGAAGGCACCTGGAGAAGTCCCTCTGTGGGAGCGGATCGGTCGAAGGGATGTATGGGGTAGGATGCGATCTCTCAGAAACCCACCACTGAGTTGTAGTATAACTGAATCTATACAGTATTCAAATAATCTTTACTTTTTTGTACTTTTTAAAGCCTAGCCTTATATCAGGAGGCATCAGCTGTAAAAACTGAAGTGAAACGCATCACACTGTTATTTTTTTCTGAATTATGGGGCATATGTGCTGCATTCTGCCATACACAATCATTGTATTGCACCTGCTCATTACACCAATAATATGCAAGAGTTGAACCTGTACTGCACACAAGAGGGCAGGATCAGAGGCATGTTTTTCTCAAGTAAAGCAGGGTATTTTTGGTAAGCTGCTTCCAAGAATACCAAGCAGGAAGTGTGATAAGAAATATGTCTGCTGAACTTTTAGCCTGCAAAAGGATAGTAATGGGGAACTTTTTATTGACAAATGCTACATTTATCTTAAAAAAAAAAAAATCAAGGCTGGAAAGTATCTTGGAATGTTACATTTCCTCCCCAATACTGAGACTATGTTGGGATAGAAATAAATGACTCAATGAATAAATAATTATTTATTAAGCAAACAACAATAACATGTAACTGTTCCAAACCTCCCCAAAGAGCAATTGCTCTAGCACAGTGATAGCTAACATTTTTTGGCTCACATGCCAAAAGCGGGGGGAGCGTAGGGGGGTCGTTGGTGGGCGTGCCACACCCATAATGCTATGTGCGGGGGCCCCTGCTTTTGGTGCACTTTTTTCACCCTCCCCAGGCTCCAGAGGCTTTCTAGGAGCCTGGGGAGGGTGAAAACAGCCTCCCCTCCCCACCTCCAGAGGCTTTAGGAGCTTCCCTGAAGCCTCCAGAGGGCGAAAAACGGCCTCAAAAGAAGGCCTAAATCAGCTGGCCAGTGCATACAAGCATGCTGGAGCTGACAGGGCAATGTCTCACGTGCCCTAAGAAATGGTTCTGCGTGCCATCTGTGGCACCCGTGCCATAGGTGCGCCATTACGGCTCTAACAGAAAATATCTCTGCATTGTTTGAAGAGCACATTTCAATCTCAGGAGAGTAGCTTCCCCTAACCTGCTATTTTTTGTATGCCTGGGGTATAATTTTCATAACACCCATAAAGGATGACTGCAGGGAAGTTGCATTACCAAGATTGAGAAGAGCTTTGAAAAGCACCAATTGGGCATTTTCCAGAAGCAAACTTTTGAGGAAGACAAATGACCGGTTCTTCCTGCAATTCTAGCTAAAATGGCTACAAAAAGACATGCCTATAGCAGCCTAAAGTGGCCAATACAAGCTGGGAACATTTGCCTCTATCTCACTGGAAACCACATCACCAGTGAAGCATCACGTCCATGGCAAAAACTGTACCTAAATTAGTAGGGAAAAGACTTGGAACAACTAAAGGTGTACTGTATATGTGCTTCAGCTCTGGCCTGGCATTGAGAGAAAGGCAATACAGGTAGTCCTTAACTTATGACTATAATTGCACCCTAAATTTGTTTTGCTAAGCAAAACCATTGTTAAGTGAGTCTTGCCCCATTTTACGACCTTTCTTGCCATAGTTGTTAAGTGAATCACTGCAGTTGTTAAGTTGGTAACATGGTTATTACCATTGACTTTGCTTGTCAAAATATCACAAAAGGGGATCACATCACCCCAGTACAGTGGTGGGTTGCATCGGTACAGGCATACCGGAGGCTGCCCAGAGCACCGGATACTGTTCCAGTATGGTGCTCCAGAGGGCCCACCAGCCCGCCCGAGCTCCTTACCGGTCTTTTACATCTTCAGTGCTTACGCGCATGTGCAGAGCGCGTCCAGCATCTGTGCAACGCTCCACTGAGCAGCTGGAGCATTGCAAAGGCTTGTGGAGGTGCTAAGACACATGCGCGCTGCGCCAGGCTTACCACTGCCCCAGTAGTACACTGCAACTCATAAATACAAATCGATTGCCAAGTGTCTGAATTTTGATTATGTGACCAATGGACATACGTGTGGAAAACGATAATAAGTCTATTTTTGCTGTGGTAACTTTGAGCATTCACTAAATGAATTGTTGTAAGTCAAGGACTACCAGTATTATGAGGACATTTCATATCTATATATTTAAAATATAGTTACTGGGAAATGTGTGTGCCCAATCAGGAGCAACAAGGAAGAGTCATGGATTGAAATAGGATTTGCTTCTTTTTGGCTTGGCAGTGTGTTTGCTTGCAGCACGTTAAAGCTGCCATTGTTCAACAATTCTCAAACTTTTGGCATTCACTTTGTACTGATGATAATGCTCAAGCAGATAAAAATCACATTTAAAATACAGTAATGATATGGGATGAATGCTTATTATCTAGCTTTCAATCATGCTGATTCATAAAGTAGGCAATAATATAAACTTATTAACACAAGGGGGCCTTATATACACAATGCTGCAGAGTTTATTCTATGATAGAAAACATTGAAGAAATAGATACATCCTGTTTGTTTTACTTTTCTTCCTGATATTTTACTATCAACAAAAAGACCACTAGATGGTGCCATTTTTACAGCACCCAACATGATATCAGCGAAAGTAATTAATGGAAAGGAACTATGTATGGGCATGATTGAAAGACTACATGTTCAACAAAACCCATTGGCATTTATTGCTGGTTTTATACTTTGAAATCAAGTTCCATCTGGTGCAAAATGTATGTTAATTGGATGAAGAAAAGAAATGGCTCTCATCTGAAGCACAAACATTGTTCAGATCTCTGTCTCCCTCCAATTTGTTTAATTTTGAGAACAGAATTTGAATAGGCTACAAAGTTAGCCAGACTGGTGCCCTACAAAGTTGTATCACAGATTAAATATATGTGAACATAGAATATGGTTGCCAAAAATAAAATCTTAACAACATTGTTGGAGGAAATGTCCTTCTGGGTTCAGTTCCAAGTGGGGAAAAAGACACTGGAAACATGGAGACTGCTTGGAAAGATGGTTTTAATGGTGGACAGGACCACATGGTTTGAGCTCCTGAACAGAAAAGGGAGATCACATGCTTCCAGATGTTGGGTGAAGAAGAAAATAGAGCGAGATGCTGAAAGTTCCAGGTTTTATGCCTTCTCAGGCCTTTGATCTTGATCTTATATTCTGATTGGTTGTCAGAGTCCCATGGGGCCATGCAGGTCTTTTGAGTCCAAGTTTGGTTGTCTTGCTAGCTGATGTAATTTTCCCAGGTGCCTTATGGTGAGGTTCTATAGAAGGCTAATCCTACCTTTGTTATGTAAAGCAGACTAGCTCAGGCTTTAATGGCTCATTGACGGGGGGGGGGGGGGGGGGGAACTGCAGGGAGCTACTTTGCCTTTAAAAACATGTTTCTACCTTTTCACATCCACGGAAATATAATATTCTTCCTTCTTAATATTTCCCAGGGTATTTTAGTTTTCTAGCAGAGGGGTGGGTTTTAAATTTCTACACCATTTTAAGTCATATCATGAAATGTCCAAGTGTAATAGTCCTACTGTATTCTGTTTCTATTTCAAATATTGTATCCAAATCTAGGAAGGATTCAGACAGTTTAAACAAATATAGATTAAAAATTCCTCAAAAAGAAAATAGGCATCTTATGCTTCAGAAGACTGAGAAAGGCTCTGATAACACTCTTCAAATACCAAATGCCTGAAGGAATGTTGCATAGAAGATAGATCTGTTCTCAGTCATTCCTTGCTACAGGATACAAAATAATGGATACAGGTTATAAGAAAACAGGCCAGGCACAGCTACCTAATTCTTCCAAAAACATATTCCCATATTCAGGAAGTAGATAACAGCAGATGCTTCAGGGCATCAGGACTGAAATTGCAATATATTTTTATTGTATTGTATTGCATAGTAGCTGTACCTGCCACGGGTTGCTGTGGCCAAGTTTGGTTAAATGAAAAAGTTTCCCCACATAGACCCTCTCAGCAACCCCCTTCCTTCTCTGCCTCAGTTTCCGCTCCCTCTCCCTCCCCTCCCTCTCTCCCTCTACCTACCTACCTACCTACCCACCTACCTACCTACCTACCTACCTACCTACCTACCTACCTACTGTATTTCTCCCCCCCTCTCTCTATCCACCTACTTACCTACCTACCTACCTACCTACCTATCTACTTACCTACCTATTTACCTACCTATCTACCTACTGCATTTCTCCCTCTCTCTATCCCTCTACCTACCTACCTACCTACCTACCTACCTACCTACCTACCTACCTACCTACTGTATTTCTCCCCCCTCTCTCTATCCCTCTACCTACCTACCTACCTACCTACCTACCTACCTACCTACCTACCTACTGTATTTCACCCTCTCCCTATCTCTCTACCTACCTACTGTATTTCTACCCCCTCCCACTCTCTATCCTTCTACCTACCTACCTACAGTACCTACCTACAGTACCTACCTACTATATTTCTCCATCTCTCTTCCTACCTACCTACTGTATTTCTCCCCCCCTCTCTATCCCTCTGCCTACCTACCTAGTGTATTTTCCCTCTCTATATCTCTCTACCTACCTACCTACCTACCTACCTACCTACCTACCTCCTGTATTTCTCCCTCTCTATCCCTCTACCTACCTACCTACCTTGTGTATTTTCTCTCTCTCTCTCTCTCTCTCTCTCTCTCTCCCTCCCTCCCTCCCTACCTACCTACCTACCTACTGTATTTTCCCTCTTTCTCTCTATCTCTCTACCTACCTACCTAACTCTATGCCTGTATTTCTCCCTCTATGCCTCTACCTACCTACCTACTTACCTACCTATTTAGAGAGAGAGGAGAGAGATGCTGCTGACTCGGCAGCGGCCTTGTGGAGGGGGGGAGTTGGTGGAGGGGGGGCGGTGGAGGCGGTGGAGGAGAGGCTGCTGACTCGGCAGCAGCCTTGTGTGTGTGGGAGTTGGCAGGGGGGGCAGCGGCAGAGGAGAGAGAGGGTGCTGAGGAGGCGACCGTCGTGGATATGACGCAGACCGCTCCACCGCTCCTGCAAGTGACGTGAGCTGAAAAGCGGCCGGGTGGGAGGGGCCACGAAGGGGAGGGGGCCGAGTGAGCAAGCGAGGGAAACACACAGAAGAGCTGCAGTTTTACATTTGTGTGGCGTGTACCTGGCACCGGTGTGCCATCCACACAATCTGTATGTATTATTGGTGCTGCACTTGTAAGGAACGTTGTGTGAAAATTTGGTGGCGATTGGTGCAGTAGTTTCTGAGATTAGCGGTTTTGAACAAACTCATAGTTACATTTTTATTTATATAGAAGATATAGATTGTATTGTTATACGGAAGAGGCCTTCATCCTGCAATGGAGCGGATATACAATGCCCAGAATCAGGCATTACACTCCACTACAGGTTATCCTCAACTTACGAACGTAATTGAGCCCAAAATTATTGTTAAGTGAGACAGTTAAATGAGTTTTATCCCATTTTATGACCTTTCTTTGCACAATTGTTAACTGTAGTTGTTAACTTAGTAACACAGTTGTGAAATGAATCTGGCTTCCACATTGACTTTGCTTGTCAAAATGTTGCAGAAGGTGATCACATGCCCTGGGTCTTTGCAGTCATCATAAATATTGGCAAGTTGCCAAGTGTCTGAATTTTGATCACATGATCATTGGGATGCTGCATTGGGATGCTGCTGTGAAAAATGGTCATAAGTCATTTTTTTTCAGCGCCATTGTAACTTTGAAAGTCACTAAATGAACTGTTGTAAGTTGAAGACTACCACTATACTATATTACAGCACACTATACTACGTCCTGCCTTCATTATTTTTTCAAATAACTCAAAGCATCAAACATAGTCAATATATTTCTTCCACCTATTTTCCATACAACTGGTTTTCATGGCTAAAATGGGACTAGAACTCACAGTCTCTGGCTTTCTAACCCTGGTAGACCCTGGTGTAAACTACTAGACCAGTGATGGTTAACCTTTTTTGGCTCGCGTGCCAAAAGCGGGGGGAGCGCAGGGGGGGGGGTCGTGCGTGGGCGTGCCACACCCATAATGCTATGTGCGCGACCCCCTGCTTTTGGCGCGCTTTTTTCGCCCTCCCCAGGTTCCAGAGGCTTTCTAGGTGTCTGGGGAGGGTAAAAACAGCCTCCCCCCCCCCACCTCCACAGGCTTTAGGAGCTTCCCTGAAGCCTCCAGAGGATGAAAAACGGCCTCAAAAGAAGGTCTAAATCAGCTGGCCAGCACACACATGTACACTGGAGCTGACAGGGCAACGCCTCGCGTGCCCTAAGAAATGGTTCCACATGCCACCTGTGGCACTCGTGCCACAGGTTCGCCAT
Organism: Rhabdophis nuchalis; assembly: GCA_039707465.1. Lineage (NCBI taxonomy): Eukaryota > Metazoa > Chordata > Lepidosauria > Squamata > Natricidae > Rhabdophis > Rhabdophis nuchalis. Next base: position 133,589,604 of record CM077643.1, on the reverse strand, counting down.
CACGATACTAGACCAAATTGGTTGTACGCAGAAGATTCCAAACACAGAAATCAAACCGGCTCTCTACCTATCAGGTTTTAAATCTTAACCATTTTCTTCCCACCATTTCAAGTCATTTGGCTTTGGGGCCACTCTTTTTAAAGACTGGAATTCCCTCTTCTTCATGCTTATATAAAGGTTTTGCCTGACCTGATCAATGCTGATTCCCACCTCTCCAGCTTTAGCTCTTATAAGTAGCTTCGGTTCATTGGGAGAAATATTTCTAATTGTAAGGGCAGCTTGAAGCAACAGCATTTGCCTAGGGAAGTGATGCTTTCTTTCCTGCTATATATACTGTAATGAAATTGGGGCTTGGCCATAAACTCATGGGGTTGCTTTTAATCAGGAATCTTGAATAGTAAGGATGTCAGACGTGATAGCTCTAATGCACACCTCTATAATTCTGCACCTCTCAGGTTTTTTATGAGGCTAAAATGAAAGGCAAGGAATGTTTCAAAATGGTGGGTTCCTACCGGTTCGGACCAGTTCTCCCAAACTGGTAGTCCTGCCTTCAAACAGAGAGCGAACCAGTTCTCTGTTCCTTTGAAAGTGGGCCGCTCCGCCCCTGGCTTATATTTACCTTTATTTCAGCTTCTGAAGCCCAGCTGATCTGGGGCGGCAGATTGAATTGTTGCTCCTCAGCTGTTTTCCTTTTTTTCTGAGTAATTTTTGTTCAGTGTGGGCTCAGCAAACCAGTAGTAACGCTGGTAGGAACCCACCACTGGTGTGTGTGTGTGTGTGTGTGTGTGTGTGTGTGTCTGTGTCTGTGCGCACACGCATATATGCATGTTTGTGTGTGCATTTGTGTGTGCCAATGTATGTATGTATGTATGCATGTATGTACATTCTTGGAAGTCAACGTTCTTGGAAAATAGGCAAAACCATAAATTAGCACAGTTCATATGGTCTTTCTTTGCTTACTTTATATTTTTACCAGGCAAGCCCTTTTTTATTTCATCAAACACAGTGCAACTCATTTCTCTCTCTTAAACTCTAAAGTCATATTTTGAGCTGTTCAATGTCTTAATTATTTTTCTGTGTTTGTGGTTCCTTTGTGTATAGCACTAGTCTTTGTTTTCTATTATACAGTATTTGGCTGCTGCATTTTCTTTGTGATTATATTTTTGGGGAATTACCACTTGCATTGATTTTTTTTATTCTTGTTTTATTATGTATATTGTCCTGAGAGCCTAAGCTAGACGATAAATATATACACATACATTCTCCAGATGACTCTTGGGCAACCAAAGAGCTAGCCAGAAATAACTTTCATAGTTGAAAGCTGGTTATGTTGATCATGTGATATAAAAAAAAGTATTTCTAGATATGAGCACTTCAAACAGCAGTACAGATAAGTTTCCTTCTTATCTTATTTTTAGCTGTGTTATCTGTTTCTTTTTGCTAGGGGCAAAATCAACACTTTTTTCCCCAAACAATTTTTATTTATTTTTAGAACAAACACAAACATAGCAAACAAGAAAAAAAAAAACCCTTAAAAAACCATCTTCCATTACAAATTTTAGAAGGTGTGTTGGTTGGTTACAAAATTTCTATGCATCTCTTCCATAGTCATTACCTGCTTTTTATATCAAATCATATATTTTTAATTCAAATATATTTATATATATTACGATTATTATATCTCAACCTTAATTTGACTATAATTGTTTTTACACCCTTTTACATGTAATATTCAAAATCTAGAATAAGATTATATAATGGTATTCTATTAGATCTTCCTAAAATCATCCAAATAACAATACATCTTTATAACTTATTCTAGGTTAAAAAAAAGATAAAGATTGCTTATATTTAATAATCAAGCTTTTAAACCTCCTCTCATAATCTCCATTTGATTTTACCAGAAGCCGCTGACACTGAATCCCAGCACCAAACCTCTTCAAATGCTGTTGTTACTTTTGTGAACCGAAAGCATTCCTATTTTAGGTATTTGAGAGATGACGGGAGGAAATTTACTCTTTCGATTTGTCATGTGAAGAGAATTTCTCTGTTGGTCAACAATGACTCAGCTTTTTGGTGTTTCCGATTTCGTCATTCATTTCATCTCTAGTGGTGAGCAAAAGCTTTCCTCATCAGCTGAATGAGTGTGGATAGGCTATCCTCAAGATGCTCTGCCAGAAATGTAGGAGCAGAGTACTAAGTGGAAATAGAATGACGAATTTCAGCCTTCCCAATCTTCTTCTTTATCCCTAGCCATAAAAGGAAATGTGAAATGCAGGCCCATTGCCTCACCTAGGTCTAATCTTTTACATATTTAAATATCATACATTAGAATTCACTAACAACACAAAATTGCCATAACACTGCTTTCCCCCCATCTGTTGGCTTTGTACAAGGCTTATATCTTCCTGCAGGTACCTTTTTCCTTCTGATGGCTTTTCATACCACATTGAGGACATCTAGCCGTTCTTTATAGGGATCCTTTATTCCATGTCTCCTGTGGCAAGCCTGGTATTCCCTCCCCCTCTCTGATTAGCTCTGCCACAAAATTTCTTGTCTTAGGTCTAATTTCGTCACTTGATCTCTGTATCCACTCTGTTGCCATCTACACTCTTGATTGGGTATACAGTCGTGCTTTCTCCTTTGAGCATTTCTTTATCCTCCATTGTTATATTCAAGCCACTCTATATCAATGCTTCTCTACCTGTGATCCGCTGATTTCTGGAGGGAGGCATGATGTTGTCACAGGGGGTCTGTGAAGCCTTGAAGAAAGTTTATGATTTAAATCTTGAGTTAAGCTCTGGTGATCCGTGGCCACAAAAGTAATTAAAGTGATGAAGAAAAGGTTAAGAACTACTGCACTATATTATCTTCTACCAAATGCTTTATGGCAGTGATGACTAACCTTTTTTGGCTCGTGTGCCAAAAGCGGGGGGAGCGCAGGGGGGGTCATGCATGGATGTGCCACACCCATAATGCTATGTGCACAACCCCCTACTTTTGGCACGCTTTTTTCACCCTCCCCAGGCTCCAGAGGCTTTCTAGGAGCCTGGGGAGGGTGAAAACAGCCTCCCCCACCACCTGCAGAGGCTTCAGGAGCTTCCCTGAAGCCTCCAGAGGGCGAAAAATGGCCTCAAACGAAGGCCTAAATCAGCAGGCCAGTGCACACATGAGGGATGCAGCTGACAGGGCAGCGCCTCACGTGCCCTAAGAAATGGTTCCGCGTGCCACCTGTGGCACCCGTGCCAGAGGTTTGCCATCACGGCTGTCTGGCTCTTCTGCGAATTTTTTTTCCCATTGTTCCGTGAACAATGTGCCTCAGCTACTATAGTTCTTCCACTGTCCTATCTACACTTATGTTTTTCCATCCAACATCCCTTCAACCTTCCAGAATGATTTACTTCTCTAGCTAGATGTGATGATGTTTTGCTAACTAAGTAGCAAATCCTCTCTCCTGTCTGCACATATATAAACGTATCCAAAGCAGAGCAGCAGTATGGAGGCACAAAATCCCTCATATGACAAATGCAAGAATGTTACATTTAAAATAACTTTTCTATAATACAGACTATTTCCTGCCAAGGAAACGTCATTCTTGACCTCCCTCCCTTGTTTGAATGTCATTCCTCTCCTTGCATTTCTTTATTACGTTTCTTCACATTCTTGGATTCTGCTCAGTGACTTTTTCTCTTGTTCAAAGCTCTGGTGGCCTTGCTTATTCATATTTATTTGTGTTTATATGTCTCCCTTTGGTTAGTTTTATTTTAGTTCTACCCAAATCCTTTCTTTCTCTCCGAAATAACTCTGCTGATTTCACCTTTGTATTCTTTACATCTGGAATTGCTTCTTGGGATACATTTCCATGTATCCACCATCCTAATTTCTTTTACTGTTATTTTAAAGTTCACCTTTATCAGGAAGTCACTGCATCTTCCAATATTCTCAATATGGTGCCCACAGATAGATAAGAGTGCACCCAGGCATACTTTTCTTGGCGTGTTTGGTTGTACATGATTCTACATCCCTGTGCACTTAGAAAGTGTATTCAAAACACTTGTTAGTTTTGATAAAATATCGTAGCATCATTCATATTTGTCCTAGTTATAATACAAGTGAAGCTAAATTGTTTTTGCATTTAATGTGCACCCTTTTAAACATCCAAATACTATCAGCTTGAAAACCAGGCGTGTTAATTGATAAAGCAATGAAGGAGCAGCAAAACTGGAGGAAGAAGAGTTGAATTCTATCTTTGGTGCAAATAATCAGTTGATGCTATACTGCATTCCCCCCCCCCCCAAAGGAAGCTCAGTACCACACCTTCAAGCAAGATCATATTTCACATCTACTCGTGCCCTCAGGCTTGTTTACTTAAGAGTGCACAGAAAATAAATTCTCTTTGAAGAGTCTTCATTAGGAAAATGATGACTCACTGCCCTTTCTAAAAAGACAGGCTTCTAGCAAGGAAAGAAATGTCTCCAACCAAAGTCTATCATCTCTGTTTTTGCAGGATGCTATTAATGAAGAGGAGACATTGCAATGAGGTGGGCAAATCAGCATGACAGCACCTGGCTTTGAATATACCATCAGCAGTTTAATCTCTCATCAGAAACCAAAAGAATAAAGAATAAAACAGATTAGAAGCAGGTGTGTGTGTGTTGCTTTTTTTTAACAGAAAATAAAATCTAATAGTTTAGACTTAGAGGTGATTTTTTTCTTCACCATGACTTGCATGCTATTCTGGCCATTTTTGCATGTATGATTTACTCACTTGCAGGAATTTTCCATCCATTTAATCAAATTTGATGGTTTGGGGGTGTACTGAAAAAAAAATCCACACCATGGAGGGTGGACAATACTCAAATGATGGCATTATAGGAACTTTTGCCAGCAATACCTCTCTTTATTCTGCACACACTGTTTGTCTGTAAAACAGAAAGCCATAAAGTCATACTTAGACATACACTACATTTATACCATACAATACGAACAGGAACTTCCTGTTCTTTCTAATAGCAATTGTCAATCGAAGCCACTCATCTTATATTGTTTCTCCTTCTGTTATATTTCATTTGGATTTCACCATTCTAAACTCTCTTATTTTACTCATAACTACTATTTTTAAGTTTTGCTATATTCCTTCATTGGTTCTTGTTTCTTAAAGGTGTCAGGCTCGACACCTTTAAGAAAGGATTAGACGAGTTCGTGGAGAATAAGGGTATCAATGGCTATCATTATGGATGCCTAAGGACACCCTCCGGGTTGGAGAGATAGGCAGGATATTTCTCAATTCCATTTGCAGGGAATCATAAGCAGGTGAAGACATCTGCTTGGGAATACCATGAAGCAAATGGTGAGCCATTGTGTGAGACAGAATGCTGGACTGGATGGGCTGTGGCCTGTTCCAGCAAGGCTATCCTTATATTCTTATGTTCTTTCCTCCATCCACCTATACCAGGCATGTCCAAAGTCAGGCCCGGGGGCCATTTGCGGCCCGGGGGTCGGTTTAATACGGCCCTCCAACAGCCCTCCCTGCTCTGTGTAAATGTGGCCCTCCCTTCCTCCCTCTGTCTCTGGGGCTGTGTGGCTGGGAGGGAGGTGGACGGAGGTTACGGACGCCTCATCCCGCAGCGGGCGAGGGAGCAGGTGGGGTGAGCGCCCACGGCTACTGTCATCTTAAGCACCACTGAGGCTGTCGCCCGGCAGGGGCGTCAGGCAGGGAAGCCGGTCGCGCCTCCATCGCTGCACGTTCTGGGGCTGCGAAGCTGGGAGGGAGGTGAACGCGCGGCCCCAGAACGTCCGCTTGGCGCGTTCACCTCCCTCCCAGCCACGCAGCCCCAGAACGTGCAGCTCCCGCCGCACAAGGTCGCCCGGCAGGGGCGTCAGGCAGGGAAGACGGACGTGCGGCCTCAGAACGTAAGCCGTGGTGCCTGCCGGAGGGAGCCGCGATGGAGACACGACCGGCTTCCCTGCCTGACGCCCCTGCCGGGCGACAGCCTCGGTGGTGCTTAAGATGACGGTAGCCTTGGGTGCTCACCCCGCCTGCTCCCTCGCCCGCTGCGAGTGGCGAGGGAGTGACTGACAGACACAGAGAGAGACAGAAGGGGAGGGAGGGAAAGACAGAGAGACAGACAGAGACAGAGAGAAAGAGAGGGAGGGAGAGAGACGGAGAGAGACACAGATAGAGAATGAATCGGAATCGGATTGAATCGGAGACAGACGGGGAAAGAGAGAGAGACAGACATACAGAGAGAGGGAGGGAGGGAGAGAATCAGAGAGAGTGACACACACAGAGACAGGGAGAGACAGAGAGATGGAGGGAGAGACAGATAGATAGAGACTGATTAAGTGAGTGAGAGACAGACAGACAGACAGACACACACACAGAGTGACAGAGAGAAAGAGAGAAAGAGAAAGAGAGAAAGAAAGAGAAAGAGAAGGAAAGAGAAAGAAAGAGAGAGAGAAAGAAAGAGACAGAAAGAAAGAGAAAGAGAGAGAGAGAGAGAGAAAGAGAGAGAAATGGAGAGAGAGAGAGGAAGAAAGAGAGAGAAAGAGAGAGAGAGAGTGAGAGAAAGGGAGACAGAAAGAGAAAAAGAGAGAGAAAGAAAGAGAGAAAGAGCGAGAGAAATGGAGAGAGAGCGAGAGAGGAAGAAAGAGAGAGAGAGAAAGAAAGAGAGACAGAAAGAGAAAAAGAGAGAGAGAGAAAGAAAGAGAGAAAGAGCGAGAGAAATGGAGAGAGAGAGAGGAAGAAAGAGAGAAAGAGGTAGGTAAGTTTTTTTTAAATTTATTTTCAATACATTGTGAAAACTCAACTGTCAGTTGATCTTAATGTTATGAAATGAAAAGTATGTCATTTGCAATTAACTTGGCATAAAATAATTTATTTGCATTTAATTGTAGTGGTTCAAAGAATGTTCGGAAAAATGTTCGGCCCTCCACCATGTTCACTTCATCCAATCTGGCCCTCTTTGAAAAAAGTTTGGACACCACTGACCTATACCATTTATCCCATATCTGGTAGAATTCTGATTCTTCTTTTCCCTGGATTTCTTTAGTTAATTTGTCCATTTCAGCACAAGCCATAACCTTTCTTATTATTTCATCTTCGCTTTGTGGTCCCCAATTTGGGTCTGAGCCTGGTGCCGAAGCCAATGATGGACGCCAGACATGAGGTGCAGGTTTTCTGATTGCTTTTTATTGGAGTACTCCAAGGAAATGGGTTCCTGGTCAAAAGGCCAAGAACCAAGAACAAAAGATTAAGAAAGCTTTATACATTTTCACTAAAGAAGAAGGCGGGACAAGGTGAAATAATACAAAATATCCTCTAGTAAATATTTTAGCACTAATTCTACAATTTGTTCTATTGGTCTATAGCTGTTCCATTCCTAAGCCTTGGCTAATGAATGCCCCAGGAATTATCTAACAGACATTTCATTTGTTGCCGGCCATCTTATTCCTAACTTTTAGCTGAGGTCTGCAAGTTGTCTAATTCTTGTTGCTTTTATCAACTTTCCAACTACCCATAATTGCTACAAGCTTTATACATGCACATTTCTTGTTGATAAGCATTCTTTGTTCTTGTGAGACAGACAGACACCCCCCCCCCATTACAGTCTTCCTGATTTACTTTCAAGTGTGTGCCATGACCTTGCTTTAGCAGCCAGTTCATCATTATCCCCCTTTGAATCTGAAAATGATCTAATTTTCCAGGATTCACCCAACATCAGTATCTGTGTACTGGGAGACACCTCCCCTCCCTGCAGTTTGCTTATAGGTGGAGAGGGGGAAAATATAGTAGATAGGTAGGATAGAGAGGGAAAAATACAGTAGGTAGGTAGGTAGGTAGGGGGAGGGATAGAGAGAGATAGGGAAAATACGGTAGGTAGGTAGAGGGATAGAGAAAGGGGGAGAAATACAGTAGGTAGGTAGGAAGAGGGATAGAGAGAGAGAGGGAAAATACGGTAGGTAGGTAGAGGGATAGAGAGAGATAGGGAAAATACAGTAGGTAGGTAGGTAGGTAGAGGGATAGAGAGAGAGAGAGAGAGGGAGAAATACAGTAGGTAGGTAGGTAGAAGGATAGAGAGAGATAGTGAAAATACGGTAGGTAGGTAGAGGGATAGAGAGAGAGGGGGAGAAATACAGTAGGTAGGTAGGTAGGTAGGTAGAGAGAGAAGAGGGAGAAATACAGTAGGTAGGTAGGTAGGTAGAGGGATAGAGAGAGAGAGAGAGAGAGAGAGAGGGAGAAATACGATAGGTAGGTAGAGGGATAGAGAGAGAGAGAGGGAGAAATAGGGTAGGTAGGTAAGTAGGTAGGTAGGTAGATAGAGGGATAGAGAGAGAGGGAGAAATATAGTAGGTAGGTAGAAGGATAGAGAGAGATGGTGAAAATACGGTAAGTAGTTAGGTTGGGGGTTATACGGTGGTTGTGTGTATGTGTTTGTGTGTGCAGGTGTACATCTACACACAGACTGGTTGGCCATTTAACCAGACTGGGCCACAGCAATGCGTGGCCGGGTACAGCTAGTTTTAAATAATTAAATGGACTCGTTAAATTGTCCGGCGGCGAGTTGTCCCGCAGTGCGTTGGCCGTGGTGAGTTCAGTGCAGCGCGTTGGCTGTGTGGCAAGTTGCCCCGCAGCGTGTCTCGCGTGCCCTCCTCTTCACAGGCACCGACTTCCCTTCCCGGGATCCCAATTCCACTCCCAGCCGCGGCGGCGCTTCGGCGTCCTTCCTACGTCTCCCCCCAAGGCGGCAGTGGTCCCGTCCTTCCGCTAGGCGTCTCGGAAAGACCAGAGTTTATCCAGGCGGTTAAAAGCACCGAAGCAGCTGCAGGAGCCGCGAGAGAACTGGGAGGAGTCGCCGCCGCCGCCGCCGCTGCCGTTTGCTGCCTCGGTGTAGCGTTTTGGGAAAAGCGACCCGAGCCTCTCCCGCCGTCAGAACCACCCGGCTCGCCAGACAAAGGTACTGGGGAGAATTCCGGGGTGCTTCGGGACGCCCGCCTGGTTGCGCGTCGCGAGGGAAGGGCAGCGGGTGGGCGGACGCGGGAGACTACCTGGGCGAGCGGCCCCAGAGGAAGGAAGGGCGCACTTGAGATCTCCAAGGGGGGTGGTGGAAGCATGACTGCTTGTGCCCTTCCCATCTTTTGCCTGAGGGTCTCTTTGTCTCGCGTGTATGTCGGGGGGGGGGGGGGGGGAGGAGGAGAGAAGAAGTGCTTGGTTTGGTGGAGGCCCACAAAGTTCCTGAAAGTGACTCTTTGGCGAGCGGGAGTGGAGTCCGTGGGTGTAAGTGAGTGAAAGGACGCTGCGGGCGTTTCTTTCCCTTTCTACTGTTCGTTCTGAATAACTTGGGATAGCGCCGGCTGTTGCGGCGAGACGGGGGAAGGGAAGCTCCGGGCTTTGGAAATCCCGCCCCCCCCCTTTTCATTTCTCTGGATTTGGATCCCGCTGTGGAAAAGAAGGGTTGGGCGGGGGGGGGGGCGGAGGAGGAGAGATGAAGGTTCATTTTATTTAAGCCGCAGGAAGCTTTGTTGGACACCCAACTTTTTGTTTCGGAAATCCGCGTGGGAGGTGGGGGGAACGGGGCGGGGGAAGGGATCAAAGTTCTTCTCGTGGGTTTATTATTCTGTGGAAAGTGGAAGTAGGAGATAGCCGCCCGCCCGCCCGGGAACACTTGATTGCTTTGATTCCCCCCTTCCCTTCCCCCCAAGGAAAGACAACCATAGGTCTGTTATGTGGATCATGTCTACAAATAATCGTAATTATAATTCATTCGCTGTTTAGTCCATCCTATTTCTTTTGGTCGACCGGCGACCTGCACAGTGGCAGAAAGTAAAAAGGGCTGCGGGCGGGTGGTGAGACCAATGTTTCCTTGTCCTGTTTTTAAGAGTTGATAGTGTGAGCAAACCTATTTGTGTCTTAAAGACAGGATGCCTTTGATGGGTTTACCCAATGTTAGTGTGTGTGTGTGTGTGTGTGTGTGTGTGTGTGTGTGTGTGTGTGTGTGTGTGTAGTAACTACAGATCCATTTTTCCCAGTCTGGTACACCCTGCCCCCCTCCCCAGTTGGAACTGCAATTTCCAAATATTTTTTTTACTAATTGTTCAGAAAGTTTCAACCTTTGTTTTGGACCAGCATATATAATAAGACATCACACAGACAGACAGACACACAAACTCTCCCTCTCCCTCCCTCCCTCCCTCTCTCTCTGACTTTAAAATATATTAGTCAATGTTCCAAATTTGTCATTTAAAAGATAGCGGGCTTTTGTGACTGTTATGTTCATTTTTAATGTGTAAGTTGACTTTCTGAATTCTAACATGGCATTTTGGTTCTGCTTGCATAGTCTGGTAATCTGGGTTAACTAAGCCAAAAATTAGCTGTGTTTGTATCTGAGTCAAATGTTTGCCAAATATATATTAATTGTAGCATGCTATGCAATCTGAGTTTGTTGATCTGAAAGGTCAGCAATTAAGGGGGTCGCAGTGTAACAAAGTGAGCTACTTGTCCCAGCTTCTGCCAACCTAGTAATTCAAAAGCATGTAAAAGAGCAAGTAGAAAAAATAGGAACCACCTTTGGTGGGAAGGTAACAGTGTTCCGTGCGCCTTTGGCGTTTAGTCATTCCGGCCACATGACCCATGAAGATGTATTTGGACAGCACTGGCTTTTTGGTTTTGAAACAGAGATGAGCATCGCCCTCTAGAGTCAGGAAAGACTAGCACATATGTGCGAGGGGAAATTTTACATTTACAAAGGCAATCTCAGCCTTTGAAATACAGTATAAAATTGAAAGCACTGAAATATGTAGTAAATCCCAACGTCAGGATAACAGTGCATTAGGTATTTCTGCATTGCATTTTAATAAATTCATTTGCACTGATGTACTTGCAAGGCAGAATCAATGTCAAAACTCCAGAGAAGTTTGCTTTCAATTTGTATTTACAGCCTTCTGACTGCTTTCGTGAGCATGTCACAGGAAGACCTCACCAACTGCAATTGGGACTGACAATTCTGTCACTAAGTGTCACAGTTGTTAAGTGCTATATCATCTGATCACAACTTCCCCCTGGTTTCCCCATTGATTTTGCTTGTTGGAAACTTGCAATGATGATCACATAACTGCGGATGTTCTAAACATCATAAAATATGTGTGAGCTGCAAAGTGCCATTTTTTTTAGATATGTGTGTTAGTTTTATGAGCTGATCAATAAATTTAAAAAATAAATAAATAAAAAATTACGCAACGTAATTCTTGGCTTGCTGTCTAGATGGTCTCTGGTGATGAGCCGAAAGGCAGGAAAGGAAACAATATGTCTCCTCCCTTAATTGGGGCCTAATAACAGGTAGTTGTGAAACAATTACCTATACTAATATACCCTGTCTCAGCTGATGCAATAAGGGGAACTGGCTTGGCTTAAGTGCTAGGCTCCTTGCCTGGCATGCAACACAGCCCCGGTTCGAATCCCAGTAAAGGGTATGGCCAGCTGATGAGAGCTAATAAGCTCGAAATAGATCTATCCTGGTCTCTCTCTAATTTAATTTATTGATCAGCTCATAAAAACTAACACACATATCTAAAAAAATTATACAACGTAATTCTTGGCTTGCTGTCTAGATGGTCTCTGGTGATGAGCCGAAAGGCAGGAAAGGAAACAGTATGTCTCCTCCCTTAATTGGGGCCTAATAACAGGTTGTTGTGAAACAATTACATACACACACACACACACACACACACACACACATATGATCAGCTCAAAAACATAACACACACACACATATATATTCCCTTATGTCATCCTTGGGGTAAATGCCAAGGTTCCCCTCCTCCCCGCCTCTCTTTGGGTGTAATATAAAAATAGTAACATGGGATAAAACTTGCATTACTTTTTGTGGGAATGTGTTCTGATCTGCTACACTATAAATGTTTCAGCCTTCACTCCATCAACTCAAGCCAGTTTGCACAAGAAAAGAGCTTGTCTGGTGGGAGTAGTTCAGAAATTTAGAGAATGCTAGTCTGCCTATCCCTAGGGATAGCTTTTTGCTATGGAACTACTGTTATATTTTGTTTGTGTAATGATTAGATAGGAAGCCTTTGATCTTGCTTTAAACTCTGCTGACTAATGAAAAGAATACAGCCAACAAAATAGTATTTCTCAATTTTCTAATGAGTTGCAAATACTGCCTTGTAAAAAAATATGTGCCTTTGGCATCATGGTATAATTTGTTTCCTTAGTAACTGAAGGAGAGAAAACCAAGTTAATGACGTCCTCAGATGACCTTAACCCCTAGTGACTTTGTGGACCAAAATATAGATGTCTTGTAATAGAATGAGATTGTTCTGCCATTCCTTTCTTTTGGGATGTTTTTTCAACTCCGTTTAGCCTATAGCATTGGGGTTGCCTGGTGGTCTCCCATCCAAGCGCTCTGTAGCTTAATCCTGCTAAGTTTTGAAATCAGCTAGAGTTGGCTAGTTGTGGAGGAGAGTTGCTGTGTGCGATGGCATGTGTTAAAAGAACAAAGAGAAGAGTGGGTGGTCTGGCAACAGGCAAAGGTGCCAGTAAGGTTTTAAGAAAATGAGAAAGCAGCTGTTGATCTGAAAAGGGCAGCCAGACCTGTAGGCAGTTCTGGGCAATGGTATTTAGGATCTTGGGAACAAACAAAGCTCAAAAGCTGAAGTGGAATTTGCTGGCATTGGCTATAAAGCGCTGGAACTAACTCTTAAAGGAACAAGGTTCATTTTCATTTTGCAAAGCAACCTTGTGTAGTCTAGCTCTCTCTCACTGGTTATTCTGACAAGTTTTCATCCAGCATCCATGAAAGGGACTACTTTGGTGAAAGCTGGCTGCAAATTGTAGAAAAATGACTGGGAAACGAATCAAAATGATGTGTCCCATTCCGGAAATAGTTTTGAGAATACATAATAATAATAATAATAATAGTTTAATTTCTTGACCGCTCCTCTCCCCGTAGGGACTCGGAGCGGTACACAGGGAAACTAAAACCATAAATATACAATCAAAAACATCTTAAAAACAAATTAAATAGTACCTGTGCTAAAATACCCAATCTAAGCTAAAATTCCCACTATACAACTAAAACCCCATAGAGAGAGACTACCCCAGACCGGCCAAGCAGAAAAAATATGTTTTTAATTTCAGACGGAAGGAGCGGAGGTCCGTGGTCGTTCTAATGTCGGGGGGAAGGTCATTCCAGAGGGCTGGGCCCGCCACAGAGAGAGCCCTTCCCCTGGGCGTCGCCCGCTGACAAAGTCTAGTGGACGGCACCCGGAGAAGTCCCTCTCTGTGGGAGCGAATCGGCCGTGAGGAAGTATGGGGCAGGATCCGATCCCGCAAGTAGCTAGGTCCCGAGCCATGGAGCGCTTTAAAGATGATAATTAGTACCTTGAAGCGCACCCGGAAGACGACAGGCAGCCAGTGCAGCTCGCGCAGGAGAGGTGTTACATGGGTAAACCTAGAGGTACCCAGGATTGCCCGCGCGGCTGCGTTCTGGACCATCTGCAGTCTCCGGGTGCACCTCAAGGGAAGCCCCATGTAGAGAGAGTTACAATAGTCCAGTCGGGATGTCACGAGAGCATGAGTGACTGTGCGAAGGGCGTCCCGATCCAATAGGGGGCGCAACTGGCGAACCAGGCGAACCTGGTAAAACGCTCTCCTAGCCACGGCTGTCACTTGATCTTCCATGGACAGCCGGGCATCTAGGAGGACACCCAAGTTGCGTGCCCCATCCACAGGGGCAAGATGTTCGCCCCCTATGGCCAGCGATGGAGTTAGCTGGTTGAATCGGGCAGCCGGAAACCACAGCCACTCGGTCTTGGTCGGGTTGAGTCTGAGTCCGTTACTTCCCATCCAGATCCGTACGGTTTCCAGGCACTGGCACATCACCGCTATGGCATCGTTGGGGTGGTTTGGGGTAGATATATACAGCTGCGTATCATCAGCGTATAGATGATACTCTACCCCAAAACCACGGATGATCTCACCCAGCAGCTTCATATATGTGTTGAACAGGAGAGGCGAGAGGACCGACCCCTGAGGGACCCCACATGTGAGGGGTCTCGAGGTCGACCTCTGCTCTCCTGCCAACACAAATTGCGATCGGCCAGAGAGGTAGGAGGAGAACCACCATAAAACGGTGCCTCCCACCCCCAACCCCCCCAACCGATGCAATAGGATACCATGGTCGATGGTATCGAAAGCCGCCGAGAGGTCTAATAGGACCATGATGGAGGAACAACCCCCATCCCTGGCCTCCAGAGATCATCAACCAACGCGACCAATGCCGTCTCGGTGCTATGCCCGGGCCGAAAGCCGGACTGGCGCGGATCTAGATACTCAACTTCCTCCAGGTGACGGGGAAACTGTTGTGCCACCACACTCTCAACAACCTTCGCCAAAAAGGGAAGGTTGGAGACTGGACGATAGTTGTTCAAAAGAGCTGGATCCAAAGAGGGCTTCTTGAGGAGGGGCCTCACCATAGCCTCTTTTAGGGAGGCAGGCAAGGAACCCTCACTCAAGGATGCGTTGATAACCTCTTGGAGCCAGCCTCGTGTCACCTCCCAGGATGCCAGTACAAGCCAGGAGGGACACGGGTCCAATAAACATGTGGTGGCTCGCAGTCGCCCACGTAACCTGTCCATATCCTCGGAAGTAACGGAGTCAAACTCCTCCCAAACAAGATCTGTCTCGTGGCATCCCACTGGGCCATCAATGGGGGCTAGCTCGTTCTGTATCTGAGCGATTTTCTCCTGCAGAAAAACCACAAATTCCTCTGCTCTACCCTGTAGCGGGGCTTCCCGCACCCTCTGTTGAAGGAGGGAGCGGGTCACCCTAAACAGGGCGGTAGGGCGGTTTTCTGTGGATGCTATGAGGGTGGCACAATGATGACGTTTGGCCACTCTCAGCGCCACAATGTAAGTCCGTAAATGGGCTCTTACCTGTGTTCGGTCAGATTCAGAATGGGTAGACCTCCATCTTCTCTCTAGGCATCTCTTGCGGCGTTTCATCACCCTCAGCTCCTCGGTAAACCAGGGAGCCGTGGTGACTCGCCGCCGCAAGAGAGGCCGCAAGGGCGCGACCCGATCCAAGGCTCCCGTGGTCGAAATATTCCATGCGACCACAAGGTCCTCGATCGGGGCGCGGGTCGGGGGTACGGGAAATAGCCCAAGCGCCGTCTGGAACCCATCCGGGTCCATCAGGCGCCTGGGGCGGAACCAAATTGGAGACCCGGGTTCCGCCTCCCCGCGGAGGGGGGTGGCGGTTGGAAAGTCGAGCCGGAGAAGTGAGTGGTCTGACCATGACAAGGGTGTGATGACTATGTCCCCTAAACCCAGATCACTCTTCCACTGGCCGGAGACAAAGATGAGATCCGGTGTATGTCCACCCTCGTGGGTGGGGCCTAAAATTAGTTGGGTCAGGTCCATGGCCGTCATGGAAGCCATGAACTCCCGAGCTGCCTCGGATGATTCGCCCACCGATGGCAGATTAAAGTCCCCCATGACTAAAAGTCTGGGGGTCTCCACTGCCACCGTAGCGATCACCTCCAGGAGCTCGGGCAGGGCTGCTGCTACATAGCGGGGAGCCAGGTATATAACCAGCACGCCCAACTGCCTCCCTAGGCCCCACTTCACGCAGAGGGACTCACAACCGGTAGTCTGTGGCACAGTGGTCTCTCTCGGCTCAAGACTTTCCTTTACAATAACCGCTACCCCACCGCCCCTGCCAAGGGCCCGAGGCTGATGAAAAGCACGGTAGCCTGGTGGGCACATTTCGACGAGGGGGAGTCCACCCTCGTGGCCCAACCAGGTTTCCGCTATTCCTGCCAGGTCCTGCCCCTCCTCTGACACAAGGTCATGTACGAGGGGGGCTTTGTTGACCACGGACCTGGCATTGCAAAACATCAGCATCAAGCCCTGGCTCTGTACTTCCCGACCACTTAGCAAGCGGGGGTTGTGGCACTTCACCGTATGTAACCAACGGTTCTGTGCCCTCAACCGGGAGGATAGAGATTGTCTCCCCTCGGACCTGCGTCTCCCCACGACCATCTGGATGGAATTGCCCTCTAACGGGATGACTCGTGTTTCCCCCCTACTCACGGCTCCCTCCGCTACCCTCCGTCGTCTGCTGGCCTGGCCCTCTCTCTCCGTCTCCATCTCTATGCATCTATACCCTCCCCCCTCCCTGGTACCCCCTAAAACAGACAATAACCTAACAACTAAAAAACCCCTTAGACCACGCTTCTTCCACCTCTCCGGATTAATAAACCCCTCATCAAGGCGGGCCCTCGTTAGAGTGGAGGGCCAAACCTGCGAGAGCGGGGACTCTCGCAGTCGCAACAGGTCAGCTCTTAAGTACATGATAAAATTGATATAAATAGATATAAATAAATAGGATTTAAAAATATAAATAGGTCGCAATACATGATTTAAAAGGCACAATGGCAGCTAAAACGTTTAAGATGTTAAATATAAAATTCATAATTAATTCCAGGAGTGCATGGTATGATAGTAAAAGGCGATAAGAGGCACAGAAGTCTTGATGTAATAATTCTTATAGTTCTTATGATTATAGTTCAAATCAGGAAGTTCATGATGGTAAAAGTTAATAGTTCTTATAGTTCAGGCAGAAGGTTAATGATGGTAAAAGTTAAAGTTAAATGGGCCATGGGGTAAGGTCTAAGAAGCAGGCCTCAGCTGCAGGTCTTTCAATTCCCTCATGGCCCCTCGGCTACATAGTAACTCAAAAGCATGTTAATCATTTTCTTTGGAAATAGAATGTAAACTTAATGAAAGGGTTTAATCAAAATTGTCAATAAAACCTGTTTCATTTGTCAGTTTTAAAGGAGAAGATAAATTCCAATGTTGCTTTGAATAGCTTGGCTTTTCTCTGTAACTTTGTAATAATAAATAGCCTAAGTTTCTTGTAATATCCTTGAATCAACAATTCATGGGGCTAGTTGAGTTGGTAGAGTGTAATCTAAGACTACCAGAATTCCAGGTGAATTGTTGGTTTTGCTGTCTTAAGGTCATCTGCATTGTTGCAGCCAGATTTGGAATAGGATTTCAGTCTTGAAAAATTACACCTCCTTTTTGGATATTTTTACTTCCAAATAAATATCAATAGGACTGTATTACTCTAGGCTTGACTTCTCCTTTCTCCATCATCAAAAGGGCCTTATTAAGACTGAAGATTAATTAAGAGAAATGCCTTTAGCTGAATCACAACTGACCTCAAATAGCAAATTGGAGTACAATTTAAAAGAGTTAAGACCCTTTTCAAATCTGCATATTTCTGGAGATTTAGCCTGTTGTTGAGCAGTAAAAGGTAGATAGGCGAAGACTGGGAGTAAGAAGAACTGATTGGTATAGATATCAGGTAGGCAACTATGGTAAGTGCAGTAACATTAATAGGGATATTAGTTGAGTTTTTTGTAAACTGAACAAAGGTATCAATATCTAGTCACTATCAGCTAATTCTGAGTGTCAAACTACATAGTATTTAACATATAAATTGTTTCAGAATGTTTTCAGTTTGAGTATATTCTGTATAGATGTACACTGACCCAATCTGGATTAGGACCACTAACTTCAAGGAGGTGAACCATTTAACTTTGTCCCACACATACGTATTGCCTTAGTTGGAAAATATGTACGGATATCTTTTGCTGATATAAGATCTTTGTGTTTTTTTTTATCATTGAGATCACTGAAGTTTAAAGCAAATCTTGTGCCCATGCATGCTAACTTCTTAAAAATGAGCTTCTCTTCATGCATGATGCTTACATCCCACATTAAACTATCATATGGTTCAACTAGAATAGATTGAAATTAGAAGGATTCTTGCATTATGCTGATACTCAAAGGTATCCCATACTGTAACTTTAGACCATTTGAAACTGTATAAACAAGACTGACTGCTCTGTATTTGGTACCACTAATTGTGTTTCTAAAAACAATAATTTAATTTTAAACATTTAAACAAGTTAAACATTTAAAAATAAGCAACACAACACCCTCCCCAAATAAAAGAACAAAGATGTTAAAGGAAACAAACCTGGATGGGAACAAAGAAAAGGAAGAAAAAGGAGTGTGTATCATCCTTGGTTGAAGAGTCATCTTTAGGGCCCTTCAAAATATTTATAGGACGGGAGCTGTTCAGATCTCCAGAGGAACCTCACTCCAGAAAGCAGGTGCTGCTATAGAGAAGGCACAATTCCTGGGTCCTGGTAGATGGCATTATTTTAATTGAAGGAAGCTGGAGGACACCAACTTTGCCAGACCAGATTAGTTGGGAATATAATATTGGAGACAAGTAATCCCTCAAATTACAATATAACCTAAGCCAATTATCCAGCTTCTGCAACCTGCCAAACATATTTAATGAGAGGGGTCTGGCTTCTTATCTTCCTACATAGATGAACTTCTCTCTCTGCTGCTAGAGGGCAAGTGCCATAAATGTTCCTATAAGTACATTGTTTGTGTAGCATAATAGAGGCTGAACTGATCTTTTTTAGTGTAGACTTTATTTTCCTCTTCCAGGAGCCACCCCGGCCATTAAGGTGACTTCTGTGTTGATTTCCTTCCTGCTTAACAAGGTCTTTAAGATAATGCTGAATTTTGTTACTCAGTGTCAAGATGGCGGAAGGACACTCCCTGTGAAATGCAAGCCTAGATGATATAGATATACAGCCTTTTCTTGTCTCTCCCCCCCCCCCCCAAATATCTGGTTGCTTGCTGGCTAATGGCTATAAAAATTGAAATTCAATATATCGAAATGTGTGGGTTAGCAAGATTAGGTGTGTCTTTAAAAGGAATACAGCCAAAACCACACCTCCCATCTGCAGATTTGGAGGAGAGTCAAGCTTTCCTCATGGAGTAAGCTGACTCTCTCGGAGGCATTTCTCTCATGCCATTTCCTAAGCTGCATTGTTTGAGATGCCAGAGCGGGAGTGACCGGACATAAAGGCCTGTATCTGATTTCATCTGCAATCTGGATAACAATCGCAGCCTTTATTTTTGGATTGCTAGTTTTGAAAGACAAATGACCCAACCTCCCCCTCCATCCATGATCTTAAAAATAAAACAGATGTGCTGAGGTGTATTGGAGGAAAGAAGGTGTGGCTGGACGGTATTTCGGTTGGCATCTGCCATCTTGCAGTCTGTTCTGTATCATTGCCTAGTTAAGGTCAGTTTTGCTCAGTGAAATATGCCTGGGTGGAAAAGGTTTTTCCCCCTCCCTCATTCTTGACTCCCAAATGTGGCAAACTAACATTATTTACTTCTGGGTCTAAAGAAAATATGCCGCTGTTTGAGGATTTAGTAGTGCTCCCACAAAGAAAGTGGGAGATTCTAACGAAAATAAAGGCATCTGAGAATTGTTGTTTGTGTGGGCACAAAAGAATGTATTCCTCCCATTTGTATCTGAAGTCTTGTGAAAGCAGCCCAGAGGAGCAGGTTTTGATCAAGATTGGATGGTGTAAATACAAACAAAAACAAACCTACAGTCTGCATCAGAGATGACGAGCTTTTGGTAGGGGAACCAGTGGTGGCTTCTGGATCCCGTTCGAACCAGTACGGTTGGAATGGGCCTGGTGGTGTCCACATGGATGCATGCAGCGTGTGTGCACATGCGAGCAGCATGCGCATGCATCTTAGCGCCTCTGCGAGCCTCCACGATGCTCCAGGTGCTCAGCAGAGCGTCGTTCAGGCGCTGTATGCGCCCGTGTGTGGAAGCGCCAAAGACTTAAAAGACCGGTAAGGAGCTCAGGCGGATGGGCGGGTCCTCTGGAGCACCGTACCGGAATGGTATCCAGTGCTCCGGGAAGGCTCCGGTACGCCTGTACTGGGGTGTACCACCTGCAACCCACCACTGCGGGGAACAGGAGCTAAGGACTTCACATGGCCTTTGAATGCCATGCTGCTGTTTGAAAGGGGGAAGCATCTCTTTACTCCTTGTTTCTGTTTATATTACACCAACACTCATTGGAGGTCAGTTCATAGAATGGATAACATCATCAGTTATAATATGGGATTTACTGTACATCTTGTATACCATTTTTTTGGTAGGATAAACTTGGAGTCCCTGAGATTTCTCTGATTGCATTAAGACATCATTCACAAACATTTTTTCACTTACCATTTTATCTCCTGGAAAATATGTTAATGGCCCGAGGAGAAAAAAGTACCTTCCATCTACCTGTTAAACCATAGGGTTATTTAAAAGGTGCATAAACATTAGAAACTGATTTTATTGGAATATTTGGAAGCAATCACAGCTAAAAGGGGTAGATTTATTTTTAATGGTGCATTGAAGTGCAGCTTTTCTTCAAATTGCAGCAATGGGTAGCTTGGAAGATATACTGCAAAGCGGCTCAATTTAGTTGATTAGTACCTGACTTTCATTATGAGAAAGAGGTTTAGCATTTAAATTACTTTAGTTTGAGCAATATTCTTTCAGAGTACTGTTGAATACAAAACAAAAGCAAGGGAAACTCATATCCTTGTAAGGAAGAAAACCCCAGATCAGTTGTATTGGTTATTCTATGCTTAGCCTGTATGATGAAATGATGTATAGCAGGGGTCTCCAACCTTTGCAACTTTAAGTCTGAAGGACTTCAGCTCCCAGAATTTGCTGGCTGGAGAATTCTGGGAGCTGAAGTCCTTCAGACTTAAAGTTGCAAAGGTTGGAGACCTCTGATGTATAGCATTCAGTTAACTTTTCCTGCCATTGGAATGGCCTCTGAAAAAATGAGGGATTGTGTGTGCAGTTCTTCTCATGTCATAAATGGGAATTTGCAGGAATCGAAACAAGTTCCATCATGCAAGCAGAAATCCAGGCCTCAGATTTTGGATTTTATCCAAAGTAGGAAGCTACACAACATGGAAAAATGCAGACTTGGATAGAATTAAGATTTATAATGGGAAACAAATTGTGGAAAGGGGGGACACAGAATTGCAGATGAGTTTATTTTTATAAGACAGAACTTTGAGGAAAATTGCTGAGGCAATCCTTCCTAACAAGGGATAATTGTCAAAGATAATAGAACATACAAATAGAATTTAGATAGAGGCTACCTGGAAAAGATGGAAAAGAGATTTAGCCAGGAGATTTAGAGGGAAATCTAGATTTCTTGTTTCCTCAATGTAAGATACGTCCTTCATTTACCCCTTATTGTTATTTATTTATTTATTACATTTATATAACTGCCCACCTCATGAGAACTGACATGAGAGCAGTGTACAACAGTACAAAAAATGCATATATGGAAAAACAGCATTTAAAAATGGAAAAACAACAACATTGAAATGGAGATGATTAAAATTAGAAACCCAACAAAAGAATTGATAGAATTGAGCGGATATATATTTTTTTTGTCATGGATGCCAACCATACCTGGAAATGCCCTCCAGTACATGATTTTGGAGGGGAAAAGTGCTGGATACTAGAAATTAAACTCAGCTGAACCTTTGGTGATCTGTACATTTAAAGAGGATGGACCCTTGTTAACACTTTGATTGAAGACCACCAAAAGATACTAGGGCTACTCTCTACAGTGAGAAATAGGCAAAAATATCCTGCAGTGGCCAACCATTTCTGTATTGCAATCGAGGAAACTACATGATTATTTACACAAAGAGACCAGGAGTTAATTTGGAAAAAAACCCTTGATTTTAAGCAGCTTCAGTTGCCAATTGTGATTTTATTATTTAATTATTTATTATTGTATTATTGCTTTTGTAAAACTTGCAAATTGAATATTCAGTAGTGCATGTGCAATAGAAGGGCAGGAAATACATTTCATACAGAATTAAAATAAAATGTGCTCTTAGAAATAAATGTTATTATTGACACATGGCACATCGGATTGATTTGGTACTGAATGTCTGAGAACAAGGGAGGAAGAACCAACTGTTTGGTTCCATTGACACTTTTTGCTGTTTGCTAGAATGTTTCAGGTAAATGTTTGTTTTTCTTCTGCATGGAGAAATTGACCATGTTGTGGAGCAGAACATCTTTTAATCAAGGGACATTCTTTGACCATTATATGAACAAACGAGAGACTGAATTGAGCCCCAGGAAAGGAATTTTAAACCCAGTTTTAAAGAAGAGTGGCAAATGGTGGCTTTCCAGATATTGTGAAGGTATTATTCAGGGGTAAATTGGTTATTCCAAGTCATATCACAATACAGAGTTTTGTGTGGGTGCAGGTAACACTCTTGAAATTGTATTTCTAGGTGGCACTGAGAAAAATCTACATAGAAGAACAGTTGTTAGCTGCAGCTCAGAAGGCATTTGCACAAATGCATCTTGGGCTCCAATTGTACCCATTTCTGGATCAAGAGGCCTTAACTCACATTTACTGATGTCTGTCTCTTCTTGTCTGGATTACTGCAATGTGCTTTACCTGGAATTTCTCTTGAAGATCACTCAGAAGCTGGACAGTTTCTGGACAGTTATAGGCATTCCTCTGTGTAACCATGTAACATTTCTGATTCAAGAGCTGCATTGGTTAGCAATAAGCTTCTAGGTACATTTAGAAGAAACTTAGAACTAAGGAGAAATTTCCTGACAGTTAGAACAATTAATCAGTGGAACAACTTGCCTCCAGAAATTGTAAATACAACACTGGAAGTTTTTAAGAAGAGATTAGATAACCATTTGTCTGAAGTGGTGTAACCCCCTAAGCAGGGGGTTGGACTAGAAGACCTCTAAAGTCCCTTCCAACTCTGTTCTTCTATTCTATTCTTTTAAAGATAGTAACTTAGTAAGTAAGATTTCCTCAATCTAATTTATGGACTCTACTCTCTGCACTCTCTGTCATTAACATATCCTCAGATTTTTGGCTCGGTCCAGATAGAAGAGAAACTCTAATAATCTAGTCTCCATTGTAATATGCCATTCAGTGAAAGTTTTAAATGTTTCAATTTAGATAGAGAAAGTTGCATTATTTCTGCATATCAGGTGGGGAGAATCTTGTGCATGTCAGACACACCCCAACAAAAACATATCAGGAAAAAAACTTTAGCATGAAGCCTCCAAAGGAACAGGCAGCTCTTTTAGGCTTACATTAGGAAAGCAGCCAACCAGCTGATGGGAGTGCCAGTGTACAGAATATAATGGTTTCATTCTAAAAGCTTTTTTGTGTGATTTACAGGAGCCACTTCAGCAACCACGGACATGAATGAGGGAACAATAAGAAATGAAGGGCTCGCATCTTTCAGTGAAGTGACAAGAGCCAGGGCCCTAGAAGAAAGCTCTTTTTAATCTGGTCTAACTCTACCAAACCCAAGGGTGCCGTACACAATGTTCACTTGCAAAATGAAACATGTTTGTTTTTTGTAGGAAGGTTCCCTCCCCACAGCTGTTACAGGGAAGGAGTAGGGTTGGAGACCCCCCAATGTGAAAACCTTGGGCCTCCAGGCATCACTCTTCATGACCACCAAACTCCCTGCCCTGCTTGACCATATAAAAGTGTTAAGTTCCAAAAAAGAAGTGAAATTGCCATGCCATAAGTCAAACTTTCCTCCCCAAGAATAAAATGAGGAATGATGGTATCCCAGTGTTTTGCTTATTCATTTCAACTATATACTGAGCCCTGGTGGCACAGTGGTTAGAATGCAGTATTGCAGGCCGACTCTGCTCATTGCCAGGAGTTTGAGCCTGACCAGCTCAAGATCGACTCAGTCTTCTACCCTTCCGAGGTCAGTAAAATGAGGACCTAGATTGTTGGGGGGAATATGCTGACTTTGTAAACCACTTAGAAAGGGCTGTAAAGCACTGTGAAATGGCATATAAGTTGAACTGCTATTCTTAATTATTTATCTATCAAGGAAGCTTGATTCAAAGAACCCTTTCTAACTTTTCTTCACCCCCTTTTCAACTAGCTATATGGAAAATCACTCATGTGGAAGTTGTGGAGAGATCATGCAAAATATTTATTTGGCCAAGAAATAGAGAGAGCACATCGGATATCATGTGCTTTGTCATGAGCATAATATGAATTATTAGATTTCTAAAACAACGTGGATGATATCTGCATTAGCCAGGGCTTGGATAAGTGCTAAAATACACTGTAATATATTCTCTTAGTTGATTGGCTGAGGTTCCATCCACTGGGATCATCTTCCATGAAATGCTTTGTAGCCATTATCTTACGCCCTGGCTATGAAATGCAGTGACGTATTTTCAGTGCAGGCTTACATTATCCTTGAATAATAAAGATGAATTTCCCTGTTCTTTAAAGCAGTGCCCTGTAATTTGATTCTTTTTTAAAGCACCACCTCTGAAAACAGAAGTAACCTTTGAAAACATTATGTCTATTTACGTTTCCCCCCTAATTGGAAAATGGACACTTCGTTTGCTTAGTAAATGTCTAGTTTGCCTGTCTTTGAAAAGCTGAAGGAGACTTACAGAATAAAACCACACATCACACTCCGATGACACCCAGTTGTGTTCATGGCCAGAATAGCCATAGGATAATGAGAACTGTAGTCTAGTACATCAAGAAAGTAGATTTGTACACACATCATACCAGTTTTGAGCATTTTGAAACTAATAAAGAAGAATATTTGTAGCTTAGGGTTGTCAAGAGGGGTCCTTGGTGCTCTCAGATCTTGTTTTTTAGCACAGGGGTCCCCAACCCCTGGTCCGCGGACTGGTGCCGCTCCGTGGCTTGATAGTAACCGGGCCGGATTGAGCGGCAGAGAGAGTAGTGCAACTCTTAGGAAAGTGTAGCAAACGCTCCGCTATCTTGGCGGCTGGCCGGGGCGCTCCCCAGGGGCAGGATGGGGGCAACGGCCTGCATTGGGGGGGTTCGGGGCACCACCTGGTCCTGCATGGGGGGAAGGGGCTGCCAGGCCCTCCTGCCCGGGACGCAGCCCGTCCTTCCCTGCCCCAGCCGAGGATCCTTCGCCCGGGACCCCTGTCAGCTTTCCCGCCTGGTTGCACGTGACCACCGAACGCGTGTGCGGCCAAGGTGACTCGACTCACCCACTGGAGGCTCCCACTGGTCCGCGGAACTTTTTTTACATGAAACCGGTCCCTGGTGCCAAAAAGGTTGGGGACCCCTGTTCTAGCAAGGTTTCATTACCCAAATTAAGTAACATCATTGACTAGCACTTATGATATTTTCTAGTTTAGGTAATGAAATATCTGCAAGAAAACAAGCAAGCTCAGAAAGCACCAAGGATCTCCTCAATTTTCAAACTGATACGCAATAAATTTGAAGGACATCTGGTTGTGGAAGGCTGATGTAAACTCTTTTCTGCTAAGAAAGTTTAGCAAGAAACTTTCATATTATCAAGAGCCTCCTCTCATTGCCACAAAAAGAATAGTAATTGCCCATTTCTAAGGCTCTGGGCAACAATTACGCTTTTTATTATTCCTAAGACTGGAGGAACAAGGCTGTAATATTTCTGAAGAGCAGTGTTTATTATGCTCTTGTTTTGCTTGAGCTGTAGCTTCTAAATCTTATGTAATTCATTTTGCCTCTATTTCCTAAACTCCCGCTTTCGGTTTAGATCTAGCCTGAAGATAGGCTACAAAGAAGTAGCTTCAGGAGCTGCTTTCTTTATTACCATACAAGTTGAGACAAGTGTGAAGGGCAAGGAGTGTGGGTAAATAGATGGTTATAATTATAAAAGTGATGATGTGAGCAGATGACTTTATTGAGATTCCTGTTTATAATTAATAATTCAGTGCTTAACATATGCCAGGTAAGAGAAAACTCTAGTTTGACAGGTATTCTACCCAATTTAGCATCTATGCCTTGGGACAGTCTCTGGGTTCACACGTCGCCAGAGGGCAGCGTGTTTTGATTAGCAAGCATGAACCCATCCACCCTCTTTTCCTCCCAGCTTCCTAAAGCACAAGATGGCTTACAGTATTCTCCAGAACAAAAGCCTATATAGTTAAGTGGTATAAGGCAAAAATAAACTGCTGGAACTTGCCGTTGATAAAATAAGTTTTTACCAAATGAGTGCAGGTGCCTCAACCACTCTGCTACTGAATAGCCTTTAAGCTTTTATTTTTGTTTCCTTATCCCTCAGGTATATTTTCTCTTATCCTCTTCCTTCTTAAAGTGCACCTAAACTATATTTAACATTGGTAGATTGGTGTGAATAAGCTCAAGTTAATTAAGAGGCAGCAGTTTTTTAAAAATCTGTGTTTATGTGTGGGTTTTTAATTATTAGCATTTTATCCTGGTGCAGAAAAGGGGGGGAAATTCAGAATGCTAATTTCTCAGAATGCTATTACAAAACTTGTATTCTACTGAATTGGTTAGTTAAAAAGCTATTGGTAAATAATACTTTTTTTTAATAAGGGAAAACTTCCCTTTTTGTGAAGCTAAGAGTGAAATGAAGGTAGGGAGGGAGGGGAGGAGGTAGAGGAATCGAAGGAGTCATCTAATTCTAAGCCCTTGTTTCTTTGCTAGCAACTTCACTCACCTGTATGCGATTGCTGGTCTCTTGTGCCAACCAGGTGTGATTAGTCAAAAACCCACTATAGCAGTGATGGCAAACCTTTTTGGCACCGAGTTACCCAAACCGGAACGCACGTGTGTGTGTGCTGGAGTGGTTGAAACCCAAAGACCAGCTAGCCGGTGTACACATGCCTGTTTTTTGGCTGTTTTTCCAGCCTTTTTTAGGCTGTTTTCCTGACGATTTTTGGGATGGTTTTGGCTCCCAAATGGCCAAAAACCGGCCTGACAAATGGCCTGAAAACCGCCTGGAAAAATGACACAAAAATGGGCTGGTTTCCCCCCCCCCCCATTTTTGGGCCATTTTCAGGCCATTTTCAGAACATTTTCTGGCTGTTTTTGGCTGTTTTCAAGCCATTTTCCAGTGCTGCAGCACCTGCGAAGACCAGCTGGAAACCAGAAGAGCAGATGGCCATGGCACAGGTGCCTACAGAGAGAGCTCTGGGTGCCACCTCTGGCGCATGTGCCATAGGTTCACCATCCCGGCACTATTTGGCAATTATTGGACAAGTGGTGCTATTAGACTTGGAAACAGTTAAAATAAATGGATTTCCACTTGGAAAAATGGAATCCTTTTGAAGAAAGAGACTCAGGTTCCCAATTCATAGAAATAAACCCTCAGCAGACATCATTACTGAAAATGGCCTTTTATCTTGATTTCAGTGCAGAAGAGGATTATTACAGTATTATGGTAGTATTTGATGTTTGCTTCTTAACATTTTTTAATGATTTAAAAAAAATCTTCGTTGTGCCTATTAAGTTGAACAAACTGTTTTGAAAAGTATCAGTCTAATAGTTATCGAAATTTTAGATAGAAATGCTTTATGAAAAGTCTTTATGTATAGGCAGAATTCCCCAAAGAAGAATAGCAAAAACTATGCAGTGAGCTCTGGATGTATTTTCTTCCTAACTCCTCTTTCTGGCTTCCTTTGGCTGAATGATTCTACCATGCACCTGTGCATAACTGCAAGAAACCAGCTGGTATTTTATTGGAGTCTCTTTGAACGTATGTCTAAATAACAAGAAAGTGTTGCCTGCAGGATGTTTGCAGTCTTTCTTGCTGATGCATACATTGAAATATGTATGAACGACTCCAGATACTTCTGCATGTTGCAGTTTGCATGAGCTTGTGCCATTGAGCTGATAACTCAATCTTTGTGGGCTGAATGAGAGCATGGTGACTTAGAATGAAATGCAAGCCATCAAGATACTGCAGGGGCCCCTTTTGTGGCTCATCTGATGGCTGATGGCTCAGTTGTCCTCCTCAGAAATTGAGGTTGCAACAGTTGTTGTCTGAAACCTCTTTCAATTCCTTGGTCCCCAACATGAAATCTGCAGCAGAAGATTGGATTGACTCCAATGGGACTTGAACTAAAAATCAACCACAATCTGGGTGAGAAAATTGCAGGGCATAATGTGGATATATGGATGAACCACTCCACCTCTGCAGAGGAGTTTCCGCTCCAGATTTGTCATTTCCAATTTCCTTTCCCATAAGCTTGGAGGGGATGGCGAAAAGGTAATTTTCTTCCTGGGTGTGAGCAATATTTTACCTCCCCAGAGTACTGAACTCCTAAATGGATGCAGGAAACTACTCATTAGATTTAATCCCAGTGGGCACAGGAAAGCGCTCTATCTCTTTACAATGGCTTTATGCTGCTGATGGAGAGAATGAGTTCATCAAATAGTCATGTTGAAATGATCTTCAAGTTGATCCTATGTTGGGTGTACTTCCTTTTCACTGTGAACCGTATCAGATTAACAAAAGGGGATAGCAGAATATTCACACGAGGAGAGCAAGGAACCCAAACGGGCACTAAGGAAAGTGCCCACAAATATCACATTTTCTACCTGGAGATTAATTGACTTTGCATCTCCATGAAAAAACCTAGCATGTTCCAGCTGATGTCAAAGAAAAGCACAAACCTGCAAGGATAGAATTGCCTTCAGAGCCTGATGGGTTCTAGTAACGTTCCCAGTGGCTTGCCAGTTTCATTGCAAGAACAGTCTTGCTATACTCTAAAATGCTGCTTTCTGGCCAGGGGAACTGGAGAGAGCAGTGATAGTTCCATGATTCACTGCGCATTAACGGGGCATTAATCATGCTGCTTTTTGAATTTCCAGCTGCTCTTTGGCTACAACATTAAAACCAGTAAAAGTGCCCTTTAAAACTATCTGTGAAATCTCACTGATTTTTCAAGCTTCTGGAAATTTAGAAGAAACATAGCTATCTCTCGAAGTGCTGAATTGTTTCCTGTGGTGAAAATGGGGAAGCAGTAATAGAAATGGAGCAGTTTGCAGTAACGTCAGATCAGATCTGAAATCTCATTTCTTAAGTTGCTCAGGAAATAAAAAACAGACTGAAATGTAGGGTTGTCTGGGTTTAAAGATTTTCCTCTGGAAAGGACTGTCTTTAATTCCTGGCGGTTTGGAGATTATGGAGTTGTAACTTAAATGGTTTTAGTTGATATTTCTTACTAATGGACAAAGAGAAAATACTATTGGCTCACAATACCTTCTTTCAGTTATTCTTGGCTTTTGAATCTTACAGATTCCCTTTATGTATCAACAAAACTCTGACAATATCAGTGATAGAAGTAGGAAACATTAAGAAAATCTGATAAAGGATGAATATCTTTCGTACTATAGATCATTCTTTGTATAATTTGGATGGATTGGAGAGGAAGGCTGGTTCTGGGAGGAAAACATGACTCTTCCCTAAAACGGGTATTTTATGGCATACTGTTAAAATAGCATGCTAATGAATGAGTAAAGAAGTTGTTTAACTGTCCACATATTCCTTAGCATTTCAGCTAAATACACATACTGTTATGTGTATCAAAACTCTGTAATCCATACATATAAATCTAACTTGGAGGTTAGGTTCATGTCTTTACAGCAAATTTGACATTTAGAGGTGGCCGTAACAAATAGTTGCCCCTCCACAATAAAGAATTTCAGAAGGTGTTAAATTTTAAAATAGCTAGATAGCTTTTATTTCGGGTGTCCTGTAACTCTTGTAATATTTCAGCCAATACTTAAAATATCGCCAAGTTCTTTCAAAGGTGGTAAATTCATAGAAAGATTATTATGATCCGTGCATTTAGTTGCTCTGCCTAGAGCAGGGGTTCCCAACCTTTTTGGCACCAGGGACCGGTTTCATGTTAAAAAAATTCCGTGGGCCGGTGGCCATGGCTCGGCCGGCGTAGAGGGGGAGCGGGGGGAGGGGAGGGGAAAAGGCGGTGCATGCGTGCGCAGGGGGGTGAGTTGGCTCACTCACCCCTCTCGGGCCCCCAATAGCACAAGCGGCCGCGCCTGCGCTCTCCTGCCCCCGGCGTGCGCTCTGCCCAGGGGGCTGCCCCTTCCACCCTCCTCGTCTTCTCTGGCCCTTTCTAAGAGTTGCACCGCTCACTGCGGCCCAGTTCCTATCAAGCCACGGACCGGCACCGGTCCGCGGCCCGGGGGTTGGGGACCCCTGGCCTAGAGAATACTCTTCAGACTCTTATAGTCTGAAACTATCCAGAAAACCATGACTCTGTAACAAATTGTAGACTAAAAAGAAAATAAAAAAAGATTTAGATTCTTAGAACATTTTAGAAGTGGGTTCTAAGACTATTGGAAAATTACTTTAATAAACTCAGAACAGGGTTGAGATTGGGTGACGTAACTAGTAACAGTCTGGCTTCCATGCTGAAAAACAAGATGTCTTCCCAGGTCTTACTATGTTCTACTCTGGAAGTGATTTTGAGCTTTCCTGGGGATTAACCTCAGGTCTCACAAATTCTGCTACTCTACTATTCTTATTGTACTACTACTTTCAATTCTAGTCGTTCCTCCATGCTGCCAAATGCATAAAATGTTGGACATTGCATTATTTTCTTCTCAAGTTTTCTTCACGTTTCAGTTCTAAATATTTATTTTTTACTTGTTTGGAAATACATGTTTGGAGCCATTACAAAAAGATCTAGTGAAGTCAGTAAGAACTGAACCAAGTAGTTCAGTTCTGTCATCTCTTCAGCTTTATCATTCTTTAGAATAACAGAACAGGGTTGAAAGGGGCCTTGTAGGTCCTCTAATCCAACCCCTGCTTAAGCAGAGACCCTATACCATTTCTGACAAGCGGCATTCTATAAAGGTAAAGCCAGTTTATTTTTTAATTTTTTATTTTTGTAAAAGAATTTTATTGGTTTTTAAAGTTTTTACAGGGAAAAAGGTGCAAGGTAAAAATAACATTTTGGCATCTTCCCTGCTGTTGGTGGTGTCCCTCCCAAAAAACTTCGTACATATACAATTTTAAAAAGTAAAGGATTAGCAAATAAAAGGGTTACAAGTTACAATCCATATATTCAGTCATCTTTTTTCTTTGCCATTTTCTTGTGTATCAACAATTACAATAAGCTTTCAAATAAAATCATTTTTGAGACCGGAGTCTTTTCACAATTGACTCTTCCCTCCTGTCTCCCTCTTTTTAATATATTCCACCATCTTCACCTCCCAACTGGGAGGAATGTTTTTTAATAAATGTCTCCGCCTCGGTTAATGTTTTGATTTTTACCCTGTCCCCTTCCCAAAATATCAGCATTCCTTCTGGCAACAACCACTTGAACCAAAGTCCTTTCTTATATAGTTTCTTATACAGGAAGGAATACTTCCTTCTAATTTCTCTAATTTTTTTCGGAATTTGTTTCAAGATGGTTATTTCTTTGTCCTGATATTTTAAGGTTCCATCCCGTTGGGCCCTCAATATCTCATCCCTTGTGGATCTCCTGAGAAATTTAACATGAATTTCTCTTGGTACATTATTTATCCTAGCATAAGCTGAGTTAATTCTATAAACCAGGTCCATATCCCACCAGAGCTGATCTTTATCTTTTTTTATATATTCTGCTAATATTGTACTCATAATATCTTTAAGATCTTCATTATCTGATTCTGGAAAATTCTGGAACCTGAGGAAGAAAGACATTCTTTTGAATTCAATTTTAGTTATGTGAGCTCCTAATTCTAGCCCCTCTCTCCGGATCTCCTTAACCTCCCCCCCATCTCAGCCACCCCCTCCTCCAGCTTCGCAATTTTCTGTTTATTTTCCGTTGTATCCCTTTTCGTTTCCCTGAGTTCAAGTGTTAAATCTGTCAGCTTTTTCATTATCTCGCGAAACATTTCCGCAACTGATTGATCCTGCGATCCCTCTTCAGCAGGCTGCTTCGGCAAAAGTTGTGTAATCTTTGGTTGTGTAGTCGGGCTGGAAGCAGCTGAAGATGGTGCAGAGAGTGACTTTCCCACTGGTGGCTTTCTCGAAGCCATTATGTCAGTTAGTAAAGAAATGGCGCTGGTAAGACAGGCAGCCGAGACGAGTCCAAGGTGTCAGAGAGTCCGAACGGAAGAACAGTCTTAAGAGTTCACTTTTGAAAATGAAAAAAAAAGAAGAAAGAATTCTTACAGTCCAAATCCAGGAATCCATGTATTGGGAGAGATCTGAGGGCCTCTGGGAGGAATGTTGAAAGAGAAAGTTTCAAGTCCTTCGTTGTTAATTGTAGAGAGAAGAAACTTCACACAGGGAAGTTACAAGCGGAGAACAAAGAGAAGCCATCTTGCCCCGCCTTCCGACAGGAAGAAAAGTGAAAGTTCCATTCCATTTACTTTCTTTTCTTAAAAGAACTCCATAAACAATTGTTGCAAATGTGATACAATGTAATTCTTTTCCATACAGTAGGTAGCTCAAATAGCAAGTTAGTCCTTTCCTCTCTCCATTCAAATGAAGAGGGCTTGTTTGCTTGCCGCTTATTCCGAGGGGGGGGGTTAAGAACTCCCCCCTCCAATCTTCATTTAAAATAGATTGAACTGGAACCTACAATGTCTTATCACTATCCTTCCTTAATAGCCCAGGAGATTTGGGAGCGTCTTTCACCTCCGGCCTTTCAGATGCTCTTCTCATTTTGCTTTCTGTTTCCGAGATCCATCCGGCGAAGAGGCAGGATCGCCCCCCCCTTTTTGCTCGCCAGCTCCTAGGTTGAGGCTGGGGGTATTGGAGCTGGCCACCGCCAGGCTGGGGGCTCCCAGTGAGCCGCCCGTACGGCAAAAGACCCCCCCGAGGTCTTTTGTGCTCCTGAAGGAGCCCACCGGTACAGCAAGCGGCAGACAGCGCACAGGGCATGTCTGTCGTCTTCGGGAACCGGAAACGTTCTCCGCCAGTTTATTTTTTAATGTAACTGATTTATTAAATGTATGTGCTGCCCATGTCATTTTGAAGTTATATACTTGCTGTGATTGATACCACTAAACAGTTAGTGACAGTTCCCACAGTTAGTTACTGTAGGAAGGAAGTGAAGAGGAAGGAGGTTTAGGGGAGAAGGGAAAATAACACACCAAATATGACAGCTTATGGGGATGTTTTGAAGACATTCCACCTTAATTAACTTACTGTAAGTCTGGCTGAGAATTTGCAGTTTGAAAGATTGGACTGTTTTTATCTCAGATTAGCCTTAATGATGCCTTCCTGAAAGCCATGCGGTTCTTGCTTCTTGGATTTGTTAATTATATGGGGCTTGACAACAGTTCTATCCTGTATGTCCCGGGAACAGTAAATCCCTCACCATTTACAAGCCATAAATCTCTGGGAAGCCTAATAGAAGTAGGATCCTGGAATGTGAAGGGATGCATAAGGGGAGCACAGACATGTTTCATGATGACTGGGTTGTCAGCAAGCCAAGACTGGAGCATTCTGTCCCTGATACTATCTTGGGTGCACATAGTCATCTAACCCAGTTGTTCCTTTTGTTTGCGAATAAGATCCTCTGCCAACTATGCCGTCACCTGTCCTAAGAGAAAAATCATTTGCTCTCTGCTTGTGCAGTTGGGCAAAAGGAACTGATTGGAGCAAAGATGAAAGCATCCCCAGTTTTTTCTCCAGAAATATATCCCATGTCCTGGGGAGACGGAAAAGCTTCCTAAATGTGAGAGGCCAAAACGGGCGGGGGGGGGGGAGTGTTTGTATTGCAAACTTCCATTTGTATTCAAGTATTTAACTTGACCCATTCATATAAAAACCTAAAAGAGGGGTCCTTGATGCTCTCTGAACCTGCTTGGTTTTTGGGGTTTTTTTGCAGATGTTTCATTACCGTAACTATATCAAATTTCAAATTTATTCGATTTATAAACCACCCCCTCTCCCCAAAGGGACTCAGGGTGGTGTACAGGAAAAATTAAAAAACCATATAAAACATACAATATATACAAAGTTAAAAATGAATTAAATTAAACCTGTACTAAAATTTAAAAACATTTAAAATACAACCCACCTAAGCTAAAATTCCCTAAAGTCTAATATCCATATACGTATTTGCCAGATGTTATATTGAGAGAGTCAAAACTGTTACGCAAGACCAGCTTGCTGAAAGAGATGGGTTTTAAGTGAACGGCGAAAGAGGGGAAGGTCCGTGATAGTGCGAAGTTCGGGGGGTAGGTTGTTCCAGAGGGCCGGCCCTGCCACAGAGAAGGCCCTACCCCTGGGCACCGCAAGCCGGTACTGACCGGCGGTTGGTACCCTCAGTAGGCCCTCTCTGTGGGAGCGTATTGGACGCAGGGAGGTGTGTGGCAGGAGACGGTCCCGCAAGTAACTAGGCCCCGAGCCATGGAGTGATTTGAAGATGGTAACAAGCACCTTGAAGCGCACCCGGAAGGCCACCGGTAGCCAGTGCAGCTCGCGCAGGAGAGGTGTTACGTGGGAGTAACGAGAAGCTCCCATAATCCCCCCCGCGGCCGCATTCTGAACCAACTGGAGCCTCCGGGTGCACCTCAAGGGGAGCCCCATGTAGAGAGTGCCAGTGCTGCTGATGTTACCTAGTCAGGGTAATGAATGCAGGAAAACAAGCTCAGAGGGCCCCTTATTTCAACCCTGAGCTACAAATGTTCTCCTTTATTGAAACCTAAGAGAGCACATTTTTATGCATTTGCTCTCTTTCTTTCGCTGTGTGTGTAGCCTTCTGGTAAGAATTCAAGATGCGGGTCATAATTTACTAAAACCTGTGACAGAGCTCTCAGCCCTCATCACGGCGAAAGTGAAGAAACCTGCAAAAGGGAGTTTTAACTTGGCTTCCTGTAGAGAAAACTGTACCAACAGGAGACCCATCAGTGAAAGGTTGCCATGTGGATGATCCTGAGTCTGCCTCTCTCTTGTTAATGTGTTTTGAGTGTCTGCAATTTCCAGCATGCACATAACACAAACATACACAAAAGCAACAGAAGAGGAGAGCAGAAACGTACACACAACGCACTGTGTTATTTTGTTACAGAAGAAAATGCAAGACTCTCCCTATGGGTCACTGTTGGTAAAAGGGCCCCATAAGCTTTCTCTGCCTGCTTTCCCTATTATATTTCTCATGTGGTGTATTGCAGCCATGCTGGCTGGGTTGCCATTGTATAGAGAAGTGCAGAATGATCATGCTTGCACAAAATAAAGCAAAAAAAAAAAAAGGCTTCTTCATGGGTTTGATATTTTTGCTTTCTTCTTCTTTTACAGTTCTGCTGATTTGTGACCATGCGTGAATACAGTGAAAGCAAGGAGACATGTATGACCATCTGTCTCAAATATCTACTGTTCATCTTCAACTTCTTCTTCTGGGTAAGGAACTGCTATTTGGGGGACTTTCCTGCATCATGCTGTAAATCTAGGGCAGGGGTCTGCAAAGTTGACTCTTTTAAGACTGGTGGACTTCAACTCCCAGAATTCCTCAGCCAGCATGGCTGGCTGAGGAATTCTGGGAGTTGAAGTCCACCAGTCTTAAAAGAGCCAACTTTGCAGACCCCTGATCTAGGGGCTTTTTTTGGGGGGGAAGGGAGGGAAGAGTAATTAAAGGTAATTTAATGTAGTACTGTGGCTGGAGTGTTAGATTTGGATTGCAAGGACCCAGATCCAAGTCTATTTTCAGCCAACACTGCTTGCATCATAAGGCTGCTGCTATTGGGGGGGAAAATGGAAGGAGGGAATCATGTATGTTGCCGTGAGCCTTTAGAGCTGGGGTGTCAAACTCAATTTTGAGGACTGCATCAGGGCTGTGTTTGACCTTGGGGGCTTGGGGTGAGCATGGCCAGGATGGGTGTGGCCAGCTCAACTTCACTTCTGTCGCGGGTGCCTGTGGAGGCCTGAGCGCTCTCCAAGTGGAAACGGAACTTGGGAGGGCTGCATGCTGGTTGCAGGAGGCAATGGCAGCCGAAAATGGAGCTGGGGAGTCCATTTTCGGTGGTAGAAGCACCACAGCCCAATCCTTCACTGTTTCCAGGGTGGCCCCGTGGGCCAGATCTAAGTACCCCGCAGGCTGGATCTGGCCCCTGGGCTTGCTTTAGAGCAGGGGTCTCCAACCTTTGCAACTTTAAGTCTGAAGGACTTCTGCTCCCAGAATTCTCCAGCCAGCTTTGCTGGCTGGAGAATTCTGGAAACTGAAGTCCTTCAGACTTAAAGTTGCAAAGGTTGGAGACCCTTGCTTTAGGGGAAAGGCAAGACATAAATCTAATAAACACATATCTATCTGCCTTTACTCCGTTTTTAAGAATGGCTGAGATAAGGCATTCAGGCAAACATTACCCAAGCGTGTAGGTACCTTTTCTGCTCAGAGGCTCACAGTTTTTTTTAAAATTACAAGTAATTGGTAATTGAAGAAGGTGGCATCTGAAACTTTCCTTTGTACAGAAAGTAGTTTTTCCCCTGACCTTAAGTCATTGGTTGAAGTCTCTGCATCTTTTTTCCTTGTTTGAACTCCATGCTGCATAGCCTGGAAAGCCCACCCAAAGAGTTTCAAAAGCTTTATAATGGGGTCCGAGATAACATTTAGGAGATAACATATTGGAAGGTCCTTGAAACACAAATATATGGGGTATTTGTGTTCAGGTTATATAATGAATTGTTTCTGTGCTTGTATGATTCAGATTTCCTAAATTGAGGTTTATGTCCTTTTATAGTCACCAAGAAACATCATTGCCTTGTGCTAGGCATTCTAAGCTCCTTACCAAATGCTCGGTTTTGATTTCTTGATTGGATAACTTCCTAATCATATAAGCCAGAGAAAAGTGAAAATGAAAGAATGCTTAGATGTATGCCGGGAACTGAAATCTACACTTCTTAAAAGTTGCCAAGGTTGAAAAAAGCTCTGCTATAATACCCACGATTTCTAGACATGGTCCAGTGCATGTGGAAGTTTGAAGAACATTGGATGAGGTGATTCTGGGACATTTGAATGTAGGCAGCTCTCACTCATCCTGTATGCGTTTCTCTCTCCCTCTTCAGCTGGCAGGCGGAGCTGTGATGGCAGTGGGCATCTGGACCCTGGCTGAGAAGAGTGACTACATTAGTCTCTTGCAGTCCAATATATACCTGGCAACAGCTTACATCCTGGTGGTGGCAGGTGCTGTTGTCATGATTACTGGCATATTGGGTTGCTGTGCAACCTTCAGGGAACAACGGAGCCTGCTGAAAGTGGTGAGCTTCTCTTATTTAAATGGACTACAACTGGAACCCAGAATGCGAAGGGGAACGTGGTTAGTCAGACGAAGGCAAGCTAAATTAGAAAAAGAAACCTAGATTTGGGGCAGCTCAAAAAAAACCACACACTACTGTTTCTGTCTTACTTTATTTTAGTTCATCTATTGTAGAAAATTCTAAATATGGAATGGCAAAATACAGATCAGATTTGCTCCAACAAAATTATTTGGTGGGAAAAACTAGCATCTTTTTCTGATACAGAAAAAAAACAAATGTACCAAATTGGTTGCATTGCCGTCCTTTTCCTTTACATATGGTGTGACAAAGAGCAGGGCAAAAGAGAGGTATTCTGAGAGCTATGGCCCATAGCATTTGGAGGGTGCCACGTTGGGGGAAAGATGGTTGTAGTTTAAAGATCAAGTCACCCTTGAGGATATTTTTTGAACTTCTTCTAGCAGCCTCAGAAGATGTTGGTGTTGGACGTGGTTTGCAAGCCAGGCCATTCCACTCTGGCTGCACACAAGAGAGCTCACTGTGTTGGGAAATTCTCCCTGTTTGTTTCTCTTCCCCAAAGCCAAAAATTACAGATTAAAAGTTGGTACAGTCCTTTAGGTTGTTTTGCCATAGAAAACTAATACTTCTCTTTTGGGGAAGAAAAGAGCTGTTTGTTTCTGCATTTTCTCCTCTAAGTGGCTGGCTGTGACAGGTCGATTGTCTCCTGATTTGGGGCCAGCAGTTCATTTGGCCTGGCTGGCTTTGGCTTCAGCTGTTTCTGCCAAGTCTGAGCTCAGCCCATATTTCAAACATCTCTGTGATTAGAATAAAGAGCTGTGCACTTGTATATCCCCATTTCTTTCCTACTGAACATTAAGATGAATGGATATGATGGTCCACAGTGGTGAGTGAACTTCAAAGGACGAGTGGGCCTCTTGTGGGCTTCGTGATTCAAATCTGGTATCAAATGCCTTGGAAAGAAGGCACAGACTTCAAAATGTGTTTTCTTCCTTTACCTCTGATGATGAATTCCCTCCGTTTCTTCTCCTGCTCCCCTTTCAATCTCTGTGTAAGTCACTTGTGGCCAGTCCAAGAGCGGGCTGTTGAGGGGAAAGTCTTTTATGATCCCGATAAAATAGGTTGGCAACTCTTAACAGCCACAGTGACAAAGTTTTGACTTGCACCTTAGTGATATTAGGCATGTTCCTCATATCCTTACGTTCAAAATAAACTCAAAATTCTCCCTCTGCAAAACTTAAACCTACAGTAGAATCTCGGGTCACGAACGCTTCTGACCGTGATCAAATTGGGTGCCAATCAAATTTTTTGCATCTGGTCACAAACAAATACTCGGGTGGCAATCAAACACAGCTGCGGCGATTTTCCCTGCCACAGCGATTTCCCCTTCTGCACCATTTTTTTTTGTATGCGCATGCGCAGTCAGTCTTGCTTCCAGTTATGACAAAATTGGGCTGTGACTGAAGTCCTGGAAGGGATTACGGTTGTGACCAGAGGTTCCACCGTATTGATAGGCATTCTTCCTCCCTTCTAGCTCACCTTAATAATGACCTGGTCGAATTTCTCCCCCATATTTTTCCCTCTGTCAGTTATAACTTTCATAAATTGCCATCCATGTTTAAGCGTTCATAATAGGGTGTGATGTTGGTGTTTTTTGGGGGGAGTTGACAAAGGTTGGGCTACAATCAGGTTTTGTGTGTGTGTGTGCGCATGTATGTGTGTGCGTGCACACTTTCTGGTCAGTATTGACTCTGGGAGATTGCCTGGACTAATCCCTGCAATTTTCTTGGCAATGTTTTTCAGAAGTGGTTTGCCCTTACGTCCTTCCTAGGGCTGAGGGAGAATGACTGGCTCAAGGTCACCAACTGGTCTTGTGTCTAAAGCAGGACTAGAACGCAGTCTTCTGCTTTCTATCATGGTGCCTTAGCTACTATACCAAACTAACTCTAGAATCAGTTACTATGTGTGTGTGTGTTTTTAAATACTTGGTACCTTTGTAGAAGCCAAATCTGTTCTTGCAAAAAAGAGAATTGTACTTTACAATTTGCTGGCTTCCTAAATTCTGTTTAAGTATTATTTAAAAAAAATATCAAACTAAATACAGCAAGAAGTCTAGCAAACAGTAGAGAGGTATCTGCAAGTGCCAGATGCAAATCTCAATTCCTACTATATGTCAATTGCTAAATCGCAACTGACAAGGATTTGTTGTGATTTTATAGACCAGTCTTTCTCCTGCTGGCAGAGGATGATCACAGTTCTAGATCACATTTGAGAAGAACATCACTGACCTTTGATGTTCTACCCCCTGACCTACAGACAACCACGGACCTGCGCCAGTTCCGTCGGGCCTTAAAGACCTATCTGTTTCGTGCGGCCGGCCTGGCGTAGTTTTTAAAATTGTTTTAGTTTTTAAATTGGTTTTAGTAAGGGTTTTTTAACAGGATTTAGATCAGGCCAATCTATTTAATATATTTTTAATTGTATTCTTAATTGTATTTTATGCTCTATATTATTGATCTTATTATTGCCTGTACACTGCCCTGAGTCCCGCAAGTGAGAAGGGCGGTCTAAAAATTTAATAAATCCTAAATCCTACAGAAGAAACAGCTGTGTCCTGTTTAATTTGGGACCCATTGGCTCTGATCATCTGGGAATGGAAAGAAAAATATAGTCTCATTGGGCCATATTTGTACATCAGAGGAGAAAAACTTGAGGAATATAAGCATAAGAATCAGTTTTCTAGCTCATTGGCGAGTTTCTTTTTTAAAAGATCTCAGCTGGTAGAGGGATGACGTCAGTAACATTACTTATTCTGTTTCTACCAAAAGTGACCTGGGGGTTAAGTCGTGTTTCTGTTCTATTTGCAACTCCTTTTAGTATGAAGTCCAGTCTTGAGTTAGCAAGCTCTCTTTTGTTTACTCGTGCCTGTGGTATGAAAGGACATCTTGTCCAGCACACAGATGGTCAGAGGCTTCAACAAACTTTGTGGGATGTGAAGAGCTGAGATCAGCCAAGAGCAAAAAAAAAAAAAAAAAGTTTGAGGTTTATTATTTAGCTGAATAAACGTGTTTAGGTTTTAGCCTTCAATTGTGTTTACTATTAGCATGGACCGATGTATAAATTAAAGGGGGAACCTCCCCAAAATAAAATTAGCCAGAATAAAATTAGAAACTAAGAGGAAATTAGGAAACACTGCAACAACTCCAATCATCAACACAGCAGTTTCATAATATTTTTTTTAATGAAGTCCATTATTTTAAAACAACATAGCATATAACACTTAAGAGCCAGTATAGTGTGATGGCTAAGATATTGAACTACCGTATTTTTCGGAGTATAATGTGCACCTTTCCCCCTCAAAATAAGGGTGAAAATCTGGGTGCATCTTATGCACTGAATACAGCATTTGTTGGCTCCCGAAACCCAGCCCCCTTCACCAAAATGGCCATACATATCTTTCAGGTTTTCAGAGAGCTCCTGGGGGCTGGGAAGGGCAGAAAAATTGCCCCCCCCCCAGCTCCCAGGAGCACTCTACAAGCCTCCTAAAGGCTATTCATGCCCTTTTTTGGGGGGGGGGGGGAAACCAGGCCCATTTTAGCAAAAAATAAGTATCAGCAATTTGATTTTTTTCCTGGGTCAAACTAGGAACTACTGAAGCTTGGTCTCCACTACCAGAAGATAGACATTCTAGTGTCCCAGTTCTACATCACGCAACTAACTTCAATTCTTGAGTATTTAACAAGAATGACTTCATGTATAATCTATTGCAGTAATCTAACTTCAAGATGTCAGCACATGGGCAATTCTTCCCATGCTGGTTTTATCCTAGCGGTGCTGCAGATAGGTCACCTTTAGTTGATATAAGTGGTCCGTAGCAACTCAGACATACTGGGCACGCTATGGGTTCCCATTGATGAAGTAGGAGGCTCCAGGAAGTGTGAGACATACAATAAGGGTGTCATCAATACGTCACAACTGAGTTGTTTGTTTTGTTTAGAGACCGAATTGTTGAGATGAGGGCTGGCTGTACTACTAGGCAAAATGAGAAACTAGGAACTAGAGTGTGTTGAAAGACAAAGATGTGGATCTCATAAAGTCCACTCTTTATTTCTAAATTACTCTACTTGCCTTATAGTGCAGTAGAGGGGGCTCATCCATCTCTAGTGTTGAACTTAGCCAGCTGTCCTGACAGCTGTGCATGTAAAGAAATGAGTGTACGTTGTTGTTACCTTGTCCTTTGCTTTAGGCAGCAAATTGCTTGGACCAACAATGTTAGAAATTGAGCTACAAAAAGAGTACCATCATTGCAGAATAAGAAGTAATCTGCTCTAATACGTCTCTGAATTGCTTCCCTCTGGGAGATGGTTCACATTTTGTGGCATTAAATCTGTTTTCTTAAAAGAACTGAGTTTTATCTTTGCTAAACTCTGTTTGGAAGACTAATCAGTATCCTGAATCCAAAGCACTGCTTATATATGGAAGAATGAATAAAGCTAGTAGCAGTCTTTTGAACATTTGAATCCAAGTTTTTATTTAAATTGATCAGAACTAACTATGTGTTTACGGTGATTAAAGACAAGTAATGATAGATTCATGGTGCAATGTGGAATGGTATCTGGACAAGATGCAGCACCCCAATTGTCAAAGCATCATAGTAGGCACTGTCATTTAATCTTACTCCCTATCATGCATTTCAAACAAATGCAAGAAGGTTGGATAAATAGCAAAAAAAGCCATACAAGTGAAGAGGTTTTTGGTCTAACAGTGCCCTCAAGTCCTGCCTTCTTTATTTGTTAGGCCTTGAATAGTCAAAGGCCATGTTTGCTCAATTCTTGACTTTGAATTTTTGACTATTTACCCATTTAGCTAAAGGACTTACTGTGTCAAATGTGTAGGTTGATGACCAGAAGTAAAGACACCAAGATCAAATCCCTCCAATTCCACAGCTAATAAAGGAATAGCAGGTCTATTACTGTATAAGATGGGGGAGGTTTAATAATTCCATCTACATGCTATTATTAAATAGAGAGCTTGAACTTCCTTGTTATCAGGGCTACTAGTTTCTGCAATAGCATCAAAGTATGCTGCCTTGTCCTGCTAATTCTTGAATGTGGATCTGCATTCCTTGAGAGAGATTTATGGTTGAGGTTTGGATGAAGCGCTGACACTATAAGAATAAAAGATTTTCATCTCATATTACCTCTGTTTCTACCTTTACTTTCACCTGGATGCTGTCTTCTGATTTGGGGGAACTGGAAGATGCCCTTCCTTAACCCCTAACTCTTCCTTCTACCTCCATTGTTATTGTTTTTCATTTGGAACTGACAAAAGTCTCCTTCCTTTTACCTTCTCCTTTGTTTCTTTTAAGTTGGGCATTTCGGGTTAGGGGATTTGCATTTCTTTTACAGTTAGACATATATGAAAAAAACTTCATCCCTTCACTTCTTTCAGTTAACCTCTCCCCCTCCACTTAGTTAGAGATCTCAGGGATAAAGAAAAATGTTCATTCTTTGAATGGAACTGATCTACCATTTTATCAGACATTCCCCCATTCCCAAAGTCTCCCATTTTTCTCCCACATTCCTCAATTCCCAAACTCTGCCACACCCACCTATATGAGGTTCTTTCTGTAATATCAATGTCCCCTCCCTAGGCAACTTCCCTTTATATTCAGAGCCAACCCAGAGCCAGTCAGAGCCCGCAGCCCATCAGAAAGTTTGGGTTTCTTGGTATGCTGCAAATGCAACTGTTCCTCCATTGATAGTTTACAGCAGGGGTCTGCAAAGTTGGCTCTTTTAAGACTGGTGGACTTCAACTCCCAGAATTCCCCAGCCAGCTATGCTGGCTGGGGAACTCTGGGAGTTGAAGTCCACCAGTCTTAAAAGAGCCAACTTTGCAGACCCCTGGTTTACAGGAAGAGTGCAGACTATTTCAGGGAATAGATATTCCAGGTTGCCCTTCCTAAATTGGAAGCCTCTGTTCTGTGGTAAATTCTTCCTCCCTGCCATTGAGATGGAGGTGATAGAACAGAGCAAGGGAAGCATTCCAGAACAGAGGATGGAAAGCAAGCTATATCTTCTGAATGTGGGGAAGTTAATAGACCAAAGGCAAAAAGATATATACAGGAATGGGAAATGGTCCACCAGCCTGGATCCAGCTTTTTAGATGTTCATGTGGAGGGAAGACATATTCTTAGCAGTGTGGAGAGTCCCTGATGGTGACAGTTGGAGTGCTTGTAATAAGCCTTGAATGGGCTGGGGAATCCTTGAGGAGGCCCTGAGCAGTTTACACATCCTGGAGTAAATGTGAGAGCTCGGGTAGAAAACAGCCAAAAAGCAACAGGGAGCAGTCATGAGTGATAAGTGTAAGTGGTCTGAAATGACAAATCTGTAGAGGCATGAATTGAGTAAGTATACTGTATATACAATAGGTTTGACAGGATTGTTAAGCATAGCTACCAAGAATGTCAAAAATTGGAGATGTCCAAGCCTGGTGTAGGGATGAGATAGCTGGTTTTGTTGCTCTCTTAGCCATCATGTCAATTATAAATCCTGCAAAAGGTTGATGAGAAAATCCTCAAACCAATGGGTAATTACTACAGAAAGGCAATGAACCTGCTCAGTTGTTCTTCTTTTTTAGGTGGAGAAGCAGAAGTTTGACTTCAGAGGGTTATTTTAGCAGCAACAGCTTATGAGGATTTGAGCAGGAAATATGACTACTATTGTGGCAAATTCCTTGGCACTTGTTGGGCTAGAACTGGTTCATTGTCTTGATTAACTGGACCATTGGATTTCACCTTGATACGAATACTAGAGCAAGTGATTAGTGATTGAATCCCCAGAAGATCTGTAGCCATAGCTTTATCCTATGAGTGAGGAGACTTGGTACGAGATGTGGCAATTAAACTCCCTCCTAAGTCCACATTCCCAAGCAGAGAGAAGTTGGGTATGCAGATTAATTTCAGAAGTTTAGGAAGTCATAAATATGAACAGGTTATCTGTATAGCAACACTTTCAAATTCGGTCTTCTCTTTCTTCCTCTTTTAGTCTCTAGATTTATATGCTGGGGACACGTTGGCCCAGTGGCTAAGACACTGAGCTTGTCAATCAGAAAGGTCAACAGTTCGGCGGTTTGAATCCCTAGTGCCATGTAACGGAGTGAGCTCCTGTTACTTGTCCCAGCTTCTGCCAACCTAGCAGTTTGAAAGCACATAAAAATGCAAGTAGAAAAATAGGGACCACCTTTGGTGGGAAGGTAACAGGGTTCCATGCACCTTCAGTGTTTAGTCATGCCAGCCACATGACCACGGAGATGTCTTTGGACAGTGCTGGGTTTTCGGCTTTGACACGGAGATGAGCACCACCACCTAGAGTCGGGAACGACTAGCTCTTATGTGTGAGGAGAACCTTTACCTCCTAAAAGCTATTCATGTCTTTTTTTAAGAAAAAAAATGGGCCCATTTTTGCGAAAAACGGGCCATTTTTGGGAGGTCTCCAGAGTGCAAAAACTTTTATTTTAATTTGCCTCTTCAAAATCTTGGTGCGTCTTATACTCCAAAAATACAGTAGTTGCTTGTTCCCTGACTTCTCCATTTGTCCCTTTTTCTGGTGTGCCTATTGGAGATGTCTACATGACCAGTTTTAATCCTCACATCAGAGTTAGTGTTAATCTGATCTGAATGTTTTT
This sequence comes from Rhabdophis nuchalis, assembly GCA_039707465.1. Taxonomy (NCBI): domain Eukaryota; kingdom Metazoa; phylum Chordata; class Lepidosauria; order Squamata; family Natricidae; genus Rhabdophis; species Rhabdophis nuchalis. The sequence goes on along the minus strand of CM077643.1, from coordinate 133,544,946 downwards.
AGAGATTACTAAGTAGTTGGATCTTTAAAAAAAAGTTTATTTCCTTTATTCCTTTGTGAAATTCATACCTGATAATTCAGCCCAAAGTGCTTGCCTACATTTTGTTGACTTTCGGTACTGTTAGGAGCCACAAGAAGCTTAGCTATTTCAAAATGCTTTCTGCCTGGATCAATTAAACATTCCACCACCATCTAACAAGCTTGTGATGAGTTTTTACTGATGTCAGCTGGAGGGGTTGCATTTCAAAACAAGTAGTATTGGCAAGAGGCGTAGGAGTCACAGCTGTGAAAGCAATGGGTAACGGAATATAATTCAGTGGTAGAGTACATGCTTTACACACACAAGGTCTACAGATCGGTCCCCAGACTCATTGAAAGGATCTTGGCTAGCAGAGCTGCAAATGATCTCTTGCCTATTATTTTGGAAACCCATTTCCACACAGTAGGCAAAGGTTTAATGTCAAAAGCCAGGCTTTAGTTAAAGATGATTTATGGGCAAGGACTGTAATTTTGCAAAGTGCTAAACCAAGCAAATCTCATTTTGGTGAATTGATGTGGCAATGAAGACCTGTTTTTGTCTCCCTCCCCCTTAATGTATCCAGAAAGCTATCAAATAACATATCAAGACAAGGTAGATGCTTTTTCCATTTCTGAATAAGGTGTACTTTGTGCAGCTTGTTCTGAGCATTTCATAAAATAGCAAGCTCTGAAAGTCCAAAGCCATTCTTTCACTCCTAGATAGAGCAGTTGGCTGATAGCCCCCCAAATCAGGGGCAACCTCCAAATCCAGTTCATCTTGGCTAGGAGTGCATCATGCCTGCTACTGTTTCTCTGCTTTGCCATGCCATTGTCTTCACCGTTGGATAGCTATGACAGCTTGTTTTGTCAATACTATATTTTTATAGGCAAAGTAAACCTCATAATGTACAATGCTCTGCTTTAACTTCTTTGTTCATTTTGTTTCTTTAGTATTTCATACTACTGCTCTGCATCTTCCTGCTTGAGATAATTGCTGGAATCCTGGCCTGTGTCTATTACCAGCAGGTAGGTAAAATATGAGAAGAGGGGGTAATTGCTAAAACAGGCTACATTTCATTCCCCACAGGTCTTCTCAACACAATGAATATTTGTCTACAGAGACCTACTCATTTTTGTCTACTGTGAGCCAACACTACTGTGACAGTGGTAGTCATGGGGTTTTTTGGCTTCTTTCCACAAAATCCTGTAAGCACATCTGTTATGCATAGAACCTCCTAGGCTACAGATTTCTGCAAACCTACAATAAACAAGGGATTGGCATCTGGGCACTGTGTGTCTCAAGGCCCATGCTGTGATTTGAAGCTGCACTGCAAACACTTCTTTCATTAACTTTGTTCCAGTGCTACAATAAAAAAAATGCATTTGATTATAAAACTCATATATAGGCATTGATGTACAGCCATTGACCCAAGTAAGGCAACTTTTATGATGCAGTAAATTTTAGTAAATCAGGAGCATAAAATGTTGCTCTAGATCAGTGACGGCTAACGGTTTTTGGCTCGCGTGCCAAAAGCGGGGGGAGCACAGGGGGGGTCATGCGTGAGCATGCCATACCCATAAAGCTATGTACGTGACCCCCTGCTTTTGGCATGCTTTTTTCGCCATCCCCAGGCTCCAGAGGCTTTCTAGGAGCCTGGGGGAGGGTAAAAACATCCTACCCTCCCCACCTCCAGAGGCTTCAGGAGCTTCCCTAAGAAATGGTTCTGTGTGCCACCTGTGGCACCCGTGCCATAGGTTCGCCATCCCAGCTCTAGATGATTTAGAGCAGTTCACCCATGCACACACCTGGGAAGATCTTTACCACCAGACCCATTTATTATTTAAGCCATTTACACAGCTGCCCATCTTACATCGAATTCTGCTAGGCTTCCAATCGAGAATTAAAACAGTATCAATAATAAAACAACATTAAGACCATATTAAAACCATAAACACTAAAAACAAAAACCCAGCACCGTTAAGCTCCTGACATGCACTCCTATCCCACAATAGCAACAACACTTAGACTTAGACTTATATGCCACTTCATAGTGCTTTACAGCCCTCTCTAAGTGGTTTGCAGAATCAGCACTTTGCCCCCCAAAATCTGGATCCTCAGAAGGATGGAAAACTGAGTCAACCTTGAGCTGGTCAGGATCCTGGCAGTAGGCAGAGTCAGCCTGCAAATACTTCATTCAACCAATGCACCATTGGCCAATTTAATATAACATGAAATTGATCGGCAATGAGTTGGTCTGAAGCCATTTTCATGAATTGTGAAAATGCCATCTAAGAGAATATTCTGCTTACTGCATCTGTGCTTGGAATGCAAATATTGGACTGTACATTGCCTTGTTCTCTTCCCTTTTGATGCTGTAGTATAAAATGGAACGACTACTCATCTATTTGATTCTATAGTTCTTAACACTTTATCTTATTACTAACAAAAGGCGATTGTCACTGCAAACTCTCTTGACTGTTCACATAATCTATACTAAGCTCAGAGAGCTAAGAAACGGGGAGGAATGAAGATGCAAATGGGTGACACCTAGGTCTGTTTTTCAAGGCTTAAGTGTCTCATTATATATTTTGCAATATCCACATTCAACTGCAAGTGCATAGAATCCCAGAGATGGATTCTTGTCTATGAAACTCACTTCATTGGAAATTTTAATGAAAACATTTTTAAAAACCTTTATTTTGGTCTGCTTATTCCTGACATATTAATTACCGATAAACTTATTATTGCTGCTCTCTTAAGGGACTTTCATTGGTTTTATGGTGAGATAATGCAATCATTAAAGGGCAGCCGTCCTTAAAGGGGCATCTACAAATAATAAAAGAAAAAAAAATGCTTGCTAGTTGTCTGTTTTTTTAATATTGTCCTGATTGGTGCATGTTTTTGTTGAGTCCTCGGCTTGCGACCGGTCCTCCGCTTACGACTGGCCGCAAGTCTTCCACTCTTCCCTGAAGGACCATAGCAACAGACTGTAACAAGTCTGTAACTGCCAGTCGCGTCTGATTGGCTCAGACGCGGCTGGCGGGAAACTAGGTCCTGAAGCCTCCTGATTGGTTCCCCGTTTGACAGCTTGAGTATAAGTAGCTGTCAAACGGGGAAGCCCCTGTCTACCGCACTTCTTCTCTTGTAAATAGTTTTCGCGTCTTTTGCCTGTTTCAATAAACGGCTTGTTCTTTTTAACTAGCCTGCGTCTGAACTCCCTCTGTTCCTCAGAACTTAACAGTTTTCATAATAAATGTAGACACTGCTTATCTAATCAATAATGGGTTTTTTGGATCCCAGGGAGTGAGTTTGCAACAGTTTTACTACTTAAGAAATAAACCAGCCTTAACCTGAATGTGACCTGAACAGAAGACCTGACACAATTTTTTTGGTTCACACAACAAAGCTAAATCCTGTTTGCTTGGTGTCTTTGCTATAATAAGCTGTGCCCAAACTAATAAACTAATTTGGGCAGGCTAACACAAATGTTCAGGTTTCCGCAGCATGTTAAATCAAAAACTACACTAACACTAGTTCTAAGTGTAAACCGGCTGTAAAGCACTATAAAGCGATCTAAGATTTATAGACCACTTTACAGTGCTTTACAGCCCTCTCTAAACGGTTTATAGGGTTAGCCTATTGCCCCCAACAATCTGAGTCCTCATTTTACCCACCTCGGAAGGATGGAAGGCTGAGTCAACCTTGAGCCTGGTGAGATTCAAAGTGCCAAATTGCAGGCAGCTGGCAGTTAGCAGAAGTAGCCTGCAGTACTGCACTCTGATCACTGTGCCACCACGGTTCGAACTATACAATTCCACATTAGCTTTTTCCAGCAAATGCAGCACAATGGATCAGATCAGGTGGAAAAGCATGGAGATTTGCCCCTTGTAGGTGCTTAATAATGTGGTCATGGCTTGATTTGGGACTCTGAATTGTCACTTTAAATTCTAATATTCAAATATGGATTATAAAAAAAATCTTGTACAGTATACAGTAATCCCTCGTTTTTCGCGGCTTCACTTTCCGCGGCTTCAGTGCTTCGCGGGTTTTTCAATAGAAAAAAATGCATCGGTAGGAGGCAAGCGCCCCCTAGTGCTTGCTTTAAACGATGTCCACCAACTCAAGTTTCCGGTATAGATGTACAGAATCCTATTTCGCGGTTTTTCAGTTTCCGCGGAAGGGTCCGGTCCCGATTAACCGCGAAAAACGAGGGATTACTGTAATGATAAGTAGGCTGGATGCTAGTGAAATAAAATACAGTAGTGCTGGAATCACTAGGAAATCTTGATCCCATCCCTTGTCAAGTTTGCAGGTTGCAAAATCTGAGGTATTACCTGTATGTGAAAATGGACTGGAAGCTAAAGGAATGCATGGCAAGCATTGATGATGGGAACGGAGAAAAGCGGGGGGGGGGGGGGGAGGCATGGCATGTTGACATCTTTACTCTTTGTGGACTTTTAGTTATTGTGGGAATCATCTCGGTCTTGTCAGCTTCATTTACTCCCTCTGCTAGTTTTTTTCTTTGGCAAACTTTATGTCCTCTCTTCAAAGACTCAAGGAATTGGGTTTTTTCTGTTACCTTTTGTATTTCTTCCCTCGCTGGCACTTTCTTCCAAAATGCCTATAAACTGTGTGTGTGTGTTTATTTTTGCTGCCTCTTTGTGATGCTGCAGTTTTCCCCTATCAATCCACAGGTAATCTGCTTTTGTTTTTTTGCATGGCATGGGTTAACGGAGGGGCTTTTAAAATATTTTCTTCTAGTATTGTTAAGCTATTCGGTTTTGCATGTTTTCCTGATTTGTTCTGCTCTAAAACCTCACAACCTTTGGTTTCCAAATAAAAAGGTGATTTGGACATAACCAAGAGGATATGCTACCTGATTGGACAAGTGGTGTTTAAGGCTTATTGCTGAGTTGATGATGCAAAAATATTGACCTTGCCTTTTTTCTAGATATGCTTCTCTCCTCTAGTGCTTGCATAACTGTACTAGCTTAGCCAGCAAAGTTGTAGATTGGGCATTTGACACCTATAGTTAAATTATCCTGGCTGACAGGATTAATAAAAATAATGGGACTTGTTCACATTAGCAATGGCCATTAACAACTTTGATGCGTTACTGGTCCTCCGTTAGATGAAGCCATTCTTTGCTTCCAACATACAAGGTAGTGCTGTTTTTTTCCAGCTGTGGGGGGATCATTTGAACAAGCACTTGTAGTTCTCAGTACCAACAATATACTTCTAAAAGTAAATCCAGGCAACCAACTGTACTGGGTCTTAAATCTCTTTCAATTCTAGAGTTCTAACCAAGTTAAGCGCTTTGTCTTATTTGGTTTGCAAGCATGAGGCAGGGTGTGTAGGAAAGATCAGAGCAGTCCTGCAATATATTAAAAAAGAAACAGGAGCAGGACAGATGGACACATTCAAAGAACATTTCTTCAGAAGCTGGAGGAGACCTTGAGTGGCCTTCTCCAGTGATTGCGTAGGGGATGGTGGGAAGTACTGTCCAGGTTTTGGATCGACACTTGTTCAAGAAGCCTGTTCTAGGACATTCAGTCTGTGCAGCATTTTAAACTATCAGCCTTGTTCAGTTTGCCAAATTTATACTTGCCAAATTGGACTCCCAAATTCTGGGAGCCATTTTGTATTACATGAAAATTCTCTCAGAATAGTTGGTAACAGTTGGAACTAGGTTGAAGAACCATATTGCTATATCTTATTTCTGTCTCCATTGTTGATTTCCTGTTCTGTATAGCTGAACCACGAGCTGAAGGAAAATCTGAGAAAAACGATAATCAAGAAGTATAGGAAGGCAGGAGAAGAGAGTGTGACTAACGCGGTGGACAAACTTCAGCAGGAGGTATGTTTAAGAGATTAAGAGATACAGATTAAGATCTGGGGGAAGAAATGGGAAAAGCTGAATGTCTGTCTGTCTGTCTGTCTGTCTGTCTGTCTGTCTCTCTCTCTCTCTCTCTCTCTCTCTCTCTCTCTCTCTCTCTCTCTCTCTATCTATCTATCTATCTATCTATCTATCTATCTATCTTATCTATCTATCATGGCAGAAAATAAAAATGTGCTTCTCCCCTGTCTTCAGACTGTGGTATTTTTGAGGCATGTTTTCTGGATCCATTTTTATTCATGCAGATACTTTCAAAATTAGGCTGCAGTTGTTTTTGGCCAGAATATTGTTCCCACTCATCCTGGATCCCTAGGGTTTTTCCTTGAACAGAAGTCATAACGTGGGCCTTCCTTTCAACAGAGCTGTGGATGAAAGAATTAATCAAATGAAGGCCCAACAGCACCACTCAAAAAAGTGCCGATGGACTTGACTACTGCCAATTGACAGAGCCTTTGCTTACCCAGAATGTAGGTGCAAATTTGGTAGCTTTAGGCCCACTTAACTGCAAGTAACATCTGAAGGGGGCTGCATTTCCACCAGATAACTGTGTTTAAATTATCTTTTATAAGGGCAAGGCACTTGTAAATGTACCACACATAGATAACTTTCCCATGCCTTCCATTCTGTGTTGACTTTCCCTGGTTCAATAAGGCCTGTATATTTTTAGCATTCTTGCATCGTGCATGAAACAGCAGATCCCAAAGGAGAGGCACAAAAGTAGCTGGGTAAAATAATCTGGTGGTCCTATTTAATGATCAGGTCACTAGAGTACCTCTCCAGTTCTTATTTTCACCCTCAACCATTTAATAGTCCCGTAGCATGAGAAAATTAGAAAAACAGATGGGTCTTTGTTGAGCAAAAGTGGTAAATCACTTCCTGATTGTCAGGTATTTTCCTTGAAGCTACTAATCTCCAGCTACGGAGAAGCATGGCATAAAATGTAATTAACAGAGGAGCACAGTTCTCTCAGAGAGTGAAGGGGATGTGCTTCATCTTCTTTTGACCAGTGCAGCAGGGTTTCAGATCAATATGTCTGGTTATTTTAGAATTTAGATGATCATATTGGACGTGGCTAGACACTTTAAGGTACGGTGAGTATGATTTGGGAACATACTGAGTATTTCATTCAAGAGAACAAGATTGAGGGCATTTTCCCAACTGGTGGGAAGGCCTATTCATCTTTTTTTATTTTTAGAAACTGCTGATAGGAAAATGGCTATTTCTGCTCTTCAGTTTATAAAATCACTCTTATTTTATTTCAACACTTGTGAAAGTGTGTTGCTATAAGCCACTGGTATACCAAGTCTAAACAGGAACATCATCCTAACATCTATCCTTAGAGGATTTGCAGTGATTGAAAGGTTCTGCCGTTGGGCATTTGGGCAGAGAGTGTGTGATAGTAGAGTGATCACTCAGCACATGTTCCAGAGTGTTCAGAAATAAATCCAGCTGCATTTAAATTAACTTCCCAACATGCAGGGTAGGACAAGAAGCAATGGGTGGAAACTAACCAAGGAGAGAAGCAACTTAGAACTGAGGAGAAATTTCCTGAGAGTTAGAACAATTAATCAGTGGAACAGCTTGCCTCCAGAGGTTGTGGATGCTCCAACACTGGAAGTTTTTAAGATGATGTTGGGTAACCATTTTTCTGAAGTGGTGTAGGATTTTCAGCCCAAGCAGGGGGTTTAACTAGAAGACCCCCAAGGTCCCTTCCAACTTTGTTATTCTATTCCTATTCCTATTCTATTCTGTGTATGAGATTGCTGCCTAACAGTATAATAGCACGGGGAATAAGCTGCTCAGAGATAATACATATATGTGTTCTGGATTCATGCCACAAACTGGAAACTTGGGATACTTCTGTGTAATCATGATATCAGATGGAAAAAGACTGTACAAGGAAGGGAGGAGACTCCTTTTGACCGCAATTGAACAGAAATGCTTGAGTAAACCATGTCTCTACAGGGAATTACATTTTTCAGCAATGATTCTTCCACACCCAGCTGATATATCATTCACTTGCAGTGAGTGTAGCTTGATATAGTGAGAACAACTAAAGTGATTTATTCATTGATTGAACAAATCAGTGGAGGCCAGCATATGCCCATGGATAGGAAGCAAAAGCGGCACAACCAAGTATGGCTTTATATTTAATAGTAGGAGCTAATTACTGAAAGAGACTCTTAATATTCAGTATTTGATTTGTAATCAAGACTTCATTAGTTCCAGGTATTCCTCTACAGCAGGGGGTCAAACTTGTGTCATCACATTGTCGTCACGTGATGTATTGAAGCTTCCCCCCCCTTTGCTAAAATGGGGGTGGGTGTGGCCAGCGCGTGGCGCATGTGAGTTTGACACTCCTGCTTCACAGAGATGAGGTATTCAGTGCCAGAGGGAGGTTCAGTCTTTTCCTTACTTCTCCCTCAGAGAGTGTTTGTTTGTTTCTTCAATTTCTATGGCCGCCCTTCTCTGTCAGTAGGCAGTGACTGAAAATATATTGCAATTAAACATTTAAAAACATTGTAAAGCAATACAAACAGTGAAATCAGTTAAAAACATTTACAACTTCCAATTCAAGATACACAAGAGCAAGCTATTTGGCCCGTGAGCAGTATAGCCAGGAAATGTAGCCCTTGACATATTCAACGCCCCAGGCTTTGGAAGATAGCCAGGTTTTTAAGACTAACAGGGCTAACAGGGCTGGGGCCATTCTGATCTCCAAAGGGAGGATGCTCCATAGAGTAGGGGCCACTGAGGAAAAAGCTCATCTTCTAGTCCCTATCAGCCAACATTCTTTGGCTGACTGCAGCATGCACGTTCTGCTTGACTTACTGTATTTTTTGGAGTATAAGACGCACCTTTTTCCCTCAAAAAAGAGGCTGAAAATCTGAGTGCGTCTTATACACTGAATACAGCATTTTTTGCCTCCCGAAACTCCGTCCTCTTCACCAAAATGGCTGTGCATAGCTTGTAGGAGGCTTTCAGAGAGCTCCTGGGGGCTGGGAAGGGCAGAAATGAGCAAAAAATGGGCCAGTTTTTGCTCAATTTTGCCCCCCCCCCAGCCGCCAGGAGCTTCCTAATGGCTGTCCTTGCCCTTTTTTTGGGTAAAAACCGGGCCTGTTTTTTGCTCGTTTTTGCCCCCCCCCCCCAATCCCCCAGGAGCACTCTACAAGCCTCCTAAGGGCTATTCATGCCCTTTTTTTTGAAAAAAAATGGACCTGTTTTTGCGAAAAATGGAAGGTTTGCAGAGTTCAAAAACCTTTTTAAAAAATTTGCCTCTTCAAAACCTTGGTGCGTCTTATACTCCGAAAGATACAATAGTTGGTGGAGATGCTTGGAAAAAGGGGATCCTTCATGGATCCCAAGGCATCTAGGGCTTTATAATAATAACGATTCTATTTTTAATAAACCAGCATTTGCAAAAGGAGGGGAAGAGAGCTGACTTCAGGGCAGTTTTGTTTTTTATAAAGTACTTTTTTTGGGGGGGAAAACATTGGATTCCTAAAAACTACTGATACACATTTTTCTCATTCCCAAACTGAAACGAGACATTGTAAGCTTCCAGAAACAAAGTGAACTTGTGGGAAGAGATGCATAGCCTTGTAACTACATAATGGCAACACAAACAAAACATTTTTGTTTTGTTGTCTGGCTGGTGGGTTGTGTTGTGTACTGACCTTTTTATGAAAAGGGGCCACAAGTGGTGCATACTTGAAGGACGTGTTATCAAAGACAGGAAATGTAATTTTGGCCAACGCGTCATGCAATTTTGGTTTTCTCATAATGTCTTGTTGCCTGTTTTTCAGTTTAAGTGCTGTGGCAGTCATAATTATACAGACTGGAGAGAAAGCTATTGGTTTGGAGTTGAAACGGAAGGAAGGAAGGTCCCGGATAGCTGCTGCAAGACGATGACCCATGCCTGTGGTAAAAGAGATCATCCTTCAAATATCTACAGAGAGGTAAAAAAACAAAGTAAAAAATCAAACAAGACCGAGCCCCCTCCAGTTATTATTGTGTTACGACATTATAGCAATGTTCCAATATCTCAGAGGGTGCCACAAAGAAAAGGGAGTCAAACTATTCTCCAGGACACCTGAGGGCAGAACAAGAAGCAATGGGTGGAAACTAATCAAGGAGAGAAGCAACTTAGAACTGAGGAGAAATTTCCTGACAGTTAGAACAATTAATCAGTTCTAACAATTAATGAACAATTAATCACAACTTCTGGAACAGCTTGCCTCCAGAAGTTGTGAATGCCCCAACACTGCAAGTCTTCAAGAAGATGTTGGATAGCCATTTGTCTGAAATGGTATAGGGTTTCCTGCTTAGGCAGGGAGTTGGACTAGAAGACCTCCAAGCTCCCTTCCAACTCTGCTATTGTATTATTGAACATCATAACAACCTCCATGTAGAATTATATCGTAGTACAGGTAGTCCTCGACTTAGGACGGTTTATTTAGTGACTGTTCAAAGTTACAACGGCACTGAAAAAAGTGACCTATGACTGTTTTTCACAGTTATGCCGCATCCCCATGATCATGTGATCAAAATTCAGATGCTGAGCAACTGGTTCCTGTTTATGACCGTTGCTTTGTCCCCAGATCACCCGGTCCCCTTTTGCGACCTTCTGACAAGCAAAGTCAATGGGGAAGCCAGATTCACTTAACATCCGGGTCACTAATCAACTGCAGTGAGTCACTTAGCAACTGTGGCAAGAAAGGTCATAAAATGGGTCAAAACTCACTTAAATGTCTCAATAACATAAATTCTGGGCTCCATTGTAGTTGTAACTTGAAGACTATCTGTATTTATCTTGATTATATTGTTCTGGAGAAGTAAGCATAAGCAAATAGATACTTACATTCCTTAGCAGGACTGGCCCTACTCTTGTTGGCATACAAGGCCAAGAAGTTTAGCCTAGCTAGGCAGCTGCACCTCTCTGATCTTCACTGAGCCAGTATGGTTAGTGTTTGAAGGGGACACCAACAGGGAAGGTCAGCACTATATGCTAGAAATGGGAGAAACATTCTGGAAGAAAACAGTGGTAAACTACTTTTGTTATTAAGAAAACAAATGAGAATATCCAAAACTGAATTTGCGCTAAAGAGTATTTTTCTTTTGTTTTATTGTGCATATAAGCTTTTCAGTGTGAAGAGTAGAGTAGTGTGTATATATATATATATATATATGTTAGATTTTTAAGGGATGATTAATAATTAATTAAGAGACCAGGATGGATCCATTTTGGGCTCCTTAGCCCTCTTCAGCTGGCCATACTTCCCTACAGAGATTTGAACCGGTGCTCTCCAGCACTTGAGGCATGTCTCTCTATGCCTTGAGCTAACCAGCTTCCCTGATTACATCATCCTTTTTACAGGACTTATTGATGACCAAATATTTTTTACAGCTCCTGTTTGTTAGGCCTATTTAATATATATATATATATTAAAGTGCCCATTTCTACTCCAATCCTTTAGAATTGATTTAAGTGCAAAATTCCATTTTTCCACCGAGCTGGTTGATGCTTTCAGCCTCTAGGATACTTTGCTGGATGATGATGATGAAGCAGTCCCTTTCAGTGGGGCTCAGGGGAGGATTAAGGGACATGAAGGCACATGAATAACTTCTGCAACTAAGCTTGTTTTGGTCATGCAGAGGCAGACCAAACTCTGCCCCAGGGCACAACTGCTGACTGCTGTATCTAGGGGACCTTTTTTTTAGCCCCTTATCTAAAACGTTGTGGGGAAGAGGCTCTTCTGGAAGAAAATTCCATCACATTTATCTGAATTTTCCCTATATTTTTCCCCTGCATATTTCCCCTCTCTCTTTTTGTCTTTGTTTCTAAATTGTGAACCTTCCTTCTATCATTGCTGCTATATAATTAATAATAATAATAATAATAATAATAATAATAATAATAATAATAATAATAATAATAATAATAAACATAAACTAAGAGGCCTAGACTACTTTAAAGACTAGCCAGTTTATTATTGTATGACCTTTCATGGATTGCAAATTACTTCTCCCACTTCACAAACGTTTAGATGGTGGTAATAATAAAATGGGCTATTTTTAAGTTGTCACAAGGCACTGGCTTATTTTTGCTCCAAAGGCTCAACAGAGCAACTCCACACAACCCGTAAAATAAGTAATGTTCCCAAAGACTTAGAAACAACAACAAACAATTTCCTCTTGATGAGATTTCCTTCCAGCCAGTATTTGAATCTGACCTGCCATAAATAGGTTGAGAAAGTCTACTTTGGTGGTTATACTACTTAATTTATTCCTTATACTACTTAATTTATTCCGCTGCAGTTGTATAGCCCTGGGAGGCAATTGATAAGGAGGTTAAGGTGGAAAGGAACAATTCATGGCTCCTGTCATAAACACAATCGCTTGTTTTTATCTTTGCAAGAATTAGATTGTGAGAAACATGAGGCTAAACGGCCAATGTGTTTGAGGGCATCTAGCAGCTTCATGGCTGAAGAAGGCTCTGACCTTAGATTGTCTCAGCATATTTCCTGCTGGCTCAGTTTTAAAATCATGGGACATATCTTATATCACTACTGGGGTGCATGGATATGAAATGAATAATGAATGTTCAGACATTCCCCAGTTGTCTGTAAAAAAAAAAATGCTCGGAGTATAATACGCAGCCACTTATCCTGGTAATATTTCTATGTATGCAAGATCTGAGGGAAAAGCAGGTAAGACATCAAATGTAATATTTTCCAGAAATGCTACGCATCGCTGATCCCAGATTATGTATCAAGTTTGGTTAAGGTTAGGGTTATACTTCTGGTTCTTCTTATTCTTCTTGTGCCATATCTGTCATCGGACATTGGTGATCATGTTGGCGATCTTGTTTTTATCAACAGCTGCGCGAAAAAGGGCTGTTGAGTTTTGTCCAAACCAGTCCCTTAGATTTTGAAGTCATGGTATTCTTCTTCTGCCTGGATCTCATTTGCCTTCAATCTTTCCTTGGAGGATTAAGCGAAATATGCAGTATTTTTCTGGGTGTCACATCACATGTCCAAAATCTTTCATATTTTTTTTGTGGTTTTGATGATTTCCCTTGGCTTTCCCAGTACTCCTGATTGAACCTTCTTAAAAACTTACAAGGCTTTTATAGCTTATCAGGAGATGGGGATGATTCTCAAGCGGATGACAGTTTTGCCACAAGTATCAACCTGTGTTTTACCTCATCCATTCCTATGTTTGTGTCTTGAAGGATGTGACATTGTACAGCATGAGAAGATAAAACCAGCTTAAGAAGATAGGTATGAAAAGTAACATCATCTCAATGTTTTATTCCCAGGGTGGCTGTATCACTAAGTTGGGGAACTTCATCCAGGAACACTTGATAATTATTGGAGCGGTGGGGCTCAGCATTGCATTTGTACAGGTATGTAACCAGCAAAGACTGAATTATGCCTGCTCAGAGTGTGACAGGCCAGTTGGAAAGCCAACTTTGCCATGGTGATTGGTAATTGGAAAGCTGTAACCAAAATTGATACTATAAGAGGCTCGGTGTTCCAGTTAATTGAAGTAGGAGTAAGAAGTTTTTACTAATCTAGAACCTTGCTGAAGATTGCATGGTAATAAAAGGAAAACTTACTTGTTCCGCTGCCTAAACCTAAATTTAAAAAAATACTTCTCAAGTACCATCTTCTCTAATGAATTTTATAAAATTTCAAGGAGAAGCTAACATGGTATCTTACATTTCTCTCAAAGGTATTTTTTTTAAACCTAAGTAAAAAAAAAAATCAGAATGACAGTCAATTTAGAGTTCTATCATTTTGCAAAGTGTGTCATAAAACCAAGATTAAGTGATAGAAAGCTTATAGACCTATTATGTTGGGTTAATTTTACAGTTTTATTATGGTTTTTGTGTTGTTTTTCATTTTTTTATTGGAGCCACCCAGAACCGGACATAAGATGAGAGGCTATATAAATGTTTTGAATAAATAAATATTTTTTAAATATTTTAAATAAATGAAATACAGGATTCATTTTGGCTTTTATATATACCTCAACTGAGACAGTGTATGTTGTTAACAAGCTGTTTTCATCCAGCAAAGTTGGCTGAGGAACTCGGGGAGTTGAAGTCCACAAAAGTTGCTAAGGTTGGAGACCCCTGGCCATCACCTTTGTTTTTAGGGTGTTTGGGGCCAAAATGTACTGAAGCATGGGTATTTATTTATATAAAACATTTATATAGCCCTCTAAATTATGTCCAACTTTGGGTGGTCCCAGTCAAAAGTGAAAACAACATAAAAATCACAATAAAAGTGTAAAATTAACTACATTAAAAACATTAAAAAAAACCACCTAGGACTAAGATAAATGATAGATCATGATTTGATAGGTAAATACACACACACACAAACAAATTCCTGTCAAAAATAACTTTAAAATATTGAAACAATTGTTATTTTCTATATCTTCGCCCATCCCACCTCCTCCCACATACATAAAAGTGTTGACCTGAACTTAACTTTATATTTTTACAACAGCAAATAGTTTAAGCTGAAACCTCATCTTACTTTACACTATATATGCGCTGGAATGTTCTCACCCCTTGTGCCTTTTTTTGAAATCGAGTATTTCTGGATCCTGAAGATTTGTGGCTGTCATTTACTCTTGGAGGCTGTGTGTTCCCCCAGGGCAAAGAACTCTTATGAACAAAACCTTTATAAAGATCTTATCCCCGCTTAAAAAAAAAAAAAAAGCCAGCCAGTATTTAAAGGAGGATAATTGGCTCTGAAGACCTACACTCTCTCTTACCATCTAGAAACGTCCCTGCCGAAAGAGGATTTCTACTGTGTATGAATAGCCATGTGATTTCATGTTGTTTGGATTGCTGGGTTAAAAATGATACAAGCAGCCCTATTTATGGATTGGCATCTGCTTTTCAATCTAGACCTCAGTGAAAAAACAGAGACACGCTTGAATTTTTGAATGATTTTAAATTGTATTTTGTTAAATGTGCAAATAGAAGTTCCAGTAATCTATTTTTTTTCCTTTTTCAGGTGTGTGTGAGAGAGAGGGGGGGGGGGGGAGGCTAGAAAGTCTTTTTCAGCAAATGTGAAAATTTATAGAGCAGTCAAACATCGCCCTCTGGTGTCAATATATAGCACAACAACAAATCATTTTGTAAACTCCTGAGGGAGGGAGAGATTTTGAACAGCTTCTTACAAATTCCCCTCATCAGAGGTGTAACCCACTGTGATAATTACATCCAGTGTCTGGGAAATTAGTAGTTTTCCATCATTGGGTATCTCCCTCCTCCCTGCACATTTCAAATAACTTTGGAGAGCGTTAGTTTTTTGTTTGTAGTAAAAAAAAAAAAAGGAAACTTGCTGTGAAAATGCTGGAGAGAGCCCAATTCTTCTAAGAACAGTACAGTTCACTTGAGAATGTTTGTTAAATTGGATCTGCATGCTATGATGTAATCCAGGTTTTGCTTTCTTACAACGCCATAGAAAGAAATGCCCCAATGCATAATATATTGATTGTCTTAAAAGCTCATTGCCATCCTATTCAATTACCCCATGACTTGCCAAGAGAAAATCTCCAAGTCCTTCTTATAGGTCCACCCAAACACACCCTCAGCATTTCTGATTATAGGATAGAGTTAAATTTAAATTTATTTATTAATTTTTTATGCCCTCCATTTCACTGATAAAGCGACTTTGGGTAACTTATGAATGATAAAAAAGATAAGTAGAAAAACAAAAATGTAAAAGTTTATAAGAATTAAGATCAGATTTATGAGAGCTAAGACCAAGAGACCGATGGCACACAGGTGAAATATTCTTATCCTGTTAACCATCTCCAGCAATCAGCACCCCCATTAAACTGTTGGCCCGGGTATTCTAGGAGTTAACATTGAAACCTTTATTTGCAATCATACCATTTTCCCGAAAATAAGACCTCCATGGATAATAAGCCCAATTGGGCTTTTGAGCGCATGCGCTAAAATAAGCCCTCCCCGAAAATAAGCTCTCCCCAAAAATATTGCAATGCAGCAGCAGCCATAAGGTGACCACACTCTCCGCCTCCGGCACCTCAAAAATAAAAAAAGGCCTCCCCCCAAAATAAGGCCAAGTGCTTATTTTGGGGGTCAAAAGAAAATAAGACCCTGTCTTGTTTTTGGGAAAACACGGTAGATTTTAGCAAAATTAATATAAAATTGTAGCAATCCATACCATTCTGGGAATCAAAATCCACAGACCTTAACATTGCTTAATTTGAGAAACAGAGATTTAAACCAGGAGCCAGTTTGGTCTAGTGGTTAAGGTACCAGACTAGAAAGCAGGAAACTGTCAGTTCAAATCCTTCCTTAGCCATGAAAATCAGCTGGGGTGACTTTGGACCAATCACTCTCTCTCTCTCAGCCCAATACATCTTACAGGATTGCTGTTTTGGGGGAAATAGGAGGAAGAAAGTGTGTTGGCTATGTTCACCTTGCGTTATCTGCAAAAATAATAAAGGCAGGATATAAACAAAACAAATGAACTACATGGATCCACAGATGTTCTGGCTTAATATTATAGCCCTCCTCTTACTTACCTCTATTCTCTTTGTCTCCTAGATATTTGGGATGTGCTTTACTTGCTGTCTGTATAATAGCTTGAAGTTAGAGCCTTACTAAGAGCTCGTGGATCACCCACCTATTCAGTTCCTCCACTTTCCTCCGCCCGTCACCCTGACCATCTCTACAGCAGCACAGAACTATCAACCTTTCCAGGACTTTGCTGCTTCAAGGAATTTATTCTGGGATCATCCAGTGCCTCTGCCAAAAATAATAGTCCTCCTTGAGTCAGCAAGGAGGGAATTCAGTGCTTAGCTAAGTCGTTTTTTCCCTCTCTCACTCCAACGTAATCTAGGTATAGAATGCATTCTGGTCGAATTCTTTACGAGCACACAATCTGAAAAAGATCCTCAGAGCTCCCAAGGACATGGTGCCTTTGTCTTTTCCCAAACCATCAATCAAGGTCTTTGAGCTCCGAGATATGACAACTAAACATTGCGTGCCTGCAGTAGATGCTTTCTTCCTTTTCTTAAATACAGTGTCTATGTGGAAGTTTTCATGACATCTTGCCCAAGAGGATAGCTCTATCTGTCCAAAGATACTCCTACTGGAATTTTTTCCCTCCTAATCGCCTTAAAGGATGCTACACAGGGATGGATGAATAAGGTACCATGCACATTTTCCCCTTCAAGGAATATTTTTGTCCTGGAGAAGAATACGTGTTTCTCAAACCAAGTGTTGGAAGACCTTATTTTGTTCACGCAATTAGAAATTTTGGACTTAAAAAATAAGAATCAAAAACTGATTTCCTGCTGTTGAGATAATCCCACTTTGTGTTATGCAATAATAACTCTTCATAGAATTAGATCCACTTCCAGAATGACATCTCTTTTCATTGGGGAAAAATATATATTATCAAGTTTGAAGGTTGATATGAAAGTCTCATTTACCAGCCAAGAACCATCTGATAGGAAGAGATCCAAAATTTTGATCACCTTACGTTATGAGTGAGATTCATTAGGAAAAAAATGTTGAGGAGGTGGTGCCTTTTCTAAAAAGTGATCATTAAAAATTGATCAGCAAAGCAGAGAAGTGATCGCTACCTCTTTGCAGCCATAGCAATACTCCATCTGGTGCTGTTTAGGAGACTGACCAGGCACTGGCTCCCATCACTGGATTTATTAGATTTCCCAAGAATTCATCCACATGGAGAATTCCTAGAGAAGATGCCTATCCTTTATAGTTCTCCAGGGTCCACTTGGTATACTCATTGCTAGAACATTTCTTGCCCCTTCCCACATCCCATTTTGGATTTCAGGTATAAAGGTCTTTAGTTAATGCTCGTTTATCCCTCATCCACAGCAGTGGGCGTCCGGCTGTGCTTTTTAAATTGTTCACTATGGATTGTTGTTCCTACCATCCCTGGCCATTAGCCTTGCCGTTTGGGCTTTATGGGAGATGCAATCCGTAGTCCTTGTGGGCCACCAGATTGCCTATGCCTGGTTAACAGACTACTGCCTGTAAGGTCTGTGGTGCTTTGCAGCCTAGCAGGGAAACTGGTGCGTGATTTACTTGGAGGCTGTTAGTACCATTTTCCATTTCTCCCATCTCTTCCCTTATTGGTTCTTGTGACAGAATTGGCAGCAAGCGAAGTCACATGATCTGAAACATTTTTTCCCCCAGCCAGGACCAATCTACTTTGAGTGGCCATATTCCCTACCCCACCACAAAAATCACTATTCCTTCTCTCAGAGAAAGGAAAGGTGGAGGAAAGTATTTTTAAAAAAATCTCTCTCTCGCTCTTCTTTCTCACCCCTTTTGTAGACCCTTACTGCAAGCACCTAACATTAACTCACGCTGTTCTGAAACATCCATGTTGTTGTTTTGAGTCCAAGAGATGAGTGTTTAGAAGGCAAATGGGAAGATGAGAAGGCAGATCTTCTTTGTGTCAATGTTCACACAGGAGTAGGGGGCGGGGGGAAGCTATTCTCACTGTAAAGATTGACAGGTCTTAAATTATTGACAGAAATTCATTTCTAGAATTAGGGGTGAATTATTTCTTGAATATGACATGGTGTGTTCCTTGAGAAATGGGTTATTAACTAAACTACTGCTATGATAGCTTGAAATGACGTTTGACTACTGAAATGTACATGCACATTGGCTAGCTTTCTTTTTTCCCTTCTTTCTGGGAGTCATATAGTGCCATGGTATAAGCAGACCAGATATGCTGATTGGTAAGCTGTGTCTGCTCTTTTAAAAAAAAAAAAAAGTGTATATATTAACCATGCTTAAGTGCAGTTATGTTGCTGGCCAATAAAGTTAAATGTGTCTTTATTTGTCTTGTGTAATGCTGAACTGACCTCATATACAGACCAACACATCTTCCTAGGATGAAGTCTGGGCAGAAGGGAAGTTCTTAACTTTCCTGCTGTCCAGGACCCTCCTTGGCTCAAATAGAATTGCCTTCTGGGTTAATAAAAACAGATTCTACTGCTACCCCTGCTCATGCGTTTCAGAAATCCAGCTGATTTCCTCTTCTGAAATAATATCTGTATTAAAATAGTGGACACTAGTGTCCTAGTGGACAACCATTTAAATATGAACCAGCAGTGTGCAGCAGCTGCCAAAAAAGCCAACACAGTTCTAGGCTGCATAAACAGAGGGATAGAATCTACATCACGTGAAGTGTTAATGCCACTGTATAGTGCCTTGGTAAGGCCACACTTGGAATACTGCATTCAGTTTTGGTCGCCACGATGTAGAAAAGATGTGGAGACTCTAGAAAGAGTGCAGAGAAGAGCAACCAAGATGATTAGGGGACTGGAGACTAAGACATATGAAGAACGACTGCAGGAGCTGGGTATGTCTAGCTTGATGAAGAGAAGGACCAGGGGAGACATGATAGCAGTGTTCCGATATCTCAGAGGGTGCCACAAAGAAGAGGGAGTCAAACTATTCTCCAAGGCACCTGGGGGCAGGACAAGAAGCAATGGGTGGAAACTAATCAAGGAGAGAAGCAACTTAGAACTAAGGAGAAATTTCCTGACAATTAAGAACAATTAACCTCTGGAACAGCTTGCCTCCAGAAGTTGTGAATGCCCCAACCCTGGAAGTCTTTAAAAAGATGTTAGACAGCCATTTGTCTGAAATGGTATAAGGTTCCTGCCCACGCAGGGGGTTGGACTAGAAGACCTACAAGGTCCCTTCCAACTCTGCTATTGTATTATTATTGTATAAAATATTTTCCGTGATCGTTAAGAGAAAGTCAAGTCCCATTTTGTGATGGAGCAGAGTCTAACCATCTGCTGCAGTGAATTTGTAATGTTGCCAGTGGGTATGTCTAAATACCCGGTGACCTTGGATAATCTCATCAAGGTTGGCCTTGGATGGGAGATCACCAGGGGAAAAAAAATGTAGCCGGAACTGGGAAGTAATCAATGCTAGAAGAAGGTAATGGCAAATTAGTACTCTGTTATTCCCAAGAAAGTCACATGAATTTGTCCTTGAATCAACATGAGTTGACTTTATCTGGGGTACGTAATGTTCTTTCCAGCCTGACAGTTGTGCCTGTGCTTTGAACGGGATGCTTGGGGGGGAGGAGGGGGCTGTGATTAAAAAGAAGTGGGATCAAGATTAAAAATATATTTTAGTAATTTTAAAATGATTAATATCATTGCAATTTGATGACTACCCAGTCCAATTTTTTTAAAGGATGCACTGTGGTCCTGCAACTTGGGATGCACACCTCTGTTTTATAGACTATGCAGGGAATTATTGTTCAGGGATTACAATTAGGACTAGCATCTCGGTTGCTAAGCAACCATGACTATACATTAGCTTTCCTTTTCCTTGCCCTTTCACTCTCCTTCCTTTTGGAATCCTTACCCCAGCACTGGGATAATTAGAGAAAGACGAGAATTTATGTTCATATTTACTTTCATTGGAAAGGACGGGGTCGCAAAAGAATATAAGCAGGCACATGGTGGAGAATGCACATAAAAAGAAATGCGTTAGCATTGGCTGCTTGCCTAGTGCACTAGCAGCTCCAGGCAGAAATGTGAGTGAAATCTTGTCAGTTACAGGCAGCAGCTGGGAGCCAGTGAATTAAGATTACAGAGCTGTGTTTTCTCACTTGTGGTTATCATCTTTTGGGGAAGCACTGCAATGTAGAGGAAAACAGCTCAGGAAGAGATTGCTTATTGAAATAAACTCTTTGGGGAAGGGAAAGCAAAAATGAGTCAGGCATGGGACAATGCATATGAACTGACTCTAATGGCAAACATGATAGAGAGGTCCTGTGAAGGTCATAAATGCACATCTTGATCACAAAGTTATTTTTTTTCCATCACCATAACTTACAAAGAGTCGAATGAGGCAATCGGTAAACAAGGTCTTCCTGTAACTTCTCCAGTCAAACGCTGACCTATTGCATTTTTTCCCCTTTATTGCCCCTGACTAGAATTCTATTACATCAAATTGTGTTTGTTTGGAGCAATTTGAGATTTCAAATTTGGTAATACAAGCAGAAACACATCACTTCTTGTTGAAACCGGCGGTTCTCAACTTCTTTGAATCGACCACCAATCTCAAATGTAGCAGTAGTTCTGTGACACACCAGAAAATTATTAATTCTATATATGTATTTTTAAACATGTAAAACATGGTTGAGGAAAAGTAATACAATTTTTAAAAATATCTGCACCGAATTCAATACACGGTTTATACAGAATATACATAATGCCAAAAAATATTGAAAAAATAAGATGAAAATCCTGTAGCACAGGGGTCTCCAACCTTTGCAACTTTAGGTCTGAAGGACTTCAGCTCCCAGCAAAGCTGGCTGGAGAATTCTGGGAGCTGAAGTCCTTCAGACTTAAAGTTGCAAAGGTTGGAGACCCCTGCTGTAGCACACTGAGACAAGCCCATGGCACATCTGATTGAGAACCCCTGCTTTAGAATCAAATAGAAACATGGGACTTGCTTCTTAGTAAACATAGTTTTATTGTTGCAGTGCTTTTGTTTATGAAAAGCCTTAATGGAGAGAAAAAGCTCATTTCAAAGCATGAAAAAAGTAATTGGAGGATCCTTGCATTCTTTCTAGGTTTTGAAATTAATTTTTGTATGAGTGTCTATGGAGATTCTCGGTCATCCAGGTCATGGTTGTCCCAAAGGTATCTCCCCCCCCCCCAATCGAGTCAGAGCTGAAGAAGCTTCTTGGATGAGAAGCGAAATGTCTTCAAAGAAAAGCCAGAAAGTCCTATTACGTGAGTGCAAAGCGATCCATGGAATGTGGGGCGAGACTAACCCAAGATGTGCCCTTATTAAAGGCCCCCAAAGGTATTCAATAGGATGCCTGAGGTTTCCACTCTGCAGTTACGATATCAATCTCTGCTTTATACAGCGTGAATCAATTTTCCAGCGACAAAATACTGTAGTTGGATAATGGAGGAAAATGAGTGAATTTATTCAGCATTTCAAGTTGGTCGTTTCTATCATAGGCCTGTTCTCTGTGAAATGTAAAAGCCCAGGCAATGGGAAACACAGATAACGATTGGAAACCTCATGAAAACCTAAGATCAATAACATTTCAAAATGTGTTTGTTCTGCTTTTCAGCAACTCGGTGGTAGCAAAGGGGTCCTCCGTGGATACATCAATAAGAATGTCTTTCTGTTTTTCATGTGGACGTAACTCCATAACCTCCTGAGCTAGGATTTCATTAAGCCATTGATGTTAAAGATCACATCATTCACATGTAGTATATAAAGATCTGGAAGCATACAGAAGAACTAAAAGCCTCCAAGGGAGATTCATGTCCAAACTCCTGATGTTGTACATTGCACTGTAATGACAACCGGAGCACTTGTTCAATACCATATAAAAGACATTCGTTATCAGGTTTCAATTAAAAGAGTAAAATGTTCTTTTGCCTTGAACAACTCCAAAGACTACCATGCACACCATTTGTGAAAACCCCTTGGACCTTTATTATATTTATTTACTGATTTTCCTTGAGCAGTTTAAATAGCATGCATTAAAAACCGTGTTATTCTCACAATATGTTGAAGTAGTTTGTTGGCGAGCGAGTGACTGACTCAGAGGTAGTAAATGAGTGACAGAGATGTACAGTGGGTCCAAATTAAAGCTTTTCATTCTAATCCAACAAAGATTTCCCCAATCTGAATACGCCAACGGGTGTTAGCAGGCAAATTGTCTCTTGCAGTACTACTGAATGTTAGGAAGCCAAGCTCTAACTCAGTGGTAGTCAACCTGGTCCCTACCACCCACTAGTGGGCGTTCCAGCTTTCAAGGTAGGACGGTAGGGGTTTTGTCCGATACTGAAGCACTTTCCTTTTTTAAATTTAATTGACTTCCCTACTTTATAAATCACCATTACTGTGGAACCGGTGGGCGGTTAGAAAATTTTACTACTTACAGAAATACAAAAGTGGGCGGTAGGTATAAAAAGGTTGACTACCCCTGCTCTAACTACTACACCAATTGTCCCCAAACTCAGCACCTTCCAAATGCATGGAGGTCAACTCCCAGAATTCCATTGTCCCCATTGCTGAGAATTCTGGGAGTTGAGCTTTGCACATTTGCACATTACAGACGATCAAGAACAGAAGGATGCATTACGTAATACTGACCATCTACAACAGAGTTGGGGACCTATGGCTCCTTTATGATTTGTGGACTTCCCAGAATTCCTGATTCAGTCATGCTGACTCAGGAATTCTGGGAGTTGAAGTTCACAAATCATAAAGGGATCATAGTTCTCCACCTCTGACTTACAACCTACAAATAAAACATTTTTTATTTCCCAGGACCCCTTCCCACTTTTTAAAATTCCCAAATGAAGTTTTTGTTTTTGTGGGTTGTATTTGTCAATTTTTACTGGGCTACATTTAAAATTTAAAAAGATGCATCTACTGTCATTGCCAATTCTCACAACTCTTTGATGGAATTTGAATATTGCATTATTTTCAATATAGGCAGGCAAATAACTTTGATTTTGAGGGCCTCCAAAAGGATCTTGGTGGAAATCTCTAGGGGTCTTAAGATGACATTTGTGTACACCATATTGGCAATCATACTGATTCTTATTTCAACAAGAATAGAATAAAAATGAACTGTCATCAAAATAATTTGAACATCTTGGCTGAAAATAGTCCTTTTTAAAATGATTTGTCACACATTTTTAAAAAATCTATGTCAGATTTTTGCCTGGTAGCTCAAACTAAAGATAACATTGTTGTCTTCTATTTTCCTTGGCTATTTGTGGTCCAAGGAGAGGCCTTCCTTTTTTTGTCATTTAGATGAGAGTTATTACCTACTGAGAATCCCAGACAAAATGTCTTCAAGAAAAAAACCCAAAGTCCAGTTGCCTCGTGGAAAATGCATCTTTGTGACAACCATGACCTGGATGACTGAGAATCTCCATAGACATTTCCCTCCTAAGAAGATCTTAGTTCTGATTGTTTAGGGCTGCGTCTTATCCATAAGAATGCACAATTATTTTTAGCTTATCCATAAAAATAAATGAATTCACATTTAACCCAATTGCTGAGGCAGTGTTAAGACTCACCAAATTACTTCTTAAACTTGAGGGCACCTGCCATTGGCATGACTGGCAGAGTGGAGTTTCATGTATAGATTACAAAAATCCCAACAACCACTAGATGGCAGCAAAAGGTTACGATTTGCCATCTCCATTTCCACAGCCCAGCTACACTATTCATTTTCTATCAGTAGAAAAAGGAAGGTGGCTGCTATCCCATGTTATCAGGAATTCCCAGGGCCAAGGGGAGGGAGAAGGGAGAGGAAGGGGCAAATGAGAAGTGGAAGTGAAGTGGAACTAATTGTAAAGCGCCCGTGGTGTGAAGCAGACAAGGACAGAGAGGCAGGCAGGCAAGCAGGCAGGCAGCCAGGAATGTATGAAGTCCACAGAGCAGGGTTTTTTTGTCAGAGGGAAAGACATGGAGAGATTTTGTCCTGAGTGAATTAAAACCATACAGTGACGATTAATTCCCATCACATGCAATACTTCCCAGGTTCAAATCCCAGTAAGGGTATGGCTAGCTGATGAGAGCGAAATAGCTTGAAATAATTGATCTATACTAGTCTCCCTTTATTTATCAGCACAAATGAAACACACACACACACACACACACACACACACACACACACACACACCACCCCTAGGTCAATAGAGGCAGCTGCCTCCTCGCTAGCATTCCAGCCAACTCCCTGCTGCCTCCTTGCTAGCATTCCAGCCAACTCCCCCACTCTGGAGTAGCAAGGAACTGATTGAGACCCGGGAGGTAAAGATCTCTCCAATTTGGAAAGGACACTCCCCCCTCCCCCCCTTTCCTTCTTGCCATTCAACCACCTTGCTGTGGGAGAGGACTTTGTCTTGCTGTCTTTCAAAGGCCTCAAATCCAGCTGTCTCTTTTTCAGGGGAACTGACACAAACGTGCCCCATCTCCTCCTGGGACAATAGGCTAAAGAGGAGTGTTCAGATTGAGGAAAGCACTTTTTTCAAGGGGGGGGGGCTTTCTGTTGGGATTTGTTACATAGTGACAGACAGGCACCCTTGAGATGTTTTGGATTTTGGCTCCCACCAAGACTGCATTTCCACAGGCAAAGACCCGTGAGAATTCATAGCCTTGGGTTTAGGATGGTTAAAATTCTCGCGCACGCCAGAATGGTCCAGGATGAGTGGTGGGATTCAATTTTTTTTACTACCGGTTCTGTGGGCGTGGCTTGGTGGGTGTGGTGGGGGAAGGATACTGTAAAATCTCCATTTCCTCACGATCATCTGGGACTCGGGAGGCAGAGAATAGATGAGGGTGGGGCCAGTCAGAGGTGGTATTTACCAGTTCTCCAAAACTACTCAAAATTTCCACTTCCAGTTCTCCAGAACTGATCGGAACCTGCTGAATACCTGTTGCTATTCAAGTAGTGGATTGGGTAAAATCCTAGTATCCTCACCCTTTATTTTGTTTGGTCTTATAAGAGGGGAATTATCAGTAGATACAAAAGTTGGAAGAAAATCGGATATCCTGTTGGGAGAAGCAATTTTAGCAGTCACCAGTGTTCTCACTTCTGTAAAACAAGTTGCACTATGTGCCAGACTGAAATATGTAAAAGCCACCTTTATCTTTTACTCTGACAATTCTATGAACACAAGCAAGGGCGGGGGAATCCTGTATTCCTGACTATGAGTCTAATGTAAACTGTTAAGTGAGGGCTTGCCACTTTTACGTGAAATTATATTTCTAGGGGGGAAAAAATGCCCTCTCTTCTAGACTCTTGCCAAAGGCTGCAAAAGAACGCTAGTTTTAGGCTAACCTCCTTAGGCCAGTGATTGACACAAGAAGCAGTTAAATATATACCAACAACTGGTCTTGGGAATGAAGTGTGATTACACATTCCCCACCCCGAACACCGGACCTGTATGCTGTAAGAGGCAGAGGTGGTATTCAGCAGGTTCTGACCAGTTTGGGCGAACCGGTAGCAGAAATTGTGATACTTCAGAGAACCGGCAAATACCACCATTGACTGGCTCCACCCTAATCTATTCTCTGCCTCCTGAGTCCCATCTGATCAGCATCCCATTTGATTGACTGGGTCTTCCTCTGTTGCCCTGCACAGGAGAACAGAGCTGGAAAGCAGGTTAGTGGGGTGGGGAAGGAATGGGGATTTTGCAGTATCCTTCCCCTTGACACGCCCACCAAGCCAAGTCACGCCCACAGAACCAGTAGTGAAAAAGTTTGAATCCCATCCTGGTTAGATATCTTTAAATGTCCTACAAATGTAATCTCTGCTATTTTTCTCTTTGTATTAATCTTTTGTTTTTTAAACGATGAAGCGTTCAAGTATACAATCGTCTTCCCCTCAACAGGAAATATCACAGTCCCATTAAATTTTATTACTTGAGGCTAATATACTATGATTGTATAAAATGGTTCCTAGAAATTAATTCTCAGGAAACATTATCAAGTTTACTATGCTGCTTTGGGCCAATCAGTTTTGTCTTTTTGACAGGGTGGTTATGAAGGTGGAATGAACATAGTTTCCCTTTTCTGTGTCAGTATTTGGAGAGTTGCATGCACGCTCTTGTCAAAAGCCACTTGAATCTTGCTATTGCACTACATTTCTAGGTTCTGCCCCATTTTTACTGTATTTATGTGAAAGTCCTCCTTTCCTTGAGGCCTTCAACATAATGTACAACATGATGTACATGCAGTACTTAAAATCTGAATGTAATGAAGCCTGTCTATCATGATCCTATGTTGTGATGGTTGTAATGTGGCATGCAGTCATGTGACTAACTCGATTTTACAACTTTTATGTGTGGGTCATTAAGTGAACCAGTGGCTTGCTATAAGTGCAATTTATGGTATTTTTTGCCAAATACCATAAATAACTCACATTATAGCAAATTTTGGCATTTTTGGATCATAAAATGCAATTGTGACTGTGGGACTCTGCAAATGACAATAAATGCAGCCTGGGTGCCAAATGCCTGAAGTTCAGTCATTTGACCACTGGGGGTGCAATTATGAGAACTTTGAATCCAGATCATCAGTAGCTCCATGGTAAGTCCACTGTAACTTTGAATGGTTGCTAAGTAACCAGTGGTAAGTCGATGATTATCTGTACCAGTGCACTAAGCCAAAATGGCTGTTTTGTTTATGGTTTAGCACCGCACGTTGTGTAACCCACTCAGCCTGGTTTGTAAACCTTGATTTGTTGCAGAGGGGGCAACATTTGGTGGCTAAGGCAAGAGCTGCACTGAGATGCTTAGGTAGCGGCTGGAATGTTGCTTTTCT
This sequence comes from Rhabdophis nuchalis, assembly GCA_039707465.1. Classification (NCBI taxonomy): domain Eukaryota; kingdom Metazoa; phylum Chordata; class Lepidosauria; order Squamata; family Natricidae; genus Rhabdophis; species Rhabdophis nuchalis. The sequence continues at coordinate 133,517,653 of CM077643.1, read as the reverse complement.
GTTTTTGGGTGGACTTGGGAAACCGTTCCTTGTTTTATTTTAAAGTAAATGTTTCAGCGCATTTCTTCCCTCAAAACCCCCTCACACTTATTTTTGACAGAGGAAATTCTGTGATATATAGAGGAGGTGTCAAATGACGATCATTTGTGTGTAGGCAATTTTGCTACCAGTACCGATCGGATAGTCAGTAGTAGCCTCATCCTCGTCTTTGCATAATCTAATTTACTAGAGTTTCCACTTTTTCTAATTTTTTTTATTTTTATGGGGTTTGTTGCTAGCAAATATTAAGTCTTCTCTTTCCTTCTTGGCCAAGCCAGTCTGAAACAATTGCCAAGTTTTGTTACTATTCACATTGCCTTCAATTTCATTTAGATATTGACCGTGTAAAGATTTATCTCTCTAATTTTTCATTTATTGTTGCACCTGTTCAGTGTTTTATGTCACCTTTGATTCTGTCACTTTCAAAATATTTTCCTTGCAGACTTAATAGCCTCTTTTTGCTCGCTTTTATGTAATCACTGAAACCTCAGATTTCATCCTCCCCTGTCTGTTTTACTTGCAGCAAATAAGCACCAATTTTCCTTGGTAAATACAAAAAGAAAATTAGTGTCGCTTGCTGGAGTGGTTGGACTGTTAAGGATCACAGTGCATGATGTTCAGCAACGTAATGTTGGGTTTGTGGCAGTGGTGAAATTCTTTTTTTTTTTACTACCGGTTCTGTAGGCGTGGCAAGGGAATGATACTGCAAAATCCACCTTCCCACCCCACTCTGGGGCCAGCCAGAGGTGGTAATTGTAGGTTCTCTGAACTACTAAAATTTCCGCTACCAGTTCTCCAGAACTTGTCAGAACCTGCTGAATTTCACCCCTGGTTTGTGGTTTAGTGCATGATGTATTATCATATATTTTGGGTCTTGTGATCTAAAGCAGGGGCCTCCAACCTTTGCAACTTTAAGTCTGAAGGACTTCAGCTCCCAGAATTCTCCAGCCAGCTTTGCTGGCTGGAGAAGTCTGGGAGCTAAAGTCCTTCAGACTTAAAGTTGCAAAGGTTGGAGACCCCTGATCTAAAGCATCTAATTGCACCTGAATCCAGCTAGCAATATCTATTGTACAGCATATTGCAAGGACAACTTTGTATCATCTGACTTTGTATTACCATCATTCAGTTTTGATTGAAAACTTTAAAAAGTCATCTTCCATATTCAGGGCTGGTTTTCTTTTTCATTTAAATATACAACACCCAAATATGTACAGCTTTCCTCCATTTTCAGTGTTTTCATTTTGCTGGCACTCTGTAGTTCAATTCCATCTAAGTATTCAATTTTTCCTTTTTTTATTGCCGCTATTGCACATTTGTTTTCAATCCAAATACCATTTTCATGTCATCACTAAAGATTTTAACTGTGTCTAAAAGTAAATGTATTTCTTCAGACAATTTTGCATATAGTTTCAAATCATGTAGGAAGAATAAATGTAAAACATTTGTTCCTTGCTTAGATGACCCATACTCCGAGAACATTTTATTCAGTAGAGACAAAGAATCTCTAAACAAATTGTCTTCTGATTTTGTCTTCTCTAAGTTCTTTTTTGTTATCATCAAAGTTATTTTCCATTGCATTATTTAGAAAGTTATATTTTTTCCCATTGAATTCAAAACATTACAAATAGTGGGGGGTTCCTAACCAGTTTGCTACTGGTTCGCTAAGAGGACATTTTGTGTGTGCGATGCTCGTGCAAATATTTGTTTTATGCCTTTCAGCATTTGTAAATATTGTTTATCAATAAAAAGTTGTTCTTTGTCACTAGAATTTTTGTTCTAGAGCAGGGGTGTAAAACTCATGGCCTGCAGCCCAGATGTGTCACACGCTGGCCAAGCCCACCCCCATTTTAGCGAAGGGGAAAAATTGTGATACATCACATAACAACGACGTGTCATTGTGGGTTTGACCCCCCCTGTTCTAGAGTATAAACCTGAGATTAGGTATATATATAGTAGATGCTACTGGCCGTTTTACATTTAGCTGCTGATCATGATCAGAGAAAGTCTGTAACTTTATTATTATTATAATAATAATAATAATAATAATAATAATAATAATAATAATAATAATAATTATTATTATTATTATTATTATTTTAATTTATAGCCCGCTCTCTCTCCCCGAAGGGACTCGAGGCGGGGCACAGGGAATTTTAAAATACAAATAAAAACCACAACCATAATACAATTTTAAAGCGAATTAAACTAAAACCCTGCGCTAAAATCCCATATGAAAATTAAAACTAAGCCCCTAAAAACCCTAAAAACAGTTTAATTACCCCAGGCCGGCCAAGCAGAAGAAGTGTGTTTTTAATTTTTGACAGAAGGAGCGGAGGTCCGTGGTTGTTCTAATTTCAGGGGGAAGGTCGTTCCAGAGGGTCGGGCCTGCCACAGAGAAGCCCCTTCCCCTGGGCGTCGCCCACTGGCATAACCTAGTGGACGGCACCCGGAGAAGTCCCTCTCTGTGGGAGCGAATCGGCCGCAGGGATGTATGGGGCAGGATGCGATCCCGCAGATAGCTAGGTCCCGTGCCATGGAGCGCTTTGAAGATGATAACCAACACCTTGAAGCGCACCCGAAAGATGACAGGCAGCCAATGCAGCTCACGCAGGAGCGGTGTTACATGGGAAAACCTAGAGGTTCCCATAACTGACCGCGCAGCTGCATTCTGGACAAGCTGAAGTTTTTGGGTGCACCTCAAGGGGAGCCCCATGTAGAGAGCATTACAGTAGTCCAGTCGGGATGTCACGAGAGCATGAGTGACTGTGCAAAGGGCACTTTCTTTCTATGATGTTGAATATAATAATAATAATAATAATAATAATAATAATAATAATAATAATAATAATAATAATAATTTTAATATTTCTAAACCGCGCCCTCTCCCCACAGGGACTCGGGGCGGTGCACAGGCACAGTAAAACAATAAATACATATAAACATTTCATTAAAAATAAATTAAATCCAAACCTGCGCTAAAATTCCCATTAAAACTAAGCAATATTACAAAACCCCAATAAAACCCCAAAGACAGAGAGACTATCCTAGGCCGGCCAGACAGAAGAAATGAGTTTTTAATTTGAGACGGAAGGAGCGGAGGTCCGTGGTCGTCCTAATATCGGGGGGAAGGTCGTTCCAGAGGGCCGGGCCCGCCACAGAGAGAGCCCTTCCCCTGGGCGTTGCCCGCTGACAAAGTCTAGTGGACGGCACCCGGAGAAGTCCCTCTCTGTGGGAGCGAATCGGTCGTGAGGATGTATGAGGCAGGATCCGATCCCGCAGATAGCTAGGTCCCGAGCCATGGAGCGCTTTAAAGATGATAATCAACACCTTGAAGCGCACCCAGAAGACGACAGGCAGCCAGTGCAGCTCGCGCAAGAGCGGTGTTACATGGGTAAACCTAGTGGTTCCCATAATTGCTCGCGCGGCTGCATTCTGGACTAGCTGAAGTCTCCGGGTGCACCTCAAGGGGAGCCCCATGTAGAGAGAGTTGCAATAGTCCAGTCGGGATGTCACGAGCGCATGAGTGACTGTGCGAAGGGCGTCCCGATCCAATAGGGGGCGCAATTGGCGAACCAGGCGAACCTGGTAAAACGCCCTCCTGGCCACGGCTGTCACTTGATCTTCCATGGACAGCCGGGCATCCAGGAGGACACCCAAATTGCGCACCCCATCCACAGGGGCAAGATGTTCGCCCCCTATGGCCAGCGATGGATTATTATTATTATTATTGGACATTTTCCAATTTTCAAGCTTATAATTATACAAGATTTATATTCTATCTCTTTTTTTATAATTAAATTTGATTTTGCTTATCTCTTGTGAGATTGATCTTGCTCCCAAGGAAAGACTGAAATCCTGTAGCTGCACACTTCAAAATTACATGGCCTATTGTGAACTACCCTATTTCCCTGAAAATAAGACCTCCCCAGATAATAAGCCCAATCGGGCTTTTGAGCTCATGCACTAAAATAAGCCCTCCCCTGAAATTAAGCTCTCCCCTGAAAATATTGCAACACAGCAGCAGCCACGAGGTGACCATGCTCACTACCTCCTGCACCTCAAGAATAATAAGACCGCCCTGAAAATAAGGCCAAGTGCTTATTTTGGGGGTCAAAAGAAAGAGACCGTGTCTTATTTTCGGAGAAACACGGTAATGGTTCAAGATGTGTGTGTGTTTATTACTTCTTGAAATGACTTCATATTCTAAAAAAATGGAATAAGCTTTTTTCGTCCCATGTTTATCTTTAATTGTTAGGAAGACAGCCCAGTGCATGAGAGTTTCACTTGCCAACACATGGGGAAATATTGTGGCCCAATAATAGCCATGCAAGGGATGATTCCAGCACCATAGAAGCCTATGACTTCAGTTGGGCTGAGGTAGATCCAGCAAGTCCTCAGGGCTCCTTTCCTGTACTTCAGACTAGGGACCAGCCGTCTAATTCCAAGCAGACGCAGGCTTTAAACACCAGAGGACTGAGGTCCATGGGTCACATAGATTGGTAAAAAATCAGGCTAGGAGGAGAGTAAACTGTAATGAGTAAGGTGTCTCAGCTGGGTATTTGGGTGTTGGTTCAGCTTAGCTTATTTATTGGCCTTACTCCTTGAGAGAAAATTCTGAGTATGAGTTTTCAAGCCTTAGCTTTGTGGTGTTCGCCTTGCTGTGAACTCTGGATTCCACCTCACCAAGCCTCTTGTCTTATCTCTTGGGCTTGTTGCTTGTGTATTGGGTTCCTGGTCTCAGTCTGTGTCAAGCCTTGGACTATGATGGAGTTGCCATCTTTAACTATAGGTGAAAAGAGTTCTTCGCTTCTCAAAGGTCCATCCAATTTTGCCTATCACTAGACTGTAGCAGGCATCCAGCTTGTTATCTTGTTGGCTGTCAGTCAAAAGTGCCAGCAGAGAATGTCAAATAAAATGCTCCTTGAGTAACAGCAACAGGAACTCTCTGCCAGGAGGTGGAACAGGGGTGAAGACCCAGAGAGCTTATGGTAGAGGAGGTTTGATGTTTCCATCCTTCAACTCTATGGACTCAGACATTCCACTGTAGATACAATCCCAAAACACTGGGATCGTTGAGAAAAATATGGATATGTTAAGCGTGCTGTGTGAATGCAATCTTCGAAAGAAGAGGCAATGAACTGGTTCAGAGTTTGTTGCCTCCAGAAAAGCGCTGTGATTCCTTTAAAACAAACAAACAAGCAAACAAACAAACAAAACCATTAACAAAACCTAAAATTGCTGATCTCCTGTTCTTCAAACCCTACTGTGCATTTGCAGAGGGATATTAACAGCTGCAACATAAACTGTGGCAACTCCCCCTACATGCTCAGAGCAGGGAGAAGTTGAAGAAAGGTTAAATCGAAACCCTGAAGTGAAGGAAGGGTCTAAAGATAGACGAGATCTACTGATAGATTTCTTAGTAAATCCATACATTTTAGAGTCAAAAAGCATACGTAATTGCTGTGCCCTATCAAGAAAGTAGACGAGCACATAATCCAAGTGCTGCATTCTTCTTTTTAAACATCCTTTTTTGTCCCGCTCATTGATGACTGACATACAAGTACCAGGACCCATCCTTTGTGGAGATCAGTGTGCTCTTAATTTCTCAGCCAATTGTGCTTCTGTGCTAGCTAAAATGAAGGGAATTTTCTTCCATTATGCGTCCCCATGCTGGGTGCTATTATAGAGTGCTTTACATTTATGGCCTCTAAATTAAATCTCATCCCATTTAAACTCCTCCATTTGGCTGAGGTCCCTCCATCTCTAAGTGATTCTATTTACTTGCTGTTTTTGCAAGCCCTCCTTTTTTGATTAGCGAAGGTGATCGATACTGCAATGTATTTTTGTCTCTGAAAACCACTAATGAAGATTTTAGAGGGTAGGCAGCCTCAGACTTACCTGGTGCTTCCTATGCCTCATATATCACAGCCAGTTGTGGAGGCGTTCAGTGCAATTGATTTGTTGATGGGCTGTCAGCAACTCTCTGGTTGCATGGCAATATTCTCAAACAGAACATTTCAATGATTTGTCACAATTCCAAGATTCCATAAGGAATCTTTATAAAGAAAAGTGATGGAAGCTTCTCTTGTTCCTTGAATACTTTGCCTTTATGGGTGGGGGTATAGAGTATAGAGCAGGGGTTGGCAACCTTAAACACTCAGAGCCACAAAGGTCCTAACCAGAAGTCCCCCGTTCAATTAAAGAGCTGACGGAAAGTCCGGTTCCCCTACCATAGAGTCTCCTCCTAGTGCGGCATCCTTTTTCCTCTACCTGTCCTAACCGAAAGCCCTATCAACTGTGGATCCGACTGGCAATGGAGCCACGGCAGAGGGATGAAAGAGCCACATGCAGCTCCAGAGCCGTGGGTTGCTGACCTCTAATAAAGGGCATATATGAGGATATAGGGTTGGTATTGTGGAGGTAAAAGTGAAAGACCTTTATATGTGCTACCTTGAAGTCTTAGAGAAAGGGTGGCATATAAATAAAACAAATGAACTAAAATGATGGAAGAGCCAAGAGTAACAAACGGGCATGGTTTAGCAACTGAGTATTCATCAGCTGGGTTCATAGTTCACACTAAGGGCACACTGGATTACAGTGATCCCTCGTTTTTCGCGGTTAATGGGGACTGGAACCTTCCGCGAAAACTGAAAAACCGCGAAGTAAGATTCGCACCAGAAACTTGAGTTGGTGGACATCGTTTAAAGCAAGCACTAGGAGGCGCTTGCCTCCTACCGATGCAATTTTTTCTCTCTGTATTTTTGAAAAACCCGCGAAGCACTGAAGCCGCGAAACATGAAGCCGCGAAAAATGAGGGATCACTGTACAGCAAAACTCAATTTTTGAGTTGAGTTGATCTCTAGCTATTTCAGTTTGATGCGTATACTCATACTAACTCATACCCCGTTTCTCCGAAAATAAGACCTCCCCAGATAATAAGCCCAATCAGGCTTTTGAGCACATACACAAAAATAAGCCCTCCCCCAAACATAAGCCCTTCCTGAAAATATTGCAACACAGCAGCAGTCATGAGGTGTGATCATGCTTACCGCCTCCTGCATCTCAAAAATAATAAGACCTCTCTGAAAATAAGGGCAAGTGTTTATTTCAGGGGTCAAAAGAAAATAAGACCCGGTCTTAATTTTGGGAAAACATGGTAGTTAAATATAGGGCTAAATCATAGTTTATTGAATTAACCCAATTTCCCCCCCTAAACTGACATACTGACTTCCTGTAACATGCTGAGTCAAAACTAATAATCGTATTTTTGGCTAGTGCAGAGATTCTCAAACGCAGTGGGACTGAGATCTCCTAAAATGGTAAATGAATTTGTGTGACTACCCTCTCCCATCAGTAAAATAATAAATGGTTAATTGGGTTGACGGCTCCACAGGGACTTCACAACAATTGTTTAAAATGGTATAGGGGTCTCCTGCTTTGGCAGGCTGTTGAAGACCCCAAAGGTCATTCCGACTCTGTTTTTCTGCTGTACATTATAGAAAACTTCCAAGAGCAATATTCTCAAGACCAGGAGTTTTCTTACAAGTGTTTCTTACAGGAGTTTCTAACATTGTGCCGCCTTTTGTAATCTATTCATATTTCTCTCCACAACATTTTGTAAGGACAACTCCACTGCACGTTGATTAGAAAAGTTGTTTTGCAAGAAACTCTGCCTAAAGCTTTGCTGTATCTATCTAGATTGAATTCTTTTTGTCAGCCAAATCAGTAATTTTGTCAAAGGAGGCTATTGGGCTTGCCCGCTGCGATCTGCTCTTTATGAACTCGAGCTGCTTATCACTCGTTGAAATTGTTCTTTCATAAAGGCGGGCATATTGATTCCTCCATCTCACTTGCCTGGCCGTAGAGATGCTGATTTCCATAAGTGAGTGAAAGCAACAGGCCCAGGGTACATCACACAGTATTTCATCCTCACGGCCGATTCGCTCCCACAGAGAGGGACTTCTCCGGGTGCCGTCCACTAGACTTTGTCAGCAGGCGACACCCAGGGGAAGGGCTCTCTCTGTGGCGGGCCCGGCCCTCTGGAACGACCTCCCCCCCGACATTAGGACCACCACGGACCTCCGCTCCTTCCGTCTTAAACTAAAAACACACTTCTTCTGCCTTGCCGGCAGAAGATAGTTACTCCTCTGTTTTTGGGTTTATTGGGGATTTTTAGTTTAGTTAGTTTTAATGGGTATTTTAGCACAGGTATTGTTTAATTTATTTTTAATATGAAATGTTGTATATAGTTATTGTTTTTATTCTCCCTGTGCACCGCCCCGAGTCCCTGTGGGGAGAGGGTGCGGTTTATAAGTATTAAAATTATTATTATTATTATTATTATTATTATTATTATTATTATTATTATTATTATTATTATTATTATTATTATTATTATTTCAAGCGGAAACGGGGCAACAAGACTTGGGTTTCTCCCTCTGTCTTAGAAGGGAGAAGATGCTTCTTGGCAAGTAGTGATGCGCAGCATATTATTAGAATGTCTTGAGGTGTGAGGGAGTATTTGTGTGAAAAACCAACAAGAAGGAACATCCCTGCTGTAGCACACAATAAACAAAACAGGGAAGAAGAGATCAAGAGGAGGTTTATCCATAACACTGTGACAAGCTTTATTCAAGAAGCACAATTTATAATAATAATAATAATAATAAAACTGAATTTATTAACCGCTCCCTCTCCCCACAGGGACTCGGGGCGGTGCACAGGGAGAATAAAAACCATAAATATACAAAAATACATACAATTTAAAACAGATTAAACAAACACCTGTGCTAAAATCCCATTAACTAAAAATCCCCACTCAATATAAATAAACAGTTAAAAAACCCATAGAGAGAGAGACTACCCTAGGCCGGCCAGGCGGAAAAGATGTGTCTTTAGTTTCAGGCGGAAGGAGCGGAGGTCCGTGGTCGTTCTAATATCGGGGGGAAGGTCGTTCCAGAGGGCCGGGCCCGCCACAGAGAGAGCCCTTCCCCTGGGCGTCGCCCGCTGACAAAGTCTAGTGGACGGCACCCGGAGAAGTCCCTCTCTGTGGGAGCGAATCGGCCGTGAGGATGTGTGAGGCAGGATCCGATCCCGCAGGTAACTAGGTCCCGAGCCAATTTGATACCTTCAGTCAACCTCCTAACTATACACTTCGATTTACAAAGTGGGTTAGGGACAAACAGCATACTAAGCCGAAATGCAGTTTGCTTTGTCTAGCTCAGGAGTGTCAAACTCAAGTCCCACAGGCTGGATCCGGCCCATGGGGTGCTTAGATCTGGCCCACGGGGCCAGCTTGGAAACAGCAAAGGACCGGTACGTGATGCTGCACATGCCCCTCCTCCCCCGAGCTCCATTTTCACTGGAAGAGGGCTGCAGGAGGCCATGCCACCAAAAAATGGGGCACGGGGGGGGGTCATATGCGGCCCCTCGGGCTCCATTTTCCCTGGCAGGGGGCTATCAAAACGAAAGGAGAAATGTTTCCCCTTTTGCATTTGAGCATGCAAGAAGGGACAGGAAAGGAGAAATAGAAATAGAAAAGACAAAGAAAAAGAAGGAAAGATGGCAAGAGAGCAAGGAAGAAAAAATAAGGAAAGAGGTGAAGGAAGAAGAAAGGAGAATGAAGAGGGAAGGAAAAAGAATAGGAAGGAAGGAAGGAAAGAAGGAAGGAGGGTTATAATGAGAAGGAGGGAGGGTCTCAGGGAAGTCCTGCCTTAGCATTTGGCCAGCACAGCTGCCCCTGACACAAGTCTCCTGTCATGCCCACCATGTCCCCTCGCCCTCCGAGGTGAAACACAACCCTGATGTGGCCTCAATCAAATTGAGTTTGACACCCCTGGTCTAGCTTCATAGGAAGCTGCTTCAAAAGACTCTTTGAAACCTTCAAGTGCTCTGATGAGACAAATCAGTGGGTTTCTGAGGCTTTAATATTGCATCTGCTTCAGTTGAGGTCTCCCTGATATAGGTAGTCCTTGACATACAACAGTGTTCATTTAGTGAGTGTTTGAAGTTACAATGGCACTAAAAAATGTGGCTTATGACCATCTCCCCACACTTGTGACCATTGCAGCATCCCTGGGGTGACATGACCTAATATTGGCCACACTTGGCAACTGGTGTGTATATGTGACTGTTGCAGTATCGCGGGGTCATCTGATCACCTGACAAGCAAAGTCAATGGGGAATCCAGATTCATTGAAGTGTTACTAATTTAACAACTGCAGTGATTCACATAACTGTGCTAAGAAAAGTCATAAAAATTGGGCAAAATTCACTTAACAACCGTCTCGCTTAGCAACAGAAATGTTGGGCTCAATTGTGGTTGTTAAGTGGAGAACCCCCTGTATTTCTGCATAGCTCTCATATGCAACTCTGGACTTATTTAGGCAGGAGGACTCCCACTGGACTCAATTGGATTTTTCACGTGAAGATAGGTAGCTCAAATAACTAAAAGGGTTCAGGACTAATATTTTCAGGATCTCCCTTATCCACATCTTTTTTTTTTAATAATTGTTTTGTATTTATTTTGAAAAAAAACACACAAATAAGGCAGACATATTCAAAAAAGAAAAGCATAAGAAGCCATCTTTGGTTACAAATTACAAATCATAAAAATTATGTCAATTAATCACAAAATACCATACATTTTTTCCATATTAATTTTACGATTATTAATTCTAAACCTCAATTTAATTAATTGTCAAAACATCCTTTTAGATGTAAAATCAAAAATATAAAATGACATTCCACCAGCAAGCTATCCATCTTTCCTTACAAGTTAGAAATCATAAAAGTTATATTAGTTAATTACAAAAATCCATATATTTCTTCCATATCCATTCTTGCAATTATTATATCTCAACTCAAATTTAATTGATTGTTTTTAGATTCTTTTATGTGTAGAACAAAAGTATAAGGTGGCATTGCACCAATAAAACAGAAAAATAAAGATAAAAAGGAAAATCTGTAATATATCCTTTAGAAAGCATACCGGCCAGTCTCACATAGCTTCTATGCATCTCTGAAATGATTATCATTAATGAATAATCTAATTTTGTAAATTTATAAATCAAAGGTTTCATCATGTTTCTTCATATCAGTACTGCAAAATTCTTATCCCTTATCCACATCTTAAGAGTTAATCCTGGCACCTGAGATAGGTGAATGTTTTTAGGTTCCAAAACAGCTCCATTTGGGCATAATTTCACTGTTCAGATAAATGTTTTGGGGAAGCATTCATAAAACATGTCCACGGTTTGGCTAGGGTTCAACTGGCTTCATTTTTTCCTGGGGCTTTGCAGGTTGTGTGAACTCTGCCTATCTGATTAGTTGATGGTTCAGTTTATTGTATACATCCAGAAAATAGGTTAATTCAGTAACTTGGTTTAATGGGTTGTGTGAACACAGCCAGTAAGCTACAGAGATGTGTACAGAACGGAATGGTGTGTGACATGGTGATCTTTTTAGTTTTCCACATTGGGCCAGAAGGGCTTCCAAAGTTGTCTTCCTTTGCTCTTTTTGGCTGAAGGCCACCCACAAGGGAAAGAGTGGTTTTTGCGGTAACCCCGTGACATGATTGCCGGGGGGGGGGGCACGTGAGACTCCATCACACCAAGCTTTGACAAAGCGCCTCAAGACTTATTTCTTTTCCGGTGAATGCTCTTAGATAAGTTTATATTCAGTCTCTGGATTTATAAAATGGATTTAGTCAGAGTGATTTATTGGGGGTTAGCATTTTCCTTTTTATTGAGCTGTCTTTTGGTGTTATTGCTCTTTCTTATTTATTTTTAAATTTAGCACTATATAAGTTTATTGTTATTTATATTGTCAGTTGATTGTTTAAAGCCGCCCGGGGAGAGCTCTCATTCCAAAAGGAAGAAAGTTATATTTTAAATAAATAAATAAATACATATTTGTTACACTGCCACTCTTTTATTGATGTTTTATAGCTGCTGCTCTGGAAATTTTTCTTTACCCGCTGCAATATATCTTAAAGTATTGCCAGTGTGTGCATTGGAGGAAACTTTGCTGATTCCTCATTAAATGAGAGGAGGAAGATCAAGTCCCTCAGCCATGTCCCTTGGCCAGAAGATCAAATCTATTGGCTCCAGGATGGCTTCCTCATGCACAGCATCGGGGAATACTAGACCCATTCAGGCAGAGAGATTGATAAAATAGCTGATATCCAAGAAAATCAGGTGTTTTCCTGAGAGCCATGGTGGTGCGGTGCTTAGAATGCAGTATTGCAGGCTAACTCTGCCCACTGCCAGCAGTTCGATCTTGACCGGTTCAAGGTTGACTCAGGCTTCCATCCTTACAAGATCGGTAAAAAAACCCAGATTGTTGGGGGCAATATGCTGACATTTGTAAACTGCTTAGAGAGGGCTGTAAAGCACTGTGAAGTGGTATATAAGTCTAAGTGCTATTGCTATTGCTAAGCACAAGATGCAGTTTACTTCTGAACAATGGGCTTCTTTGGGGGCAGGGCATCATTCAAGACCATAAGACTTACTTTCATATGTGAGTGTCTTTTCCAGGATTTGAAACCTACAGTATCAGTTGACACACAGGAGACTTGGCTTTCTAAAATTTGTAATTTTTGACTGGCTAGCTTCATCTATTAGAATATATCACATTTATTAGGCTTACCAAACGTGGAGTAACATCTGATACAATACAATACAATAGCAGAGTTGGAAGGGACCTTGTAGGTCTTCTAGTCCAACCCCCTGCATGGGCAGGAACCTTATACCATTTCAGACAAATGGCTGTCTAACATCTTTTTAAAGACTTCCAGGGTTGGGGCATTCACAACTGCTGGAGGCAAGCTGTTCCAGAGGTTAATTGTTCTTACTGTTAGGAAATTTCTCCTTAGTTCTAAGTTGCTTCTCTCCTTGATTAATTTCCACCCATTGCTCCTTGTCCTGCCCCCAGGTGCCTTGAAGAAAAGTTTGACTCCCTCTTCTTTGTGGCACCCTCTGAGATATCGGAACACTGCTATCATGTCTCCCCTGGTCCTTCTCTTCATCAAACTAGACATACCCAGCTCCTGCTGCCGTTCTTCATATGTCTTAGTCTCCAGTCCTCTAATCATCTTGGTTGCTCTTCTCTGCACTCTTTCCAGAGTCTCCACGTCTTTTCTACATCGTGGCGACCAAAACTGTATGCAGTATTCCAAGTGTGGCCTTACCAAGGCACTATACAGTGGCATTAACACTTCACGCGATCTAGATTCTATCCCTCTGTTGATGCAGCCTAGAACTGTGTTGGCTTTTTTGGCAGCTGCTGCACACTGCTGGCTCATATTTAGATGGTTCTCCACTAGGATTCCGAGATCCCTCTCACAGTTGCTACTATCGAGCAAGGTACCACCTATACTGTACTTGTGCATTTGGTTTTTCTTGCCTATATGTAGGACCTTACTTTTTTCACAATTGAATTTCATTTTATTAGACAGTGCCCAATGTTCAAGTTTGTCTAGATCCTTCTGTATCTTAAGCCTATCTTCTGGAGTGTTGGCTATTCCTGCCAGCTTGGTGTCGTCTGCAAATTTGATGAGTTCCCCATTTATCCCCTCATCCAAATCGTTGATGAAGATGTTAAAGAGTACTGGGCCTAAAACAGAGCCTTGGGGGACTCCACTGCATACTTCCTTCCATGGAGATGCAGTTCCATTGAGGACTACACGTTGAGTGCGGTTGGTCAGCCAGTTGCGAATCCATTTGCTGGTGGTGCTGTCTAACGCACAATTTTCTACTTTATCTAATAGTAGGTTATGGTCTACTTTATCAAATGCCTTACTGAAGTCCAGGTAAATTATATCAACAGCATTCCTCTGGTCCACTGATTTTGTCACTTTGTCAAAGAATGCAATTAGATTCGTCTGGCATGATCTGTTTTTGACAAACCCATGTTGGCTTTTGGCTATTACTTTGTTTGCTTCTAGGTGTTCACTTATTTGTTGTTTAATTATCTTTTCCAGAATCTTTCCTGGTATTGAGGTCAGGCTGATGGGTCTATAGTTTCCTGGATCTGTTTTTTTTCCTTTTTTGAAGATGGGAACCACATCTGCTCTTTTCCAGTCTTCTGGCAGTTCCCCGGTGCTCCAGGATCTCTGAAAGATATAGTTCAGTGGTTCTGAGATCTCGTCTGCCAGTTCCTTCAGAACCCTGGGGTGTAATCCATCCGGTCCTGGTGATTTGAACTCGTCCAGGGCAGACAGGTGCTCACTTACCATTTTCTTCCCTATTTCAACTTGTGTTCCTAATCTGATATTTGTGGTGCTGTTTTTGATTGATTGGACTGTTTTATCCCTTTGTGTAAAGACAGATGCAAAAAAAGAGTTAAATAGTTCTGCTTTCTCCCTGTTGCTTATCATCTTCTTGCCATTTTCTCCCAGCAGTGGACCAATTGTTTCCTTAACTTTTTTCTTATTTTTAACATGTTGGAAGAAGCTTTTTTTGTTATTTTTTACTTTTTTGGCAAGCCTTTCTTCATTGTGAGCCTTAGCTTTCCTCACTTCGTCTTTACAGGCTCGGGCTATTTGCTGATATTTTGCCTTGGTTATGTCTCCCTTTTTCCACTTTTTATATTTATCCTTTTTGTCTTTCAATTTGTCAGAGAGTTCTTTATGCAGCCATGCTGGTTTCTTTTGGGAACTGTTATTTTTCTTCTTCATTGGTATTGCGCTGGTCTGGGCTTTTATAATCTCATTTTTCAAAATTTCCCAAGCTTCTTGAGTTGTTTTCCCCTTGAGGATTCTCATCCATGGAATCCTTCCCAAGCTCTCTCTGAGTTTATTGAAATTAGCTCTCTTGAAGTCTAAGACTCTAGTTTGACTTTGTTCAACTACTTTTGTTTGCATAATGTTGAATTCCAGTATTTCATGATCGCTTGCCCCCAAAGTTCCTGTAGCTTCTACACCTTCTATCATTTCCTCTCTGTTAGTGAGAATTAAGTCCAATATTGCTGATCCCCTTGTTCCCTTCTCTACCTTTTGGGAAACAAAGTTGCTAGGTTTGTTAGGAACCTGTTGGATCTTCCACTTGGTGCAGAGTTTGTTTCCCAATTGATGTCAGGGTAGTTAAAATCTCCCATTACTATTGCAGTGTGCTTCCTACATACCTTAGTTAGCTGGTTAGCAAAAAGTACATCCACTTCCTCTGCTTGGTTGGGTGGCCTGTAGTATAGACCTATGACAATATCATTCCCCCCCCAACCTTTAATATTGACCCAAATACATTCAAGATAGTTCTCATCATTGTTGTGCTCTATTTCTGTAGACATGTAATTATTTCTTATATATAGTGCAACTCCACCTCCTCTTTTATTTGGTCTATTTCTTTTAAATAATTTAAATCCTTCTAGCTGTATGTTCCATTTGTGGGTTTCATCCCACCAAGTTTCTGTAATGGCAACAATATCGTATCTGCCCTCATTTACTTGAATTTCTAATTCACCCTGTTTATTCCTCATACTCTGTGCATTGGTGTATAGACATTTGAGTCCATTTTGATTGACCCTGTGTTTTCTGTGTTATGCCTGACTATGGTTCTCTTTGCCCCTATTTCTTTGCCACTTGTATGGTTCATGTACATGGTATGGCACCCACTGTTAATTGTTTGGTTTTGCTTGACAGCAGTGTTGATAATATTACCTGCACAATTATCTATGTTACACGCACTGATAACCCTATAAATTTTAGTTTGCTGGGGACAGAAATATTCTTTATCTATTGATTCTCTGTCCCCACTATTCAGTTTAAATGTTTAGCCAGGAAATCTGTGAATTTAGTGCCAAGTAACTCAGTCCCTTTCTTGGATGGGTGCAAACCATCTCTTTTGTACAGTTTATCATTGGACCAGCTGCAGGCATCATGACTAATAAGACCAAAGCCTTCCTTTTTACACCACTCCTTTAGCCACACATTAAACTCTGCTATGCGCTGGCCCTTTCCTTTTTGTTCCTTGTATACTGGTATGACCTCTGAGAAGATAAGCCTACAACCTGTACTACTAAGTTCGTACCCCAAACTCTGGAAATCATTCTGCACAGAAGCTACATCTTTATGGGACAGATCATTTGTGCCAAGATGTATAATAGCATCAACTTTACAGTCCTTACTTGCATTCTTGACTATCTTAAGAATACGCCTCTTGTCTCTGCTGGCTGTAGCACCCGGTAAACATCTGACATCTTTCAAAACCTCCATATCCTTACCTAAGTTTACATCTCTTACGATTGAGTCACCAATCAGGAGGTGACTTCTCTTTTTGGGTACCTTGCTCTTGTTGTGTGACTGATGCATGATCCCTGGTTCACACTTTTGCATTTCTGAAGTAGGTTCTTCACTTTGGACCACAATCCGCTGCTTATTTGAGTCGTCATTATTACCTTGACCTGTCACTTTAGTGTCCCCATTAAGATCAGCAAGGGCGCTATATCTGTTATGCTGGGACACAGCAAAAGTTTTGTGTTTGTGGGTCACAGCTCTCACCCTGCCAGATCCCACAGTTGTCCAGGCTGCTCTTCTTCTGTGAGATCTTTGCGGTAGAGGAGGCTGGTAGTGTGGCATCTCCACAGGGTGGAGTGGCCGAATTGGACACTTACTTTCTGCCTGGAGAGCACAAATTACAGATTCAAGATATGTTATGTGTCTATGTAATCTATTAATTTGTCTGCAAGGGGGACAGTATCCAAATTTGAAAAGAGTACTGCGGAAGACAGGTGCAAAACACTTATTACATTGAACTAAGCCAGTCATTTTGAAATAAAATACAATCACAGTCTTAAGCGCACAAATCTAGAATGTATTATTTCTTTTACCTTTCTCTTTCCCCCCTCCACACAGCCAGAAACTCCTCCCTTTAGCCTCAAGTAGTTCAAAATGGGGAAGTCTTTACCTTTCTGTCCCCCCCTGCACACAGCCAGAAACTCCTCCCTTTAGCCTCAAGTAGTTCAAAATGGGGAAATCTTTACCTTTCTGTCCCCCCCTGCACACAGCCAGAACTCCTCCCTTTAGCCTCAAGTAGTTCAAAATGGGGAAATCTTTACCTTTCTGTCCCCCCCTGCACACAGCCAGAAACTCCTCCCTTTAGCCTCAAGTAGTTCAAAATGGGGAAATCTTTACCTTTCTGTCCCCCCCTGCACACAGCCAGAAACTCCTCCCTTTAGCCTCAAGTAGTTCAAAATGGGGAAATCTTTACCTTTCTGTCCCCCCCTGCACACAGCCAGAACTCCTCCCTTTAGCCTCAAGTAGTTCAAAATGGGGAAGTCTTTACCTTTCTGTCCCCCCCTGCACACAGCCAGAACTCCTCCCTTTAGCCTCAAGTAGTTCAAAATGGGGAAATCTTTACCTTTCTGTCCCCCCCTGCACACAGCCAGAAACTCCTCCCTTTAGCCTCAAGTAGTTCAAAATGGGGAAATCTTTACCTTTCTGTCCCCCCCTGCACACAGCCAGAACTCCTCCCTTTAGCCTCAAGTAGTTCAAAATGGGGAAATCTTTACCTTTCTGTCCCCCCCTGCACACAGCCAGAACTCCTCCCTTTAGCCTCAAGTAGTTCAAAATGGGGAAATCTTTACCTTTCTGTCCCCCCCTGCACACAGCCAGAAACTCCTCCCTTTAGCCTCAAGTAGTTCAAAATGGGGAAATCTTTACCTTTCTGTCCCCCCCTGCACACAGCCAGAAACTCCTCCCTTTAGCCTCAAGTAGTTCAAAATGGGGAAGTCTTTACCTTTCTGTCCCCCCCTGCACACAGCCAGAAACTCCTCCCTTTAGCCTCAAGTAGTTCAAAATGGGGAAATCTTTACCTTTCTGTCCCCCCCTGCACACAGCCAGAAACTCCTCCCTTTAGCCTCAAGTTGATGATGGTCTGGATGTTTGCATTCCATATCTGTTAACCCTATGTTACATAGATTTCGGTTTAGCACTTGATCTTGCTTAGACCAATTGAAAAAAATGAAGTTGACTGTCTATGATGAAGCAGTGTGTTCACTGACTTCTACCTGACTACAGTCCCTTCGGGGAGAGAGAGCGGGTTATAAATAAAATTATTATTATTATTATTATTATTATTTCTTGCTTTTATGAAGTCGGGTATCTGATGGTCTCTGAGACCTGCTCTTCATTAACTCTCCCCCCATTCTCCTAATGAGTTCAATATTTTGATAGTGACACTTGGATCTCTCTTGATTGTACTGTTGTTCAACTCATTCATATATTGTAAAACGACTCCTAGTGGCTTACTGATATAGCAAGAAAAGGGAGTGATAATTATTTGAATTTTTAAAATTTATGTGGTACTTTTCTATACCATTCATCAAAGGACTCAAAGGATACATGATTTCAATTGAGACTGGGTTCTCTTTGGGCCATCCATGTTGAACTGTTTGGTTGCCTCTGGAGTAAATAGTCCCAAAAGTATGCCCAGAGGCCAAGTCATTGAGAACATCAAGCTTTACCCAGAAGCTTAGTGGCAAATGACGCATTGCCTGCAATACCAGTGTTACACGATGCTTCTATGCTAGCAAAAAATATGGCTTCATTCTATATCATTTGCAGCTAGCAAGTACCCTTCAAATACAGTTCTACGTAAAGTGCATTGCAGATTTCTTATCAGATCAAGGTATGTGTAACTGTTGTCCAAGGCATTATATTCCAGAAAGGGCTGTACTAGCAGAAATCAATAAACCTCCACTAGCCATGGCCTCTACTGGTCTGTCTAATAGCAACTATGAGTTAGGGGAACCCCAAGTCATGCATCTGCTTCTTCAGGTGAAGTGCATCCACATCCATACTTAATATTGGACCAGGCTGAATGCCCTTATAGTCCTTTGCTAAATAGCGCCTCCATCTGCAAAGATAAAATTTAGCTTATGTATTGTCAACCACATCCTTACACTGTCCAGATTCCAAGCCTTGACTGTTCCTCAGTCACATGCTGTGATATAAAAATAGGTATCAGATGATACCATATTCCAATGTGATGGAAGACCTTTCCTTTTAGTTAGATTTAAATCTTAACTAGTCAGGGAAGAAATAAGTATTCTGCATTATCCCACAATGGAGCAACTGAAAAGTAACTTTGTCTTGATTGGCGCTACCCAATTAGGTAACAGTACATTCAATTTTGTAGGCAATGAAGAAGTACGCCACAGTTGATGGTATCATCAAACACCATCAAGAGAAAGTGAGCAATATCCATATGATGTAGGTCACCCACTAAGATTACTAAAGTGGTTTGTATCCTAAGACCAAGAGTGAACGCTGATTGAAACTATGGGGTTAACCTTCTTTCTCTAGGGCAGTCTATAGTTCGCTTTCTTGCGAAGGTTGCTGAGAGTGTGGTGGCACGACAGCTCCCTCGGCACCTGGAGGAAACTGTCTATCTAGACTTGCGCCAGTCCGGCTTCTGGCCTGGGCACAGCACGGAAACGGCATTGGTCGCATTGGTTGATGATCTCTGCAGGACTCGGGATAGAGGTTGCTCCTCTATCCTGGTCCTGTTAGATCTCTCAGCGGCTTTTACAATACAATAGTACAATACAATACAATACAATAGCAGAGTTGGAAGGGACCTTGTAGGTCTTCTAGTCCAACCCCCTGCGTGGGCAGGAACCTTAGACCATTTCAGACAAATGGCTATCTAACATCTTCTTAAAGACTTCCAGAGTTGGGGCATTCACAATTTCTGGAGGCAAGCTGTTCCAGAGGTTAATTGTTCTAACTGTCAGGAAATTTCTCCTTAGTTCTAAGTTGCTTCTATCCTTGATTAGTTTCCACCCATTACTTCTTGTCCTGCCCCCAGGTGCCTTGGAGAATAGTTTGATCCTCTTCTTTGTGGCACCCTCTGAGATATCGGAACACTGCTATCATGTCTCCCTTGGTCCTTCTCTTCATCAAACTAGATATACCCAGTTGATACCATCGACCATGGTATCCTGTTGCGCCGGTTAGAGGGTCTGGGTCTGGGGGGCACCGTTTTACGGTGGTTCTCCTCCTACCTCTCTGACGGTCGCAATTTGTGTTGGTAGGAGGGCAGAGGTCGACCTCGAGGTGCCTCACCTGTGGGATACCACAGGGGTCGGTCCTCTCGCCGCTCCTGTTCAACATCTATATGAAGCCACTGGGTGAGATCATCTGTGGTTTCGGGGTGGAGTTTCATCAGTATGCAGATGACACCCAGCTGTACATCTCCACCCCGGACCACCCCAACGATGCCGTGAAAGTGATGTCCCAGTGCCTGGAGGCCGTGCGAGTCCGGATGGGGAGGAAGAGGCTTCGACTCAACCCGTCCAAGACCGAGTGGCTGTGGTTTCCGGCGTCACGACATAGCCAGTTGGTTCCATCTCTGGCTATTGGGGGCGAGTCATTAGCCCCCACGGAGAGGGCCCGCAACTTGGGCGTCCTCCTGGATACTTGGCTGTCTTTAGACGATCATATGACAGCCGTGGCCAGGGGGGCTTTTTATCAGGTTCGCCTGATACGCCAGTTGCGCCCCTTTCTGGATCGTGACGCTCTACGCACAGTCACTCAAGCCCTCGTTATTTCCCGCCTGGACTATTGCAACACCCTCTACATGGGGCTACCCTTGAGGTGCACCCAGAGGCTCCAGCTAGTTCAGAATGCGGCCGCGCGGGGGATTCTGGGGGACTCTAGATGCTCCCATGTAACACCTCTCCTGTGCGAGCTGCACTGGCTGCCTGTGGCCTTCCGGGTGCGCTTCAAGGTGTGAGTAACAACCTTTAAAGCGCTCCATGGCAAGGGACCTAGGTATCTGCAAGACTGCCTCCTACCAAATACCTCCCTCCGACCAGTCCGCTCCCACAGAGAGGGCCTCCTCAAGGTGCCGTCGGCCAGTCAATGCCGGCTGGCGACCTCTAGGGGGAGAGCCTTCTCTGTGGCAGCTCCTGCCCTCTGGAATGACCTACACACAACCACGGACCTGCGCCTTTTTTGCCGAGCCCTGAAAACCCATCTATTTCGTGCGGCCGGCCTGGCGTAGTTTTTAATTTGTTTTATTACGGGTTTCATAGGTTATCTTAGAGCAGGCCCATTATTTAATTTAGTTTTAGAATTTTTAGTATATTTATTGAATTATTAGATGTTTCATTGTGGTTTTTATTATTGCCTGTTCACCGCCCTGAGTCCCGCAAGGGAGAAAGGGCGGTATACAAATGTAATTAAATAAATTAAATAAATAAATAGTTGGGGCCTCTCCACTATCTCAACAATCTTTTCCCCAAAATTGAAAGTTGGAATGTGGCCAATAATTGCCCAGATTTGGAAGCCCCAAAGAAGACCTTTTCAGAAAGAAATGCATAACTATTTCTTTCAAAGTGGGTGACATAATCACCTCTCTTTAAAAAAGGTTTCACCATCTATTGGATCCAGCTCCAGATTTCTTGGGTTCAGCATGCAAATGACAAAGCTTATGCCACAGATTATCCACTTCCCCAAAATCCACAAGTCAAAACAAATGTCAGGGAATCCCTATTCCAGTCAAAATAATTCTTGTCCCTGCAAGAATAGGCCAGGACAGAGTCATGAAATATTATATGCAAAATGTTGCCCTAAAATCTCAATATGTCCTTCCTGTGTCCCAACCCTAAACAGAGAGCAGGTTTCCCCAAAAAGTGTTGTTAAGGCACAATGTATGGACACAATATTAGTGGAGAAGTCCATATTAATTTTTAATGGGGCTTTGGGATCTGTAGGAAAAGATTGTTCTGTTCTTAAAAGATTAAAAAATAACTAGACAAAACATTGCATCATTTCAAAGATGTGTTCTTACTTAAACAGAGAAACAGAATGATCAAGAGCAAAAAAGCAGTGGGAATGGGAACAATTTCCAACTTCCTGCTGGCTTGACCATGGTTGATGCTCTCCATAAGATGATGGTGGGACCTGTCTACCCGATCTTTAGAGAGATAGAATGAGACCCATTGACTGAACTTCCGAGAGATGGCATAGCAGCATGCCAGCACATAACTTTTTCAGATTTCTATTTGATGGAATTCTTGGGTTCCAAATTTTGGATGCATTCTGTAAATTAGTCCATTTGTGATACTTTAGTTCAAAAATTGTTATTCTATGAGGCACTGTTTCACCAAGTTAAAGGTTACAGGTGCAAGGGTTAATTATGGGGTTGGACTAGAAGACTTCCAAGATCCCTTCCACCTCTGTCGTTCTCTTCTCTTCTCTTCTCTTCTCTTCTCTTCTCTTCTCTTCTCTTCTCTTCTCTTCTCTCCTATTCTCACTCCAGTCCAGTCCAGTCCAGTCCAGTCCAGTCCAGTCCAGTCCAGTCTAGTCTATTCTACATGATATATACATAGAAATTACACTAACTGGCAAATCTGAGTGCTAATTTTGCATAACAATAATTGATAGCATGATGGACAATAAATTGGAGTTAATGCTGAACATTGGCCGCTATCTGAGTTTAGTTCCCAGCATTGAAATTGCATCTGAATAGCATATTTACGTGTCAGTGCAGTTGAATTTAGTTTATACTGCTCTTTTCCACAGTTACATCCTCATGTGCTTCAGTCGACTAGTGTTTGCTTGGAAAATTGTAGTGAGAGATGGACAAAGTAGGACAGCCAATGATGTACATGCTCTAGTAACTTCTTGAGCTGGACTTGAAAAGTAACATACATGTGTATTTGCCTTTGTATGGATTTCAGAAATGGCAAGTGTTTGAAAAAGTGGCCGTCAGCATGATGGTGGACTGGGACAGATTGCCCAAGGCATGTTGAATTCAAATTCTGTTTTGGCAAGCTGTTCCCAGTTAAATATTGGCTGCTCAAAGAAAATCTTTTCCCACCTGAAATACACACAGCCCTATGACCTGAATTGTGCTGGAGGGCCACTTCTCCACATGCCACTGCTCTGCTCAGAGCTCTCACAGGATAGTTGAGGTAGCTCTAGAATAATGGGAGGTTTAGGCTTCAGCAAAATCTGATATTTCTTGGCAAGATCTTCCTTGGCACACATTGGCTGGGCTCACACATTTTACCACTGGTATATAAAGAGTTGTTATTTTGCAACAAGCTGCTTGGAAGACTGATGCTTTCTGAAAATATAGCAAAATGATTAAAATTTGCTAGATTGCCTGAGGAGGTTGTCTCTGGCATTGTAGCAAATTTTCTCCGTAGTTCTATTTTTAATCCTTAGCATGGATTGGATTAAAATGGATGTTTATTTACTTACGGTGTAAATAAACATAAAATATGGTCTTGGGAGGACATGCCAGTACTAGAAGAATACACCCACTTGTTAGGAATGGTGGCCCCAAACCTGAAGCCCCCCCAAATACCAGGCTACCCAGAAGCTTTGCCCAGGATCATTGCAGGCACGTTGAAAGCTAACGGGTGTCTCTAGAGGCAGGTATGAAGGCTCTGCTAATTGAGCTTCTTGATTGGCGACAGCTGCTGTGCCTAGTGTGCCGTCACAATTGATGCAGAAAAATGCAGCTTCTTCTGACTCTGATGCTTCCTGAGTGGGCCGATAGGAGATCGGAATAGGTTTCGGAGAAATAAACAAGCAAACCCAACATGGTAATGGGCCTGAGTTGGTGTATAATATAAGAAGCAGCTGTTTCATTTTAAATGGGTCTTTGCTAGCAATAGGATCATTTAACTGGAAATGGACAGAGGTTCACTGATTTTCCTCTTCCTGGAAACTTGCAGATTTATTCAGATGGGTTGAAAAAAAAATGCTCTATTTACAAGAAACCTGTGGTCTTGCGGTTTAGGGAGTGACTAATTCCAATACTGCATCCCGTGTTTTCCCGAAAATAAGACAGGTCTTATTTTCTTTTGACACCCCCCCCCCCCCCGAAATAAGCACTTGGCCTTATTTTCTGGGAGATATTATTATTATTTAATGTAATTTTTTTAATAAAACAAAAATACAAAAAGGAAAAAACCATCATTCTACATTGTATCTTTTGGAAAACATGTCGACTGGTTACACATAACTCTTGTGCGTTTCTAGAACCATCATTGCTCATTAATCTCACTTCATAGATTTTAAATAAAAAAAATCATTATATATCATTACACCAGAATTCTCCTCTAATATTCCATCTTTAGTCTATCTTCTTCTTCAGACAAGTCTTACTT
The DNA here is from genome assembly GCA_039707465.1 of Rhabdophis nuchalis. Lineage (NCBI taxonomy): Eukaryota > Metazoa > Chordata > Lepidosauria > Squamata > Natricidae > Rhabdophis > Rhabdophis nuchalis. The sequence goes on along the minus strand of CM077643.1, from coordinate 133,493,491 downwards.
AAACATAATCACATAATGGCATCCTCCCTCAGGGAGATCTTATTATTTTTGTAGTGCAGGAGGCACAATGTTAAGGCTTGCTATGGGGCCAATATGAGGTAACTGCTAGATCTGGAATTGTATATCTCATTTATCAGAAGGAAAGAAGGAAGAAAAAGCTTGAGAAGGAAGGAAGGAAGGAAGGAAAGAAGGAGGGTAGAAAGAACTTGAATAGTTTGGTAGCTGAAACATTTTGGGCAAGACTTCTGCAACTGCAGCCAAGCTTTTTCAACTTGTCTTTCATTCCAGAATCTGCAGTAGAAATAAACCTATGGTGAGACTTGAAAAGAGTCTGTCTTCAGAATGCCATTAAAATCTGACTACTTAAACTCTCTCAAAAGAGTAGTGCATTCCTTACCATCTGAACGAAACAGAGCGACAGCTTTTCCAAACCATGTCATTATTGCACAATGTTGTTGTCTTGTTATTTGTTGAAGAAGATCCAGGTATCTTTGCCAGAATTTCTCCATTTGTTGCCAGAGAACTACAATTGCTCAGATTGGAAAACAATATTTTCTATCTAGAAAAAAAACCCAACTTTGTCCCACAGCCAGCCAGCACTTAAATCTTTTGGAACTGGGGTTTTATCTCAACACCTCACAGGGCATTTTTGCATAATGCTCATGACACTAAAAACTACCCCTGCTTTTTCCTTATTATCAATAGAAGTTGTCAATTTCCTATATGCTGTTTTAGAATATTCAAGGTGGAAAAATAGTTTAATATTACGTGGTGACCTAGAATCTTAGATTCAAGAATGTCAGGTCCATCCCTAGGTTTGCCACTGAAATTACTGCCTTGACAATAGGAGTCTCATTGCCCAGTCACCAACTCTATTCATACATATTATCCACGATGAACTAAATGAAGAGATTATTAATTTAATTTTGAGGATTCTCACAATGTACCAGCATTGCATTCACATGATGCACTAACAGTCAAACATGTTTTTGGTTAATGTGTGGCTATTGAATGGTTCAATATGTCTTAATCACAGGGAACATGGCTCACCACCTTCTAAGCTAAAACATAGTTGACTAGTTTGGAGTTCAGTATATCATATAAGCATAACCATTATTAACAAAACTGGAGCGAATGAAAGAATGGTGACTCTACATATCAGAAGAACCCATGATGCTGTAGTGGCCTGTCGGCCACCAGCCCTTCCAGCATCTGAATCAGATGAGGAGGAGGCGTGGGACTCAGGATCAAGACAAACTGAGAGCTCGAGGGAGAAGAGGGAATGGAGCTCCCACCGACCAGTTCGCTCCCACAGAGAGGGCCTCCTCAGGGTGCCGTTGGCCAAACAATGCCGTCTGGCGACCCCCAGGGGGAGAGTCTTCTCTGTGGCAGCTCCCACCCTCTGGAATGACCGACCCCCTGGGCTAAGGACGATCTTGGGCCTACATCTCTTCTGTCAGGCCCTGAAGACGCACTTATTTTGCGCTGCCGGGCTATCATAATTTTAAAGGGACTTTTAATAGTGATTTTAGTTTGGGATTTTAAATATTGCCCAATTATTTAATATTTCTTTTTAATACTGTTTTTAAATTTTGTATTATCATTTTTATTTTGGCTGTACGCCGCCCTGAGTCCCGAAAGGGAGAAGGGTGGTATAGAAATCAAATTAAAAAAAAAAAAGTAAAGAGGGAGGGAGAGAGGCAGAGCCTGGGCCATCCATTAGCTCTCAGATGGAGAGTTAACAGCCCCCAGGTCTGAAGGTGGCTGATGAGGAAGAGGAGGAACAGTTGAGTCCAGTGCCTGACATGCAGATGCACAGAACAGAGGAGAGGAGAGCAGTGGAAATCTGTGGGCTGATCCTTGGGACGGAAGAACCATCACTGCTAGTAAAGCCTCACCCTAACTCTTGGGATAAAAGACAGGGGCCAGAGATGAATAGATGTGGCAGACAACTGTTCATCTCCCTGTCAGATGGACTTATTAGCCTGCTGTGTGAGAGACACTTTTTGCCGGGACTGCTGGCGCTCCTAATAAAGGAATTATTGATTAATTACAGAGGGTTTCTCATGTTTGGGGAACTGGGTCAGAAGAGATGCCTTGTCTTGGTTTCTGACTTAGTGTATTGTGTGAACCCAGAAACTGCACATTAGAGATAGCCCTCGACTTACAACCTCAATTGAGAACAGACTTTCTGTTCCTAAGTAAGACAGTTGCTAAGTGAGTCATGCCCAATTTTATGATCTTTTTTGCCATGGTTGTTAAGTGAGTCACTGCAGTTATTAATTGAATCACATGTTCATTAAGTGAATCTGGCTGCCTCCCCTGACTTTGCTTGTCGGAAGCTGGCTGGGAAGGTTAAAAACATGGTCACATTTTCCTGGGGATGCTGCAGTCTTCACAAACACAGGCCAGTTGCCAAGTGTCACAGGAACCTGTGGAGGCTGCAGGTGTAATAAGTGTGAGGACCGGATGGAAGTTACCTTTTTCAGACCGCTGTAACCTGAAATGGTCGGTAAACAAATGGTTCAAAGTTGAGGACAACCTATAGAAAACACAGTGCATGGTTTTGCTACCCATGTAAACCCAGCCAATTGGAACTAAAGCAACCAAACTTAATTTAATAAGCTCCATTTTCACTGGCAGAGGGTTGCAGGAGGCTGTGACAGCTGAAAACGGAGTGACATCGATCTGGCCATTCCTACCCTGGGCACACCACGCCAGCCCCCCCCCCCGCCCCTCCGAGGTCAAACACAACCCTGATGTGGCCCTCAATGAAATCGAGGTATAGGAAGCAGGTCAAAATAGGGTAGTTTTCTTCAGTTCCTAAATTTTCAAGTCTTCAGATACTGGGTCCATTCCATTCATGTTCTTAACATATTGGTGTTGCCTTGAGGTCTTTACAAATAAATTAAGAAGACAAAGTAAATACTAGTGCATTTCTTCTGTGCTGTTTGCAAAAACGCCTTGTCATTTGGTGAAGCCCAAGCATATTTACGTAGCTAGATAGCATTACTGCCAATATTTTGCACATGACATGGTTTAAACCGCATCCCCCCGCCCCCAAAAACCCATTTCTCATATATTTCTTGGGCTATGGGGCAACCTAAGTATTATTCCTTTGGATTTAACAGTACCTCCTCTTGGTTTTCATGGAAATGCTCTTCCAAAAAGCAGGACAAACAGACCCAAGAAAAATGAGACATCCCCACTGGAGCACTGATGCCAGAGTCAGCATCAAAAGGCTGAAAAGGATAAGCAAAAGAGACAAAGCCCGAGGATTAGCAATCGACATCCTCCTATAAAACACAAAAGCAGCAAAGCATGATAGCGAATGATGTATAATGGGAACAGGAAGACAGACTGCTTGCAAGGGGTTACATTATTTGTCAAACTACAATTCAATTACGAGCTACAGTTCAGGATTGTCTTCTGTGGGAGAGCGCAAATTCTGAGCCAGGAGGTTCAGAAGGTCTCAAGAACTGAAAACCTGGCGCTTTGGATCTTTTCCTAAAACGCTTTAATCCCAAAACATAGATTTAGCCTGGCATTAGATAAGACCAGGATTTAAAGGAAAAACTCATGCAGTCAAGTTTGGACTGAACAACATGCTGAGCCAAAGCTGAACTGCTGAAAGCACAATCAATGTGGAGTTGGTTCCAGCAATCTTGTCGTAGTATATTTCAGAGGAGCTGCAAAAACACCCTGTGGGGCTGTAGCCAAATCGTGCAGTGATCTGTATGATATTCTGTTCAGATGTTGAACGTTTCACAAAGAATCAGCAAGCAGCTTGCTTTGCACTCAGGTGTCTTGAAAAAGAGGCAGGAAACCCTTCTAAAACTTCCCTCTGTCTTTGGAAACAGAAAGGGGGGAAAAACCTGATCGGAACAGTTTCCCTTATCCTGATTTCTCCATTTGTGATGGACTTGGACTCCCATAATCCCAAAGCAGGATTATGGAAAGTGAAGTCTAACGCAACTGGAATGTGCCAGTTGGGAAGGCTGCTTTAAAGAACATTGTTCAGAAATCAAAACCATCAAATTTAAGTTCACATAGGAAAAAATGGCTCCAAACAGTATACAAAGCATATTTTTATATAGCCATGCCTGGCATGAATGCATTGACACCAAATTTTCTTTCTCACTACCTCCCATGCTATGGGAGGCATGTTCTCATCCAGTGGTGGGTTCCTACTGGTTCGGACTGGTTCAGTTGCTGGAACCAGCAGCGACCCAGGTCGACCATGCCCCCGAACCAGTTCTCCAAGTGGCGCCGTAGTCACCGCCATCTTGTTTTTTGGTTCTGCATATGCGCAGACCAATTTTTATTGGTCTGCATTTATTTATTTTTATTTTATTTAATTTGATTTGTAAACCGCACCAATTTCCGTCGAGACGGACTCTGGGCGGTGCACAGGACATTAAAACCTACAATAAATAAATAACAAATATACAAAAGTTAAAAAGAAATTAAATGATAAACCTGTGCTAAAATTTAGCTGAGGCTCTATCGTTCCTAGATTTAAAGTCTATGCTAGTCCAGCTTGCTGAAAGAGATGTGCATGTGCGCGTGAAGTGTGCGTGTGCAGGCATGGTGCATCCACACTGAACCAGCAGTAGTGACTTCCAGAACCCACCCCTGTTCTCACCTCAGGATTAAGATATGATTCTAGAATCTAGATCTTTCTTCAATCCCATTGACTGTCATTGAAATCACCAACACTTTGTTCCAATATCACCCCCAGATTGAGAGTCGAATGGTCCCATCATCCATCCATTCCTTAGGGATGAACGAGCTAACCAAGAAGGTGGAACAGAATTTTTCAGCACCAGTATCGCCGGTATCTTTTTTTCTTTTTAAAGAAAACAATTTTATTGAATTTCAAATATAAAATAACAACATCAACAAAATATTGGGAAAGTGGGAGGAGGTCGAGGGGGAAAGAGAAGTTTAAAGTGACAAATCATGCACCAGTTTATATTTAATTCTTGGTGTCACACCTTGCCATACAAATCTGGAAATATATTTCTGCCATTATTTAAGTGGTACATCAGTTGGCGATGTTGGTATAGTATGAACTAAAAATAACATCCTATGTCAACAGCATCTCCTGTATTCTGCCCATGTAGCAGCTATGGCTGCTTCACCGGCCCTCCCATATCAAGTACTTGCTTTCATGCTTGACAACATAATGGGTTGGTTGGTGTATTTGCTACCTTCTTGCGCAGAGAAGATTGTTCATCTCCCAACGAGCTGAACATTTTTCCCAGTGACCAATCTTGAGTAGGACTTCCAATCAGTTTAATGTCAGAGAGAGTTGCAGGATGGACACCTGCCTTTCTGATATAGAACACCCTGGATTTGCATCAAACACGTGTCAGATCTGGGGAGAAAGGGGACATTTTGTAAGCAGATGCTGTGAATAACCTGTTTCCCCCAAAATAAGATCTCCCCAAATAATAAGCCCAATTGGGCTTTTGAGTGCATGCACTAAAATAAACCCTCCCCTGAAAATAAGCCCTCCCCCCAAAATATTGCAACACAGCAGCAGCCATGAGGCAACCATGCTCACCTCTTCCTGCAGCTCAAAAATAATAAGACCTCCCTGAAAATAAGGCCAAGTGCTTATTTCAAGGGGTCAAAAGAAAATAAGACCCTGTCTTATTTTCGGGGAAACACGGTAGTCCAGGTCTGGATTTTCAGGAAAAGAGGCCCGCCCAGGTCTCAAAAGCTAAAAGGCCGAGTACACCCAGAAATTAAGTGGAGCCAGACAATTGCACAACTGCTTTCATTTAGCTATTCCTCTTACATTACAGACCCAGACAGATCCAGGAATAAAACAGCAGGCTGTAGTAGACTCCGATGCCCCTGGCAACTTCACTGAATCCTCTGTTGCACACAAATATGCTCTCCCCAGGCAGTCTATCAATCTGCTAGTTTGGGCTGAAACTATTGACGGCTGGCTCTTACGCTCAAGACCCATAGATCGATCTTCTTCCCATCAACAGTCATCAAGAGTTCCTGTATGGCAACCCCTCCTCTCCTTCCCCCCGAATCCCCCCCGGCCTCTCCTGTTGATGGACCTGACTTTTCTTTCCCTCCCTTCACCCTTGCTTGGCCCATGGGCAGCCTGACAGCCCCCCACATGGCCCCCTCACATTGAAAGTGCAAATCTGAGGGAAAAGCCCCCCCCCCTTAGTATTTTCTCCCACAGGGGCTGCTTTATTGCTGTGCATTCTTGCCTAGAATAAGGAAAGGCTGGGGAACATGGACAAAAGGAGGCAGGAGGGAAAAGTGAGGGGAAAAAGAAGGAAAAAGAGCAAGCAAAGCGTTTGGCATTGAACAGCCAGTTCGCACAAACTAGATGGAATTGGCTGGATCACCCTCCTTTGTATTCATTCCAAGATATTGGCCTGCTTGTTTTAGCGATAAAACTGAGTCGAATTGTAAAATATTGGTCATTTCAAAATATGCTTCCTTTGATTCCATACTGCTTTGGATGTCACTTTTATTTTAGCTCATTTTAGACAGGGGAGAAAAAAAGGGAATATAGTGCACACATATTTCATTCCAAGTCTCAATCTAATGCATTTTGAGGAAAAACTTTCCTTCGGGGGGCTGTGAATAATAGAAATGATATCTTTGCAATGCATATATCAAATAATAACTACAAATGGAAACGCACATCAAGCGATGTGAAATTATGTTCACAAATGAATTAACCAGGAAAAGAATGTAACAAAAAAAGAAAATGTAAAATCAAATTAGAGCAAAACTAAAAACATAAAAAAATCTTTGAGCACAGCCCAAATTAAATGCAGTGTGACAAAATAAAAACAAATGAAGCATATTATGTAGAAATGTAGCAAATAATATAAAATGGTTGCCAATTATGCAAAATACGTGAATACATAGCTGTGTGGTCAGGATAGGAAACATCACTTCTTATTTTGCTTCATTTCCATTGTCTGCTTATTTTTTTCTCCTGACTTTCTTTCCCCTCCAAAATTTATCAGGATTTTCAGCCTCACATGACAATTGTCCACAAAGAGGGCAATTTTGGAAATACCTGCATACCACCTTCCCACTGGCTGATCCAACTTAGTTGTCCCATGTAAAAGCTTACTAGAAGAGTCCATTTTAGAAATGTGCAGAATATGAATTAGTTTGACATGGTTAGTTTGCCCAGGACAGGTCATAATTGACACAAAAGCCTGAGATGATGGGAGCCTCAGACCCAGAACAAAATGGAGCATCCTAGCTACGGTCACTTATCTTCCTGAGCCATGGTTTATTTCATCACAATCTGTTGAATGGTATTGAAGTTAGATTCACAAAACAACACATTGCCACAAAACATTCAAACTCTATGGAATTTGCCTTTTGGGATCTTCTCCCTGAAGCATGAATGGGACCCACAAACATTGCATCTCCCATTCTCGATGCAGAGAGCATAGCACCTAGAGCATACGATGATGGATGGTGTTGAAAGTTGCTGGGAGTTGTAGGAGAATTTGTTTTCCCTTAGCCTTTTTCCCATCAATCCATCATGGTGACTACAGTGGTTTCTGTGCTGCAACCAAGCTAGTAACCAAGCTGGCAACTAAATTAAAATGCATCAACATCATTAAAGAAAGCCTGGAGTTCTTTGGCCATCATACCATTCCAGCATTTCATCTGAAAGAAAATGAGAGAAAACAGAAAGAGAAAGAATATTAGCTTTGACCAGCTGATATTGTTCTGATCCTCTGGGATCAGGGAGGCTATTTTCCAGTCTGTCAAAAGAAGATGATCTTAGTTATTTGGTCTATTATTTGCTTGAAATGTTTAAGTTGTTAGCTCAGGTAGGATCTCACATAGCTGCTGGAGGAAGTCTCACATCAAGTGGTCAAGCAGTCTTATCACTGCACATCTTCTTGTGTACTTGAGGATGTGTTTGAGTATGGAGGGGGAAGAATCTGTTACCCATTCTTAACTGAATTGTGAAACCAATCCCTGAAGACCCCAGCCAAGTCAGTGGAGAGGGATAGCCATGAAGCTATTAACTGTTCTCTTCTTTCGAGAACAGAGCCATGTGGCCACCATAGAACCGGCCATTGGATGAGGTAATGATTGATCCTGGAAACAATGTTAAAATGAGAATTGACATCCAGTTCTTGCCAGCTTCTGTCCATGGATTACAGTTGTATTTGGTGCTTATGATAGGAATAGCAGTAGCACTTAGGCATATATACCGCTTTACAGCCTTCTCTAAGCGTCCACATCACACACAGCCGATCAAATCAACCTGAAACCAGACCATGACATCATCAGAAGACATCTGAACAACAACACCAGCACTAATTTACATCACACAGATGGTACTTAAAACCCAGGACTACTCAGCAACTGCAGCCAGCCAATCACACCACCTGAAATCAGACCAGGACTCAGGAAAGTATTTAAAGGCCAGGATGCTCCCAGACAAGCACAGTCCAAAACACACTGAAGATGTATCCTCGAATGGGGATGAAATGTTTGCAACCAAAGCACTAAGCTCAGAGGTCAAACCAATGGCAATAGCACTTATATACTGCTTCATTTTACATTTTACCCACCTGGGAAGGGTGGAAGCCTGAGTCAACCTTGAGCCTGGTGAGATTTGATCTGCCAAACTGCTGGCAGCTGGTGATCAGCAGAAGTAGCCTGCAGTACTGCACTCTAACCACTGCGCCACCATGGATCATCAATTCATTCTAAAAGAAAATTAGTCAGGCATTTTGATCAATGGAATGATACTCAAGAATGAGTATGGGAGGTTGTGCCTTATTTAAAGAACAGAATTTTGATATTCACTGTTGAAGTTTGATCTTCACAATATAGATGTCTAGAAATGTGTCATGGCGCAAACAAGAGAGATTTCTGATGACATCCAAAAGTAATTGTTGATGCTTACCAGACAGGAAAAAATTTACAAGATGATTTTCTAAAGAATTTGAACTCTACCAGTCCAGTGTCAGGCTGACGGTATACAAATGGAGGCAATTCAACACCATTGTTATTCTTCCCAGAAGTAGTCAATCAACCAAGATTTCACCAAGAGTAACACATGTAATATTCTGAGATGTCAAAGAACCCCTTAGGTAACTAGGTTAAGTCTAAGGAACTAAAGATTTCTCTTGCATTGGCAAATGTTATCATCAGAAGAATACCAAACAACAATGGTGTGTGTGGTTATCTTTAATTTGTCTCTTTGGTAGAGAGCCATTTTGATCCAAGTGGATAAACCCATTTAAATATTTTTTTAAGTCTCTCTGCCAGTATTGATGCAAATAGCTTATAGTCTGAATTTAACAAGGAAATTGGTCTGTAGTTCTTAATTTGTGTGAGATCTGCCTCTTCTTTAGGTAGCAATGTAATATATGCTTCTAACCACGATTTAGGCATTCTATTCTCAGACACTACTTCATTCATAACTTCAAGTAGAGGGAGAGACAAGGATTCCTCTAGTGTTTTATAGAATTCCACCGGTAAGCCATTGTTACCTGTGCGCAGTTTGTGAACAAGCATGTGGCTATGCCAGAAGATCATTGGCTCTGTTAACTGAATAAGACCAAAATAAAACTTTTTGGCTTGAGTGAAAAGTGTTACGTTTGGTACTTGTATTGATCTATTACCATAATAAACTGAAATTGAAATGAACTGTATTCTTGCATAAGAACTTTATCTCATCTATGAGATAACATGGGGATGGCAATATCACAGATTATGCCTGCTTTGTTGCCTTCATATTAGGACGGCCACCAATGACAGGGCTAAGAATTCTGAATTGCCCCAGCAAATTCTACAGGAAAATAACAGGGCATCTGTTCATGAAGTGAAGCTCAAGAGGAAATAAGTCATGTAGCAAGACAAGTGAAAACACACAAGTTGTATGATCAAAGAAGGGTTAAAACAAATATTGAAAACCAAAAAGGATTCACAAACTTTTAAGTGCCACTGTATATGTAGAGGTAGAGTCCTTTGCTTGAAGTCAATATTTGGGATGATCAGGTCAAAGTCCTGATCATACGGCTATACAAATTTAGACGAACTTGACGTTTGGAAGCCTATCAATATTTCTCTCCAAGCCAATGTTCAGGATTAATCAACAGTTATCAGAACAGTTGCAGTTATTGCTGCCCAAGAGGTCACACCAATGAAAGCAAAGGTTCAGATACTTTTGTCACATACAAATATGTAGCTTTGGATCATTTCTCTCAATAAATCAATGAACAAATACAGGTAGTCCTTGTTTAACAACCATTTTTCAAAGTTACAACAATGCTGGACATATGGCAGTTGCAGCACCTAAAATTGTGCAGGATTCACTTAATGGCAATCAGAACTGCTGCAACTACTGTTGTATGTTGGCACAGTCATTTAACATTGTACTTTATGACTATGTCACTTAGCGACAGAGTTGCCAGTCCCAAATATCATTGCTAAGTGAGGACCACTTGTATAATGTTTTTGATCCATTTGTTTAATTCTTTATCTAGCTTTAGGACTTGTGTGGAGAGCAGATCGTGTTTTAAGTCATACAGTATGTGTGCAGAAATATTGAAAACCGAAAAGGATTCACAAACTTTTAAGTGCCACTGTATATGTAGAGGTAGAAGTCACAAAACAGCTTGCTTAGCTTTTGTGCTTGAAGTCACAAAACAGCTAGCTTAGCTTTTGATTTGTGTAGATTGGGTCAGGGATCCTTCTTGCACAACTACTCAGAGGCACTCGAGTGCCTATATAAGTAATCCCTGAGTTGCGAGCATTCCCTTAGCAAACATTTGAAGTTACGTGATAAGCGCCCCCTAGTGTTTATGAACAAGTCCCCAAACTGCAAATGTTGCAGCAACACGGCAGTTGTTTGCCTTTGTGATATTCACCCTGCCTATTCCCCTCCCCCCTGCACCAGGTCGTCATAAGTACTAGGCCTCTGGATACTCACCTTGCGAAGAGCTAGAGAGCCTGCGCTTTCTTGGCCTTTCTTGGCACTTCAGACCTTCGGTGAGTACTCAGAGAATGGACGCCTAAAGTACTGCAAGATCATGTGAGATCAGTAGCACGAGAACTCACGCTATTGATCTCTCATGGTCTCTCACGTTACTTTAGTCCTCTGTTCTTTGCAAATGGAAGCCTGGACGAGGTCTGCAGCAAACAGCTTTGCAAATGGAGGGAAGGCCTGAAACATTGAAGCTTTCCCTCTGCTTGCAAAGCCTTTTGCCATCTTTGCAAAAAGCCTTTGCAGTCCCCAAACGGAGCTCTTTAGCTCCATTCTGGCATGCACAGGCCTTGTCGGGCACTTTGCAGCCCAAAACAGAGCTCTGGGGAGTGGGGGAGCCCCTCCAAAGCTCCGTTTTGGCCTTTAAAGTGCTGCGTGAGACCGGCGCATGGCAAAATGGAATTCTGGAGGTGTGGCTGAGAGGCTGGAGAGGAGACGGCTTGCTAGATGTTTGCCCAGTAAGTGTCCTGGTGCGGCAGGTTGGGTGTGAAAGGAATTGTAGGGAGCATGTGGTATTTCAGTGGATCGGGGAGGCCTTGGGTGGTCTTAATCAGGTGGCCTGTTTCATCACTAGCCCCCCCTCCCCATGGCCTTCCTCACCCTGAAATACCTCATGTGCACTTAACAAGCCACACATTCAATTAGCGAACATGTGGGCGAAAGGAGGGAGTGATTGCATTTAAGGTACGAGAGTCACTCCCACAAATCCTCTGGTGATGAATGGAATGGGCGGGTTCCATTACATCCATAACTCAAGGACTACCTGTATTCTAGCTGGTCAATGAAAGAGATGCTTGCACTGAGGCTGGCAAGTTGACCTGAGTTTGACTGAGCTGTCTCATCTGCTACTCTTAATGGATGCCAATTGCATCCAGTTCTTTTAACTCTCAAATAGTCCTTCTCCATGAATTCGTATATGATCCTAAGCTAGAGAAACAATTTCTTTATCGTTGGTGTTATTTTATCTAGCTATGATTGCATTGTTGTTGGGTTGTTTTTTTGGTGTCTTTTTCTAAAGTTACTGAATTACTGTTTCCAATGGATATTGTGGCTTAAAAGCAAAATAGAGACAAAACAATGAAATGTTTCTCTGCCAATCCTGTCTTCCCCTTTCCATTCTTTTTGAATGCTTGAACTCTATTTTCTGCCGGCAGTAAACAAAACCCCATAATTATTTTGTTATTGGTTTAGTTTTGCTCAAAAAAACAACAATTCAGCACTAGATGTTAATTATGATAGTCCTGGAAATTATGCACCATGGAGATGCAGATCCATTTGTTAAGGTTGCAGTTACCAAAGACTGAAACCAAAGGATTTTTTTTCTGACTCAGCGGACAATAAGAAAAAAAAACACCCCAAAGTTAGTGCCGGCCTAAGCCGTGGGCCTTCCCTGCTAATAATGTGGAGCACTCAAGCCATTATTAGCTTAATGGTTTAATTTAATAGATCTTTCCTGGAGGTAGAATTTATTGTGCAAACAGTGGAGTTAGAAAAAGTAAAGTTAATAATAGCCTGGACTGCAGAACTTGTTAGAGGGACTGGTCTGCAGCGTTAATTACACTTTGAATTTTAAGGAAGACTTCTTGCTTATTTCACAACCCTAGTGTGGAAGTTTGGCATTTCATTTACATAAGCCACACTTTCTGAAAATGCATCAGAAAGAGCTGGAGCGCCAAGCAGCCCAGGTTAGAATTCACCTGTCCCCAATTATATTTGTGCAGCGTAATGTGATAATAACAGGTCTGAAGAAACAAAACAAGCTGTCAAAGCTATTAAAGCTTGCTTAGCACATACTCATGCCATGAATGGAAAACACAATGGCTGGGTTCGCACTATGATTACCTATGGTCGTCTATGGTTAGATGGGTTTTCTTGGTTTGCCAGCCCATTGAAATACAGGTAGTCTTCACCTAATGACTGTAGTTGAGGCTGCAACTATTGCTATGTGACATGGTCAGGTGTGTGACAGCAATTTGTCATTTTGCTGCCAGCTTTCCTATTGACCTTGCTTGGCAGGAGCTGGCTATGAAGCTCATAAATGGTGACCAGGTAACTGCAGGACTCTGCGTTGGTCATAAATGAGCACTGGTTGAAAAGTACCCAAATGGTGATAATTTTTTCAATGCTGTCATAACTTCAAACAGTTGCTAAACAGGATAGGCATTATCTTGGGACTGCAATCCTAGGGATATTTGAGACAGTAGGCAAATTGATTGGGGTTTGCAAATGAGGGATATTTGAGAGTTTACAAAGATTTGTGGCGCAAGGAGCAACACTGTCCTCAGTATAGCCAGATCACTTATGCCATTGGCACAGTGAAATATTTAGTTACTAATTTACTCCTCCAAAAGCATTGACTCTACCCATTACCAACCCATTACCCAAAACTCAAAAATGCAACATTAATTTGGACAACAGAACATAGCTTAAAAGAAAAAAATGATCAGATTGACAGATCATATGGCCTCCAAGGGTTTCTTCTGTTACATTTCCCTGTCTTTAACAATGTCTTTATGAATACATGATGTCAGGCCTGCAGTCATATTCCTTTTAGAATCTTTGGCCTGCCACACTTTCTCTTTCTTTACTATGCTGTTTCATTAGTGGAGTAAATGGGAGGGGTAGAATGTGTTTGTTTTCAAAATAAAAAATTCCTTTCTAGAATTTCCTTTCTTGACCGGGACGCCCTCTGCACAGTCACTCAAGCACTCGTGACATCTCGCCTTGACTATTGCAACGCTCTCTACATGGGGCTCCCCTTGAGGTGCATCCGTAGGCTCCAGTTTGTCCAGAATGCAGCCGCGCGGGGGATTTCGGGAACATCCCGAAGTTCCCACGTAACACCTCTCCTGCACTGGCTATCGGTGGCCTTCTGGGTGCGCTTCAAGGTGCTTGTTACCATCTTCAAATCGCTCCATGGCTCGGGGCCTAGTTACTTGCGGGACCGCCTCCTGCCACATACCTCCCTCCGACCGATTTGCTGCCACAGAGAGGGCCTCCTCAGGGTGCTGACCGCCGGTCAATGCCAGTTGGCGATGCCCAGGGGTAGGGCCTTCTCTGTGGCAGGACCCGCCCTCTGGAACGACCTGCCCCCCGAACTTCGCACTATCACCATACTTCTTTCAGCAAGCTGGACTAGCTTAGAATTTAGACCCAGGTATGATAGAGCTTCAGCTAAATTAGAAAATGGTTGACAGGTTTTTTAATGGGATTTTTAGCATAGGTTTGCAATTAATTTTTTTAAAACTTTTGTATTGTTGTTATTTATTTATTGTGGTCTTAATTTCCTGTGCACCGCCCAGAGTCCGTCTCGACGGAGACTGGTGCGGTTTACAAATCAAATAAAATTCAAATTCAAATTCAAAAAATTCAAGGTCATTCTTTGTCTCTGCACCTGACTGGAACTGGATGGGTGGAAATGCCAGCGGGGCAGTGGAAGATTGGACCATGTGATGGACTTGTGGGTGTGGGGGCAAGATTTTAAACTTTCAACTGGGTGGAAACCCAGGAAGCTTTCAGATTCGGGTTTCCAGTTTGTACCAACATGTCTCACTTATTAAATTGGAACTTTAAGGATAGCTTTGCCTTGGATTCTGATTTAGTTCTGGATGATATTTGGAATGCTGACACATGAATTTATTCACAACAATCTATATAAATAAAAATGTAAAGTAGTTTGTACGAATCCACTAATCTCAAAAACTACTGGACGAATTTACACCAAACTTTCACACAATGTAGCCAAGGACTTCCGATAATAGAATAGCTACTCATTTTGTGCCTAGCACGTGTGTGTCGTGTGCAAGTTACACACAAATAAAAGGTACACACTGAAATGTGTTTTCAGTTCCCTGTAGCCACGCCTATTAACCTGCTTTTCAACTGTCATACGGAGGCCTCTTAGGGCCAAAAAGGCACTGGGATAGCAAACTCCGAGGTGGCCCATAGAGAGAGAGGGGGGGGGAGAAATACTGCTCAAGACTGTTCTCTGAGGTAAAAACACAGAGGCAGGCAGCTGCTTTAAACCGTTTAATATGAACTGAACCAAACTGTAACAAAGAATCACCCATCTGACAGCAAATACAGTTTAATAAAAGAGGGACTAGGAGAGACATGATAGCAGTCTTCCAATATCTCAGGGGTTGCCCCAAAGAAGAGGGAGTCAAGCTATTCTCCAAAGCACCTGAGGGCAGAAGAAGAAGCAATGGGTGGAAACTAATCAAGGAGAGATGCAACCTAGAACTGAGGGGAAATTTCCTGGCAGTGAGAACTTTTAACCAGTGGAACAGCTTGCCACCAGAAGTTATGGATGCCCCAACACTGGATGTGTTTTTAAGAATAGACTGGAAAACCATTTGTCTGACATGGTATAGGGTCTCCTGCTTGAGCAGCGGGGTTGGACTAGATGACCTCCAAGGTCCCTTCCACCTCTCCAAAGCACCTGATGGCAGAACAAGAAGCAATGGGTGGAAACTAATCCAGGAGAGAAGCAACTTAGAACTGAGGGGAAATTTCATGGCAGTGAGAACTATTAACCAGCGGAACAGCTTGCCACCAGAAGTTATGGATGCCCCAACACTGGATGTGTTTTTAAGAAGAGACTGGAAAACCATTTGTCTGACACGGTATAGGGTCTCCTGCTTGAGCAGCGGGGTTGGACTAGATGACCTCCAAGGTCCCTTACAACTCTCCAAAGCACCTGATGGCAGAACAAGAAGCAATGGGTGGAAACTAATCCAGGAGAGAAGCAACTTAGAACTGAGGGGAAATTTCCTGGCAGTGAGAACTATTAACCAGTGGAACAGCTTGCCACCAGAAGTTATGGATGCCCCAACACTGGATGTGTTTTTAAGAAGAGACTGGAAAACCATTTGCCTGACACGGTATAGGGTCTCCTGCTTGAGCAGCAGGGTTGGACTAGATGACCTCCAAGGTCCCTTCCAACTCTCCAAAGCACCTGATGGCAGAACAAGAAGCAATGGGTGGAAACTAATCCAGGAGAGAAGCAACTTAGAACTGAGGGGAAATTTCCTGGCAGTGAGAACTATTAACCAGTGGAACAGCTTGCCACCAGAAGTTATGGATGCCCCAACACTGGATGTGTTTTTAAAAAGAGACTGGAAAACCATTTGTCTGACACGGTATAGGGTCTCCTGCTTGAGCAGCGGGGTTGGACTAGATGACCTCCAAGGTTCCTTCCAACTCTGCTATTGTATTATTGTATTAGAGTAGGTAGGTAGATAGGGGAATAGAGAGACAGGGAGAAATACAGTTTAATAAAAGAGGGACGGGGAGACAGGATAGCAGCCTTCCAATATCTCAGAGGTTGCCACAAAGAAGAGGGAGTCAAGCTATTCTCCAAAGCACCTGAGGGCAGAACAAGAAGCAATGGGTGGAAACTAATCAAGGAGAGAAGCAACTTAGAACTGAGGAGAAATTTCCTGACAGAACAATTAATCAGTGGAACAGCTTGCCTCTAGAAGTTGTAAATGCCCCAACACTGGAAGTCTTCAAGAAGATGTTGGATAGCCATTTGTCTGAAAGGGTATAGGGCAGTGATGGCTAACCTTTTTTGGCTCGCATGCCAAAAGCAGGGGGAGTGCAGGGGCGATGTGCACAGGTATGCCACATCCATAATGCTATGTGCATGACCCCCTGCATTTGGCATGCTTTTTACATCATCCACAGGCTCCAGAAGGTTTATAGGAACCTGGGGAGGGTGAAAAGAGCCTTCCCCCACCTCCAGAGGGCAAAAAACAGCCTCAAAAGAAGGCCTAAATCAGCTGGCCAGGGCACACATACACACTGAAGCTGACAGGGCAATGCCTCGCGTGGCCTAAGAAATGGTTCCGTGTGCTACCTGTGCCACCTGTGCCATAGGTTCACCATCATGGGTATAGGGCTTCCTGCCTAGGCAGGGAGTTGGACTAGATGGCCCCCAAGGGATAGATAGAGAGGGAGAAATTAGGTAGGTAGGTAGGTAGGTGGATGGATAGATAGATAGATACAAAGAAAGAAAGAAAGAAAGAAAGACAGAAAGAAAGAAGGTATGTATGTATGTATGTATGTATGTATGTAGGTAGGTAGGTAGGTAGGTAGGTAGAGGGAGAAAGGAAGAAATATAGTAGGTAGGTAGGTAGGTACATAGGTAGGGGGATGGATAGATAGATAGGGAGAAATACAGTAGATAGGTAGGTAGAGGGATAGACAGAGAGGGAGAAATACAGTAGGTAGGCAGGTAGGTGGATAGAGGGATAGATAGAGAGGGAGAAATACAGTAGGTAGGTAGGTAGGTAGGTGGAGGGAGAAAGCAAGAAATACAATAGGTAGGTAAGTAGAGGGATAGACAGAGAGGGAGAAATACCGTAGGTAGGTAGGTAGGTAGGTGTATAGATAGATAGCGAGAAATACGGTAGGTAGGTAGGTAGAGGGATAGAGGGGGGAAATATAGTAGGTAGGTAGGTAGATAGAGGGAAAAAGAAAGAAATATAGTAGGTAGGTAGAGGGATAGACAGAGAGGAGAAATACAGTAGGTAGGTAGGTAGAGGGATAGACAGAGGGAGAAATATAGTAGGTAGGCAGGTAGGTAGATAGGGGGATAGATAGAGGGAGAAATAAAGTAGGTAGGTAGGTAGGTAGGTAGTTAGAGGGAGAAAGCAAGAAATACAATAGGTAGGTAAGTAGAGGGATAGACAGAGAGGGAGAAATACCGTAGGTAGGTAGGTAGGTAGAGGAATAGAGAAAGAGGGAGAAATACAGTAGGTAGGTAGGTAGGTAGAGGGAGAAAGAAAGAAATACAGTAGGTAGGTAGGTAGAGGGATAGATAGATAGAGAGAAAAAAATACAGTAGGTAGGTAGGTTGGGGCTTATATGGTGGTTGGGTGTATGTGTGCAGGTGTAGAACTACACACAGATTGGTTGGCCATTTAACCAGACTGGGCCACAGCAACGCGTGGCCGGGTACAGCTAGTAATGCATAATTCTATCATCTTCTTTAGGGCATTGAGCCAGGAATATTTTTAATCATAGTTTGTTGAATAAAGCATTGTATTTTGACTCACATGGAATATTAAGTCATATTGTGTGAGGTTACATTGCATAGTATGGGGTTCTGTAAAAAACAGTCTGGAGTGAGAAGCTTCATTGTCTATATATGAATCTGGCTCCTTAATAGAGAAGTTCCAGGTTCTGCCGATTCCAGCTGCCATCCCCCATTGGCTTCTCTGAGAAAACGATTAACTATCTGGGAGAATAGATTGCAGGCAAGAAAACAGCATCTAAAACCTGCTGTGAGGAAGTTGTTGGTTGCAGTGTCAAGGTGACTGATAGTGCAATAAAAAGCCCCAGAAGAATGGCTGGAACAGTAGCATTTGAAGCTCTTGGGGGCTGGGAGAACATAGCAGCCATCACTTATCGAGTGTAACAGGGCTGCGAAAACAAGCAGGGCTTGGCGAGGGATGGAAATGCTGCTAGTTGTAAGAGGACTCTCTTATGTTCTCCTAATGCCAGCTTAGGAAATGAGCATCCATTCCAAGGTAAGGGCCCTTCCTGCCATGGCCCTCAAGACTAGAAGTGAGGGAGTGGGGGTGGGGGCTGGAATTGTCACAGTGATGGGGATTGTGCTGTGGGGTTATTGAAGCTGGAGAGTTAATAAAAATGCTCATGAACTCCCTTCTAGAGAAAAAGAACGAAGAAGAAAGTGAATGCACAAACAGCCCCTTCAGTTTTGACTGATCGCATAGCTTCAAATACAATGTTGGTTGGCCCTAATGTTGGTTGATTGATTTTTGGATTGTTGCTGTTTTTTCTCATCCTCAGCACCTTTAGGATGCTTGGACTTCATCTCCCAGTATTCCACAGCCAGCAAGAAGAAGCCCACTCATCTTAAAGTTGCCGAAATTGAGAAACACTGATGTAGTATGTTGTATGTGCTCGGCTACCGTATTCTTTGGAGTATAAGACGCACCTTTTTTCCTCTTAAAAAGAGCCTGAAAATCTGGGTGCGTCTTATACATCGAATACAGCATTTTTTGCGTCCTGGAACCCCACCCCCTTCACCAAACTGGCTGTGCCTAGTCTTATGGAGGCTTCCAGAGAGCCCGTGGGGGCTGGGGAGGGCAGACATTAGCCTCAACGGGCCGTTTCCCCCTCCCCCAGCCCCCAGCAGCACTCTATAAGCCTCCATAGGGCTATGCATGCAATTTATTTGACACAAAAATTCACCATAAATGGGGCGTTTATTTTGCTCAATTTTGACCCCCCCCCCGGAGCACTCTGCAAGCCCCCCCCCAAGGTTAGTTATGCTTTTTATTTGAAAAAAAAGCCCCATTTTCAAGGAGAAATGGGCTGTTTTGGAGAGGTTTGAGTGCAAAGGCTCCCCCCCCCACCTTTCGGAAGGCTCTTTAACTGTTTCTGTGCCAGCAGAAACAAAGTCTTAAGGTTTGTCAGTGATTTCCTTCTGCAGGACATGGATAAATACACCTGGAAACATCAACCTACCTACCTAATCTCTCTCTCTCAACCTACCTACTGTATTTCTCTCTCTATTTCTCTCTCTATCCTTCTATCTACCTACCTACACACATACTTTCTCTCTCCCTCTCTACCTACTGTATTTCTCTCTCTCTCTATTTCTCTCTCATCCTTCTACCTACCTACCTAACTACACACACACACACACACACTCTCCCTACCTACCTACACACAAACACTCTCTTTCTATTTCTCTCTATCCTTCTACCTACCTACCTACCTACCTACCTACCTACCTACCTACCTACCTACCTACCTATACACACACTTTCTCTCTCCCTTTCTACCTACTGTATTTCTCTCTCTTTCTATTTCTCTCTCTATCCTTCTACCTACCTACCTACACACACACATTCTCCCTCTCCCCCTACATACCTACTGTATTTCTCTCCCCCCCTTTACCTACCTACCTACACAGACACTCTCCCTACCTACTGTATTTCTCTCTATTTCTCTCTACCCTTTTATCTACCTACCTACCGTATTTCTCTTTCTTTTTCTCCCTCTCTCTCCCTCTATCTACCTACCTACCTACTTTTTTTTGTAATTTTCCTCTTCAAAACCTTGGTGCGTCTTATACTCCGGTGCGTCTTATACTCCGAAAAATATGGTAGTTTATTCACTGAAGTGTTTATACTGAGAAAGCCCAACCCTACAAATTAGACCTACTTTATAGTTCTGGCTGGACTAAACTTACTTATTTTTCTTTTCTTTAAAACAACACCAATGTTTAGCCAAAGGCAGTAAAGTGGTAGACAAAGCATCTGTTTCTATCATATTGCACAAACCATATGTTTGTGCAATATGGTTCACACATTGCACAAACTCAGCCCTTATAGTCTATAAAGCTGAAGACATAAAGCATTGCATACAATTTGTTAATTGTGATTTATTCTATAAATATTTAACCAGACCAAAGCTTATTGTAAAACCCAGACACAGGCGTACAGTATCAAAATTTTCTAATCTTTCAATTCCTGGAAGCTACTATTTCTAAATTGTATTATTCATTCTTATCCACAAAGTGGAGCACCCTAGTTTACTAAGGCCCTTGTCTCCTGTTCCAATCTGGAGTGGGAATAAATCAAAAATTTCCTTCTATTATGTCTCTACTTCATGCTTTTGAATGCATTATGATTACATTCAGCATAGAGAAACAGGAGTAGCACACGAACAATATGTCAGACAATTGAATCTGTGCATTGCAGAGTCAGGAAAAAATTCCATCGTGTCCACAGTGTTAACCATGGCTTAATGTATACGACTGAATTGGCTGTGCATATGCAATATTAAGGCATTAACAAACCACAATACTAGGTTCCCATGGAAAATAAGCAAATACGTATATGTAAACCCAAGATTGAATGAGATTTCTGACTCAAGTCGTCTGAAGTGCTTGAACTTTTCCGTGTCTCAACATTACATTAGTACCTTGGAAGCCTGTATCAGAACAGCTTGTCCTGTTGGGTGGAAGTCACTATTGTGATCCCCTCTTCCTAAAATTCTCTGGGTCTGGCTCCTATTTAGAGGTCATTCCTGCTGCTACCACCTATCTTCTCAACTGGCACACTCCCCAATCCCATTTGTGCAGGTCTGTGGTAAAAGGCTTGGGGTTTTTTTGTAGAAAGCTAGAAACCTTCTACAAAATACTGGAGAGTTGTTGCTGTTTTTTAATTTAAATACACAATATATTTTTTTGAGGGGGGGGGAGTCAAATAGATCTTGTATAAAGCTTGAGCTTTGATTGAAAACTGAGAGGCCCAAATTTTTCTCACTCGTACAGAGAAATAAAACCAATTAGACTTAACTCAGCACCACACACATACACGCACACAGAGAAATCTAACGCAAACATGTGGTTTGATGCATTATCAGTTTCTTCATTTGGATATTATCCAAAATCTCTATTGAGCTTTACTTTTTCTAGACTTTCCATTTTCCTGCGGTTAATATTAAGGTTGCTAGGGAGAGCAACTTAAATCTCTGTTAGTGAATCCTAGTTCATAGCCCCTGGCATTCTGCTTCTGAGTTTCAAATATCTACAGTTTTTCTCTCTGTCCCAGAAGGGAAGGTGCTTTTGTATACATGACAGAGAACCACCCCTTCCTCAGGGGAATGTGCATTCAGCCTGAGCCAGTTTGCCATGGAAGCCACATCCACAACAAGGGCTAAAGTCTGGCACCCATTTATAGCATGGCTCCCCTGAGATTCAAATGAAAAATGATGCTGAAGTTCTATGGGAAGAATTCCTGGTTTATTTTAAAATACTTCTGGTTGGAATTGCTCAGTTGTCCCATGTATATTACAAAATACGTTAATAACAACAATAGGACAGTCTACAGGGTTGTTGTTTTTACACGAAGGCAGTAATGTTAGAGGCTACCTCTCCTCAATATTCTTAACTAAAATAAATTTACCTATTTTGTTAGGTGATATCTCCGTTGGGAGACAAGCAGAGGGTGTGCAGCAGAGAATGCAGCCAGAGGAATGTTGCTAATGTACACACAATAAGTATATCAGACACTGTTTAAGTGAAATAGAATAGCTTTTACTTAGGTTTGTAAAACTACTAAACTAAGCTACTGCTCAATAAGCAGTGATGTCAAATTGAGTCAAACAACCAAGTCCCAACAATATCAAATATCTTACACAATCTTCAGTCTTCTTCTTCAGTAATCACAGTTCACAGCAAACAGTTATCAACACAGCAAATCCAGCAGAGAGAGAGAGATATGCACTCTCCTTGCCTTCTCTTATAGTTAGAGATAATTGCACTTACTAATTGCACTCTAACATTACATCAGCCTTAAAGCTACAATGACTATATATTGTCCACCCAACTATAGGAGCCTACTCCTAACAAAGGAAAAGATTTAGCAAAAGAAAGTACTTCCTCTCATAATTTCTCCACAACAATTATTTGGGAGGTTGATAGGCTTAGACCAGAGGCGAGGAACTGTGGGTCCTTTATGATTTGTGGACTTCAACTCTCAGAATTCCTGAGCCAGCCATGCTAGTCCAGGAATTCTTGGAGTTGAAGTCCACAAGTCATAAAAGGTCCCACAAGTTGAAGTCCACAAGTCATAGTTCCCCTTGCCTGGCTTAGATGGAGTGACTAATCCAGAGCTGCCCCAATCATCTTCTGGAGCTGAGCACAGATCTGGGTCTCCTCACTCTAGTCTAGTCTAACATCTTAACTGCTACGCCACATGGACTTCACCAATGGACTTCCAGAATTATTTGCACGATATAGAGCCGTGATGGCAAACCTATGGCACACGTGCCACAGGTGGCACATGGAGCCCTCTCTGCAGGCATGTGAGCCGTCGCCCAGTTCAGCTCCACCATACATGCACATGTGCCTCCCCCTGGCCAACTGATTTTCTGGTCTCTGCTATGCATGCGGGGGATATGCGCACGTGTGTGTGGGGGGAGTGGGGCTGCGCATGCATGCTTTGGGGGCAGAGGTGCACATGCACACATGGGGGTAGTGAGGGAAGAACGGGGTGTGTGTGTGCAGCGCTCCCCTCGTGCCCTATTTTTGGTCTCTGGAGGCTTCAGGGAGGCCTGCTAGTCCCAAAACAGGGCATGTGTGTGTGTGTCCATGGATTATTTTTGGTTCCAGAGGCTTCAGGGAGGCCTGCTAGGCCCAAAACAGGGCATGTGTGTGTGTGTCCATGGATTGTTTTTGGTTCCAGAGGCTTCAGGGAGGCCTGCTAGGCCCAAAACGGGGGGTTGCAGGGTATGCAAGGGGGGGGGGTCACACACATACATGGGGGAGCACGGGGGGAGGTGTCATGTGCGCATGCGCAGGGGGGGGGAGGACCACATTACATTGTGGGTGTGGGCACGCGAGGACAAAAAAGTTAGCCATACACACACAATTTAAAAACTGCTTTTATTTGTAATTATTTTATTTGTAAAAGCTGTGGACCCCCATAGTCAAACTCTGGCTAAGAGCAATTGCATCAGCACACACCTCCCTTTCGCATTTTGCAGAGGAGCCAAATTGATGGCTGGGAGCAGCTCCAGCTCCAAGTAGATGCCTAATCTCTTGACCCAGATTGTGATTTCTTTTCCCCAAAGCTTTAGATTATATTATTTCCTCTCCTTCAAAGGGAAAGGCTTGTGTTAGTAGATGCTTCATTGTGTCTTGTTTTAGAGACATGCCAAATTGCTTCTGGGGAACTGCAGCTGTGAGATGTGTTCAGCTGAAGACGGACCAGCTGCAAGAAGCCATCAGAACTAAAAAGGAAGATCCCCAAATCTTTGCAAAGCTACCAATCCACTGGTTCTTGGTCTTCAGCATAACGCTTGATTGTTTTAAAAAAAAAAACTCTCTGATTAGTATTGGGCTCTACAGCTCCCAGCCTGAGAAACCACAGGAGCTTGCAATGCTCATCTTTCCGTTACAGCTGCTTTTTCTTACCTATCTTATTAACAGTGCTCTTCTTTAAGCATCTTTCCTATATAATCTAAGCATCTTCTGACCTTCTGCTGACACTTATTGGTGATTTGGATGTAAGCGATGTTCAATCAGTCTGATCCTTATTGCACTACTCTCTCCTGGTGCACATCAGTGGGGACGGTGGAGGGGAAAAAACATTGCTTGAAAGATTTTGCTAATGCACTCAGGAAACCATGTGGCTTGAGATGTTTTATGGTGGGCTGCCAATAAGATACCAGACAGCACTTTTAGAGTGGAAGGCTTGTAAATCATAACCATTTTAAGGAATGTTTTTATCTCCCAAATACTCCCAAGGCATTTGTTTTCTACAGTATTCTGGTATAGGATGGCACTATTAATTAGTATTAAAAGTTGTAAAACAACTTTTGGTGTCCATCCATCCTTATTTTTCCAGCAACAGTTCCACGAAGTAGGTTGTTTATTCCTTTTAAAAACAAACCAACAAGCCGAGATGTAAGGCCAGCCCATCTATTTTTGAAGCTCATTTCTTCAGACTGCAAAAGGAGGCTGATTGGAAAAAAAAACACCCCCTTCAGTGGGAACAAGGTCTAAGTTAGCTTTCTGTGATCCATGCAGAGGTGGTATTCAGCCGGTTCGGACTGGTTTGCCTGAACCGGTAGCAGAAATCGTGGGTGGGCCCACATAGCGGCCCGGCTCTATGACGTCCTATTGGCATGTTTTTGTGGCTGGGTGCATGCACGGAAAGTGTGTGTGTGAGCAAAGTGAATGCACAGAAGGCCACATACATGTGCGGAAGAAACGCACATGTGCGAGGAAGGCCTGGTGCATGCACATTCGCGAACCCATAGGGAAAGTAAGTAAAAACCACTCCCCCGGGGTTCATGGCTTGATATTTTTTCTATGTGCAGAGAATTTTTTTAGCATGATGGAATGTTCAGTCACGAATCTCTCCATATTTTGTCACTACTACCACCTGTGATGTGATATAACAATGAAAGAGGCTTTCTCTCCCCATCTGCTTTATATCACAGTGGAGTCCCAGGAATACGGGCCCATGGGTTATTGGCAAGAAATCCATGATTTAGTCACATTCTCTCCCTGACGCCCACAAAAACTCTCACAGTTCCCTCTACCTTTTGTCTTGACTTTGTCACACTGATAACTTTTCCAACTTTCTAATAGCAACAAAGATGTGGGTCTGAAACCACTCATGCCCTGTTATTAAGTAGCTAAGATATCCTAGCTTCCTTTTCACTATCTGGCAATTCTGGATTTGTAGTCCATATCTGGAGACACCAAGCTGAGGAGAAGTTAAAGCAATTGAAAGGTTATCATTTTGGTTTCCGGTTTGAACTTCTTGTCATGTCGAATTTGCCATCTGTACCTGCTTGGTAAGCAGTCATCCTCATTTGTCCATGATTATTATTAGGCTTCTTCACTTATCTTTGTTTAAAAGTAGCATCTGAAAGGACCCCCAAACTGCCTCTGCCCTAAATAACTAATAACATTTAACAGATGGAAGCAAATGTAATCATGCCCTCCTAGTTCAACATAGGCTTGTAGCCAGATGAAATGAGTCTTGCGTTTTCCAAGTTTTCCCTTGGAAACTGGTGGAATTAAATTAGTCATTATTAACTTGTTGGGACTATTAGGACAATCCTACAAAAGGGGGGGAAGGATAAAGTAGCAGCTTGTTTGCAGCTTCCCAGTCTGCCAAGTCACACTGGCTTGGGGACAATTTTACTTTTCTTTCTATCTAGCAGTTTTGTTTTCATTTCAATGGTAGAGAAAATGTTTGTGCCAGCTGCAAACTAGAAAGAGTTTTGGAACTAAGACTGCTTCCATTT
Source organism: Rhabdophis nuchalis (assembly GCA_039707465.1). Classification (NCBI taxonomy): domain Eukaryota; kingdom Metazoa; phylum Chordata; class Lepidosauria; order Squamata; family Natricidae; genus Rhabdophis; species Rhabdophis nuchalis. The sequence continues at coordinate 133,467,666 of CM077643.1, read as the reverse complement.
ATCACAAGGGTATCCCATTTTAGTTCCAGGGACTTACTTGGCAGACAAATAGCAGGGCTGCTGAGATAGTTTCTCTCCCAACATGAGTGCTTCTTTGCTATACATATAGTCCTTGCTTACCGACCACTTGTTCAATGACTTTTCAAAGTTACAATGGTTCTGAAAAATAATTTTCTGGCCATTTACAACCTCCACAACCTCCTTCAATCATGTGATTGCCCTTACAGAGTGCTGTGAAGCACTATGAAGTGGTATATAAGTGCTATTGCTATTACAGTCAATATGCATTGTCTTGTGCCTAAACTATGGTTTTTGCTCCTCCGCACCTAGAAGAACAGAAAGATTCGAAAAGATGGGATTGCAAGAGAATAAGCAGTTTCTCTTCCACATATCAAAAGGATCAGACAAAAGAGAGATTGCCTATAGAAATTGCTTGCTTTTTTCCTCCCTTCCCTTTCCGAGTAGACAGATTGCAGAGAATAAAAAATAAGAGTACTGTAAACTGGATAGAACAATGCAAACTAATACAAACAACAACAAAATAGGACTTTCCTCTCAATTACAACAAATATAAACAATTTTAATAACTTATCTCTTAAAATACATTTGTTGTATTTTAAAAGATAAGTTATTAAAACTTATCTCTTAACTTATTACAGAGATTGTACCCCATCTCTTATGTAAGAATAAATCCTAAAACGTTGTCCTTTCAGTCCTGATATTAGTAAGATTAACAATACCATTAAAAGATAAACAATATATCTTTTAACCTTGATCAAGTTAACCATCCTTGTATTCCTTCATTTTACTTTTAACAATCTTGTTCTTTAGTCTCTGCAAACAATGTGTTAGAATTGGATATTTTTGTTCAGTTTCATAAACTTCTTCAAAGCTTTAGCAAGCCTGTTTTGTAAATCTAATATAACAAAATTATCTGACTCACTCTTTTGGTTTGTTATTTACATTATCCCTTTTAATTAAGGTATCAGCTGTCCTTTTAAAATCCACTTTTAGATCTGTCTCAATCTTGTCTGAAGGAACACGGTGGCTCAGTGGCTAAGATTTAGATTTAGATTTATTAAAATGCTGATTTTATTGATCAGAAAGGTCAGCAGTTCGGCGGTTCGAATCCCTAGTGCCGTGTAACAGAGTGAGCTCCCGTTACTTGTCCCAGCTTCTGCCAACCTAACAGTTTGAAAGCATGTAAAAATGCAAGTAGAAAAATAGGAACCACCTTTGGTGGGAAGGTAACAGTATTCCGTGTGCCTTCGGCATTTAGTCATGCCTGTTACATGACCAGGAGACATCTTCGGACAGTGCTGGTCCATTGATCAAAAATATCCTTCAATGCATCTGAAATAAAAAATATATCCAGTATTAAACTATTTTGCTTCATTCTGTATTTGTATTTGTAAGTAGAATTTCAGTGTTGTTCTCCTTCAATTGTAGTCTTTAGTCCCTTCTAGTTCCCTCTAGTGTCCAATTTTTAAAGTCTTCAAAAGCATTTCACCATGGGAAGGATTCTGTATAATTAATTCCAAAATCTTATTTCAAGTGTACCAGACCCTTTATTCCATGTGTAATTTTCTAAAATAATTGTTTAATCACCTTTTTGCTATTTATTTAAAAGAAAACCATTAATAAATATTCTTAATCTTGTATTTAAAACCTCTTTTGCTACAAATTGAAGAAAACACATAGGTGCTATAAGTTCAAAGGTTCCTAATAGCTGAAAAGCAGTTAACAATTTCCCAAAACAATGAGAAAAGGAAGTATGTGAACCAAGGGCCCATAGAGGTGCTGACCACAGTTTGAGCAAGGTGGCTATTCGCTCATTTCACGGAGCTCTAAACCTAAACAGAGATTACTGTCTTGTAGTGTCTGGAGTACTTGTGGGCAACCTCAAGTCCTCTCCTTGTCTAGAGAGGAGTTATTGAAGAGCGGGTCTGCTCGCTGACTCTATATTCTGCAATGATGAAGCAGTTCCACCTTTCACAGAACTGTCTTCAGTTTGCCATTTCTTCCCTGGAAAATAGGCACTTGAGCATTTCAAAGGATGTGGAGTGGTTAGGAAGGGAACAAAAGCGAAAGGTGTGAAACTTATTAATCTCGCCTCTTTCCATCCAGAAAACACAGTTGCAGTCAGGTAATTTCTCACTTAGTGACTGCTTTGCTTAGCAATGGAGTTGCTGATCCAATTCGGGCCATTAAGTGGGGACCTTCTGTAATCTCTTCCAAGTAGCAGATTTGGGGGTTAAGACTGCTCTAGGAATAATAACTAGTGTAGTCGAGGAAAAATGGATGTCTAGCTCTAGTTGTGTTTACTCCTGAGTAAATCAATCCCAGTCTTAGGCATTTTGAACGATCAAAGTGGCAAATCCAAGGGCATATCTGGCTTTGAGAAATTATTTCCATTTTGGAAAAAAGAAAAGAAAAATCAATATATGCGGCACACCGTGTGTTTAGACTCAGCAAATTATTTGCTCCTGTTGCAAGAGGAATAGAGGGAATGCTCAGCAAATTCTAATTCACTTCTGCAGAAGGCAATACTGTGTTTTCCAGGAATAAAAGCAGAAACCATAAAACGCTTGCCATGGTTTCTTTCTTGCCTCTCTCCTCAACCTTGGAGAAGCAGATACTATTTAAGTATGGTATCTAGAGTGATTGGCATATAATGATAGAAGATAAAATAATACGTGGTAGTCCAATTAAATACAATAGCAGAGTTGGAAGGGACCTTGGAGGTCTTCTAGTCCAACCCCCTGCCTAGGCAGGAAACCCTATACCATTTCAGACAAATGGCTATCCAATATCTTCTTAAAGACTTCCAGGGTTGCAGCATTCACAACTTCTGGAGGCAATTTCTGTTCCACTGGTTAATTGTTCTAACTGTCAGGAAATTTCTCCTCAGTTCTAAGTTGCTTCTCTCCTTGATTAGTTTTCACCCATTGCTTCTTGTTCTGCCCTCAGGTGCTTTGGAGAATAGTTTGATTCCCTCTTCTTAAATTGTTTTAAATTGTTTTAGGGGTTTTTAGGGATAGTTTTAGTTTTATATGGGTTTTTAGCGCAGGGTCAGTTTAATTCGTTTTTTAACTTTGTATTCTGTTTGTGGTTTTAATTGTATTTTAATTCCCTGTGCCCCGCCTCGAGTCCCTTCGGGGAGAGAGAGCGGGTTATAAATTAAAATTATTATTATTATTATTATTATTATTATTATTATTATTATTATTATTATTATTATTATTATTATTATTATTATTATTATTATTATTATTATTATTATTATTATTATTATTATTAAAATTATTATTATTATTATTATTATTATTATTATTATTATTATTATTATTATTATTATTATTATTATTATTATTATTATTATTATTATTATTATTATTGGCAACCGCTGAGATATTGGAACACTGCTATCATGTCTCCCCTAGTCCTTCTTTTTATTAAACTAGACACACCCAGTTCCTGCAACCGTTCCTCATATGTTTTAGCCTCCAGTCCCCTAATCATCTTTGTTGCTCTTCTCTGCACTCTTTCCAGAGTCTCCACGTCTTTTCTAGATGCTTACAATCAGGGTATGCAATGCATCTCTTCAGAATAGAGATGGCAACCAAAATGGAGGTGGGTTGCTCCCGTTTTGGCTGAACTGATAGTGGAATTCAGGCTTGTGTCGCAGAACCGGCAGCGACTCAGGCCTGCCACGCCCCTGAACCGATCCCCTTGCCACCGCTGGGCCGCCACCATTTTGGTTTTTAGTGACTGCATATGCACAGTCCATTGTAAATTGTTCTGCGCATGCACAAATAACAATTTATATTGAACAGGGCATGCACGGACAGCGTGGGTTGCGTGCGGGTTGCGAACCGGAAGTAAGACCGGCAGCAACCCAGCCCTGAATGAAAACCCCAAAATCACCATCCATTAGCAAGGATGGTTTGGCTTTCTTCTTGTACCCTCCTTTCCTCTTTTCTCCCTTCTGCTGGCTAGAAATACTGTAGGAGCCAGTTCTCACACATTCAGTTTTATTTATACAATTCCTAGCTCCCCTTTATGAAAACAACTTCCCACGAGGCATTTCTATTGCTTAAAAGCAGTTATAAGTAAATAAAATAAAAACAGCATAGTAAAACTCTAAATAACATGTTAAAATTCTTGAATACACACACACACACACACACTTACACACACACACACACACACACATCCCATTATCCCCTTCCAGAATAAGCAATATCATGTAAAGTTCCAAAAGAAGAGTTAGACGAGAGTTTTCAAACTGCCATCTCCTACAATAATGGATGAATTTGGGTGAGCTCCCTCTGGTCCAGCACCAAACTTGCCTGCCTGCCTCAGGCAGCCCAAGTGTACAGGCCAGCTGTTGTGAGGAATTGCTTTGTTGTTTTGTTTTTGCAGCAGGCTAGACACTTCAATTGTCTAGAGAAGGGGTGTCAAACTGATGGGCCATGGGCCAGATGTGTCACATGATGGCTCCGCCCCTGCCCAGTTCAGCAAAGGGGGGAAAAGTCCTGATACGTCACGTGACACTACTGTGACGAGGAGAGTTTGACATCCCTGATCTAGAGTGAGAATGAAGACTAAGCATAGGACCTAGAGCAGGGATGGCGAACCTTTTTGTTGTTGGGTGCCAAAAATGCGAGCGCTTGCAATGGCACATGTGCGTGCCAGCGCCCATAATTAAAACGGCCTCTCCTGGAGGCCCTCCGGAAGCCAGAAACCCTCCCCAGGTTCCAGAGGCTTTCCTGAAGCCTGGGGAGGGCGAAAACGGCCTCCCCAGCCCTCCAGCAGGTGAAAACCAGCTGGCTAGCCTGCACATGCATGCTGGAGCTGATGGCTTGTATGCTGGCAGATATGGCTCCATGTGCCACCTGTTGCACATGTGCCATAGGTTTGCCATAGCGGACCTAGAGTGTTGCTTCACACAGTAGGAAAAAATCAAGGAAGAGCTGCCCTTGAAAGGAGAGGCCACCCATTTAATATTCTTTTAAGCGTATTTTAATATATTTTTTGATGTTTTTATTGTCGATTTTATTGATGCCCGTTCACCGCCCTGAGTCCCGAAAGGGAAAAGGGTGGTATACAAATCCAAATAAAGTAAAGTAAAGTAAAGAGAGTAGGTAATCAACTTTCTGCTAGCCAGGCCACCATGGGCAATGTCAGAAGGATATTTAGCTTACTCTGCAAACTGTTAACCAAGAGGGTAAAGTTTGTGGAGGAGCTTTGGTGCATGGATCCCAGGCATGGTTCAGTCCAGCACCAGCAAGAAAGACTTGCCTGCCTTCAGACACAACAGACCAGAATACAACCTCCCTCATTGGCTCATCACCTCCTCTCGGCTTGGGTAGACCAAGGATACCTGAGGTAAGGAATAGTAAATAAAGGAAGTGAAAAGCTTGAAATAAGAAAAGGAGATAAACACTATCTTTTTGGTATAGAGAATGGGCCATAGATTGTACCCCCAAAAGGGTGGTAATATCACTGTGAAGCATTCAGACAAAGTTCTCATTTCTTTTTCTCCTTTTGGGAAAGACTTAAGGGTAGAATGGGAATGAATGCTCTTTTCTCTTTCTATGTTTAAAAATTCTACCATCACTGCCTCCTGGTCCAAAATTATGTAATCAGAGTTAGCAACAAAATGGTCAAATTTCTGCTAGAACTGCACCTCTCTGTATCCTCTCTCTGTTTTTGAAACCTCCCTCTTGTCCAACATTCAAACACTATTTTATGCTTGGCTTTTTGTTCTTTAAATTTCTCCTTTTGAGGAACTCATCAAGTCCATTCAATCATATGACTTTCTCAGCCTTTCTCTTCCTCTTAAGTCCATTTATCTTCTTGTTTTGTAATTCTCACCCATTTTTTCTACATGATCAACCTATCTCAAAATATTGTTTTTACCTTGATCATTATTTATTTGTTTGTTTGTTTGTTTGTTTATTTATTTATTTATTTATTTATTTATTTATTTATTTATTTATTTATTTATTTATTTATTTATTTATTTAATCATACTTTTATACTGCCCTCTCTCCCAAGTGGGACTCAGGGAGGTGCACAGGAATAAGAAAATAAAATATAAATATACAGACAGTCAAAAATTTAAAATTGGATTAAATAAATTTGGCCCGTGCTAAAACTTAATTTAAAACCCAGCTAAAATTCAATAATATAAACAGCTATGTCAGGCCGGCCGCGTGGAAGAGGTATGTTTTTTAGTGTTCAACGGAAGAGGCGAAGGTCCGTGATTGTGCGGAGGTCGGGGGGCAAGTTGTTCCAGAGGGCTGGACCTTTATATTCACACACACTTTAAGTATCTTATTCTGCATTCGACTTCTTTTATGTTTCTTCCTGATATACCCAATTCTCATTTTTATATAACAAAGTGGGAAGAAGCATGCTCTTATGCACAACCACTTTCACTGCTTTGGATAGCCATTCATTCTTATGACTACTATCTGTCATTTTTCTACAATATCTTTCAATTTCTCCCTGTATCCCCTGGTTTTAGTGAATGTTCTACCAAAGGACACAATTTCATGGACTTTCTCTAGTTTTCTACTTTTTATGTATAATACAGTTATCACTTCATTTTTCCTGTTACATTACAATTACCTTGGTCTTTGATAAAATTTGAATGAAGGTTGGTTCTTGTGGAGAAGAGTCAATAAACACATACAAGAAAATTAAGGTGTAGAAAATGAAGCAAATATGAATTTGCCATTCAGTGCAATGGGTGCATATGAAAGTAGAAATTCATAAGTTGGTAACTGTTGCATGCTATGTTGCGATAATTGGTGATAGTAGCTTAAAAACAAGGATACATTTTAGGGCAGGAGTCCCCAACCTTTGCAACTTTAAGTCTGAAGGACTACAGCTCCCAGATTTCTCCAGCCAGCTTTGCTGGCTGGAGAATTCTGGGAGCTGAAGTCCTTCAGACTTAAAGTTGCAAAGGTTGGGGACCCCTGTTTTAGGGAAAGGTATGCAACAGTCTGTGTGAATGAAATATTTGAATGGCTGGTTGGAACAAGGTAAGAGAGTAGAGTAATTAGGTTATTTGGAGACATTAAAATGAATGAAAAATGTGGTCATTTGGTGAGCATCTGCTTCGAAAATCTGTATTGGCTTTGAATATGTGGTCTAAGCATAAATCTACTCATTTGTACACATGGACAAAGAATGAATAAAAAAGACAATTCATTTGATTGTTTATGATGGAAAAGTGAGAGAATTATTGAATAATGCAAGAATATTGAGGGGCTTTGAACATGAGAGAGACTTCTTTTTTTAGGGGGGTTGATCATGTAGAGCAGGGGTCCCCAACCTTTTTTTCACCAGGGACCGGTTTCATTTTAAAGAAAATTCTGCGGACCGGCTTAGTGGCTCAGCAGTCATGTGACTGGGTGGGCGTGGCCAACTTGGAAAATGTGAAACTCACTTAACAATGATCTTGGTTAGCAACCAAACTTTTGGGCTCAATTGTGGTCATAAGTTCTTTCTTTCTTTCTTTCTTTCTTTCTTTCTTTCTTTCTTTCTTTCTTTCTTTCTTTCCTTCTTTCCTTCTTTCTTTCTCTTTCTTTCTATTTCTTTCTCTCTCTTTCTTTCTCTTTCTTTGTCTCTGTCTCTCTTTCTTTCTCTCGCTATTTCTTTCTTTCTCTCTTTCTCTTTCCCTTTCTCTCTTTATTTCTTTCTGTATCTCTTTCTGTCTCTTTCTTTCCTTTCTGTCTCTTTCTCTCTGTCTGTCTTTCTCTCTCTCCCACTTTCTTTTTCTTTCTTTCTCTTTCTTTCTCTGTCTCTCTCCTTCATCCGCCCATCTCTGTCACTCTGTGTGTGTGCGTGTGTCTGTCTGTCTTGCATTCACTCAATCATTCATTCTGTGTCTCTGTCTATCTTTCTCTCCCTCCCTCCCTCTCTCTGTCTCTCTATGTGTGTCTGTCGTCGTCGTTGTCGCCGTCCCCCCCCCCAGCCTCCTCAGCCCGCCTGCTGCGCTTGGTCGCTCGTTCGCTCGGTCAGGCTCCTTGGCTGGGTAGGAGCCGGGCTGGAGGGGAGGAGGAGGGAGGAGGGGGCAGCCCATTGGGCAGAGCGCACGGGAGAACGCAGGAGGATGGTGGGGGCTCTTCCTCCACCCTCATCGACGGAGGGACTCCTGTGCGCCGCCGGAGCAACCCTCCCTACGGCCGCCAGTTCCCTCCCCCGCCTGCAGAGCCTCCGCAGCCCCTGGAAGAAAACGAGTGGCCGGCATGCCAGCAGGGGAGGGAATCGGTGGCCGGTCCGGCAGCGCCCAGGAGTCCCTCCGTCGACGAGGGTGGAGAAAGAGCCACACTCTCCCGCGCGCTCTGCTCAGGGGGCTGCCCCCTCCTCCCTCCTCCTCCTCTCCAGCCCTGCGGCCCAGTTCCCATCCAGCCACGGACCGGCACCGGTCCGCGGCCCGGGGGTTGGGGACCCCTGATGTAGAGAATGGATGGTGAGGAAAGGGACATAGAAAATAAAAGAAGTAAAATAAATCAGATTAAAAGAAGGAAAATGGATTGGAAGCAGAAAGAAAAGTATAAAACTTTTTTTAAAGTATTAAAAGCCAGGCTATTCTCTCAACAATGAATGGACAGTCGATATATAAAAAAAGAAGACTTGTAAGCTGTTCAGAGCAGAGTGAAAATAATTATGTAACAAGCTGCCAAGAAGTGTTTGAAGGTATGCTAATAGGAAGTATGAAAAATAATGTTTAGGGGGATGATGAAGCGAAAAAGCTGTGGAGAAGAAAAAATTGCATAGGTAACAATGATTGCTGCAAAACTGAGGATGAGGGAAAGATATTACAAAAGGGTGCAGAGAAATATGGTTGCAAGAATGTAGACAAAGGAAGAACAAACAGAAAATGCAGTTACTTTTACTATAAAATAGAATAGGGAATAAAATAGTTGTAAAGGAGGACAAAACAAGGAAGTGAAGCAAATTGGAATGAAATTTGAAGTAAGAGAGTGCTATAAGAAGATTTCTATGGAAATAATAGTGAAGTTTGAAGTAAGAGAATGCTATAAGATGATTTCTATAGAACTAATAGTGGTATATAAAAGAATGGGATTAAAATGATGAAAAAGAAGCAAGCATTGATATGTGCATGATGCAAAATGTGGAAGCTGCAGGGGCTGATGGTGTGACTGAAAAAATGTGAAAGGTGCAGGTGTGAAGACTGCATCTGTGCCTGATAAATGGAAGAAAGGGGAAGATTGCGTGAGTGAAGACAAAAACTGCTAGTTTGTCATAGTATCGTAGGAAGTGGATTCTGTACAAGAGAGAGTAACAGAGAATAAAACATGGGAGATATAGAGGGGCTTTACTCTGAATATGGGGTGCATAGGCCAGATGTTTGCTCTTCAGCAGATGATTGGGAAACAAATGCATGAATGTGAAACCTTGTATATTTCTTGAGTGAATTTATTGTATATTTCTTGAATGAAAGAAAGGGTATGTTAAAATGAACAAGCTTGAAATATGAATGTTTTGCTCTCAATTAGACTGGAAGTTGGGTTACTGAATGAGTAAGAATAGTATATGATGAAAGACGACCATATGTGAAAGTAAATGGAACCCTTAATGAATGGTTCAACATTGAACGGACAGTAATAATAGGATGCCCTAGTTCTAACTCCAGCCTTCCTTGCAGATAGTTTGGGGAAGAATAACACATTCCATATTATCCTCCCATTGATGATAAGGTAAAAGTACAATAAATAGATGGAGACTAGTGGTGGGTTCCTACCGGTTTGGCCTGGTTCGACTGAACCAGTAGTGGTTTGGCGGCCTGGGTCACTGGAACTGGCAGTGACCCAGACCTGCCAAGCTCCTGAACTGGTTCCCAGGGCGGTGCCACCATATTGTTTTTCAGTTCTGCGCATGCACAGAACAATTGTAATTGCATTTATGGGCATGCGCGCACCAAACTGGCAGTAATGCTGACAGCAATCCATCTCTGATGGGAGACCTGCTGAAGACCACTGTCAGAACGCAAAATACTTCCTGAGACTGCTTTTCTATTTTAGAATATATCTGAAGTCAGAATAATTTTTGTGGTTGTATAATCTGGAGAAATTTGTTAGGTGCATGTTTGTTAACAATATAGTCTTACGACTTGCAAATAGTTGTATTTTTTTTCTCACTTATGTACACCTATGGTGCCTGGTGTTATGCACAACTTGATGAGAGCATTGTTCACCTATTCAGTCACTGTCCCAGTTTTACCACCTGCAGGAACATCATTTCAATTTTAATTTCTGACAGAATAACAGAGTTGGAAGCAGGGGTTGGGCTTCAAAAATTTCAGCAATGGATTCTCTGCCCAGTTGCTGTGTGGGGATGACCATGGCCTAGTTGGCCTCCTGCACCACACCGGGGAGACTGTTTTCACCTTCCCCAGGCTCCGGAGGCTTTCCTCGAGCCCCTGGGAGGGCGAAAACTGCCTTCCCCGGGCTCTGGAGGACCTCCGGAGTCCGGAAATGGGCCCATTTCTGAACTTCTGGAACTTCCGTGAGACCCGTTTTCCCCCCTCCCTGATCCTCCATGAAGGTCCTGCACTTACTTTGCATCCAAAATGGGCCACGTGGAGACTCCTGGGAGAGGTGGGGTGGGTGGGGCTAGCCAGGGGTGGGATTTGGAGGTTCTCCGAACCAGCCATAACATTAGCTACAGATTCTCCTGAACCTGGCCAAACCCCTAGCAGCCCACTCCTGGTTGGAAGTGACCTTCAAGATCGCCCAGCCCAAGCCCCTGCTCAAGTAGGAGACCCTATACAATTTGAGACAAGTGGCTGTCCAGACTCTTAAAAGCCTTTAGTGATGGAGTACCCACAACAAAAAAGGGGATGTAGTGACTCAGTGGCTAAGATTCTGAGCTTGTCAATCAGAAAGGTCGGCAGTTCGGTGGTTAGAATCCATTAGCACCACATAATGGAGTGAGCTCCCATTACTTGTCACAGCTTCTGCCAACATCGCAGTTTGAAAGCACGTAAAAAATGTAAGTAGAAAAATAGGAACCACCTTTGGTGGGAAAGTAACAACATTCCGTGCGCCTTTGGTGTTTAGTCATGCAGGTCACATGACCATGGAGACATCTTCCGACAGCGCTGGCTCTTCACCTTTGAAATGGACATGAGCACCGACCCTAGAGTCAGGAATAACTACCACATATGTGCGAGGGGAACCTTTATCTTTACCTTTACCCACAACTTCTGGAGGTTGGCTGTTCCACTCGTTAAGTGTTCTCACTGTTAATTGTTAATTGTTTTCAGTCAGTGGTTCTCAACCTGGGGGTTGCGATCCCTTTGGGGGTCAAACGACCCTTTCACAGGGGCGCCTAAGACCATAGGAAAACACATACCTTTGATGGTTTTAGGAACCAAGACACCAAGTTTATGGTTGGGGTCACCACAACATGAAGAGCTGTATTAAAGCGCCGCGGCATTGGGAGGTTGAGAACCACTGTTTCAAGTGGTTAATTGTTCTCTAGCTAGAGTCCAGACATCAGGAGGCCAAACTGTGAACAAGTCCTTTACAGTGAAGCTCCTATTCCTGAATTTGTTAAGAGAGCCCACTGACAGACTGACAGACACAGGACTAAGCTACATATAACTATGCATTTGTTTTTGGTTTAGTGTGGGTATCAATTCATTTTATAACAATGACAATCCATGGTTTATCATTTATACATCACACTGGGGGGGAAAAGAAACAAGTTGCATCATTGCTAAGCAGAAGGTGTAAATATATGATGATTGGGTATTACAATTGTCATCGAAGTGTGGCAATACAGAGAACCTCCTCCCAGTTTATATTCTGAAGGAATTATGAACAGAGGGATTTCGGAAGTGTGGGTGGAGAGGCAGATTGGACGGAAAGTCATAGTCCCGAGAAAAACCTCCATCTGTCAAAGGGATAGATTTATGAGTATATATTTAGTGTTGGGGATGGCAAGGAGGGCAGCTTACACACACACACACACACACACACACACACACACACACACACACACACACACACACACACTCACTCTGTGCTGGCCTTATACCCTTCCCACATTCTTACTAGTCACTTTACCTTAAATATTTATAAATAAATATAGGAGAAAAATGAAAGAAATAGAAATGGTCTTGTGGCAGCAAAAATAATAGAACTATCCTTGAAATAATGGGGTTGCACTTTAGTTTGAACAAAGCAAAGAAAATAAGGACACCTCTTTTGGCAACAGGGGTTGTATGTGACAGAATTAATTATAGGTTTTTCATTTCAAGAGGGTAAAATTTCCCTTTATTACAGTAATACTGCATTTGCTCTCAAAAAGGAAAGAATCTTCATTTTGAATCCAATAGTAAAATACTCTCTGCAAATTTAACACATAGGGGAAATGATATTTTCCCAGTTTAAAATTAAAATCTTGATGATTGTGTTGAAATGGTAAATAAATAGCTGTGGAACATGCTCACCGACAAATTCTTGTAGCTCTGCATGTTTTCAGGACTAATTACTTTTATTGCTTAATGTTTGCAGTGGAAATACTTTTTAATTCCCATTTGCATACTTAAGTTTTACAGGTCAAATTTTCATCTTCGTAACAAGGAATGGTTAACAAAACACATAGTGATTAATCAAACTTTTTATCTGATGCGGTTAGGTGTTTTCATGTACATACACATGTCTATCCCAGCAGCTCTCAGTGTGTGTTCTGGGGACCCTGGGTGTTTCCAACAGTGTTTCAAGGGTCCATGAAGTCAAATGAATATTTTAAAACTTCTCAGTTTTAATTCCCAATACAGTAAATATTTATAGATATTGCCCACATAAATCAACATTCTTTTCTCACTCATTTTTAAACAATATAAAGACGAGATCCTGAGATTTAATGTTTGAGAACTGCTAATCTATCCCACTCTGCTGGATCAGGTGTTATACTTCGATCAAGGGATTATGTTCGTCTTTATACTTCTTATTTGCTTATATCTTATTTTCCTCAGCCCTACTTACACTGAAACTATAAGTGGGGCTGAAGAAAATAAGATATAAGCAAATAAAAAGTGTAAAGATGAACACACCTCATTTTTCAGAGTATAAGTCACACTTTCTCCCCTAAAAGAGAGTGAAAATTTGGGTGCGTCTTATACACTGAATGTAGCCAAAAATGCGAGGCACGGAGGAGACAATGATCTGTGACAATCCCTGCAGCCTGGAACAGCTGATTGAGGGACAGATCCACCCACCAATCAGCTGTTCATGCTGAATCAGGCTGCAATAATATGCTGAAGCTGACCTGGCTGTTCGCTATTTGTTGCAAGGATGTGTCAGAGTTTGCAGCAGCAATCATGTTCAGAAAGCACACACAAGTAGCTGATTCAGCAGGATTCAATAATTTCTCTTTATATATAACATAACACGTTAAGTAAATATACAATACCAAAAGCAGGTTTTCCAACCTGGTAGTTCAGCAGAGAAGTTTCACTTTCAGTTTTAGTTTCAGATATCAGCACAGCATGTAGCTTTAGTACAGAACAAGCCACGCCCTGGCTCCTTGCTGTCTCCTTCCTTGTTGCTCACACAGCAAATACTATTTGTTTCCAAAGAGCCCACAACTCTCTCACACACTGACAGGACGCTAGCCAAATATTTATATGGATGTTGGTAGGCAGAGGCAGACCTTTTTTTCTTATTTTCGTCCCCCAAAACTAAAGTGCGTCTTATACTCTGAAAAATGCAGTAATCCCTTTATGAAAATGTAACACTTTCAGTGTGGTAGGCACAAGTATGTTAAACTACTTCTGGTATTGTCACAGTAGTTTTGTATAGTGTTAGCAATATAATGTGGGACATAATGAAGGAGACCATCTCAGTGAAAGGTTGAAGTACAGAATAACCCAGGATTTTCTTCTGGAAGGCATAGATTCTGGAAAAAAAACCCCTCAAGTGTGGCACCTGGAACTAGTACAACTTTATTCCCTAAAAATGTAACTTTGGGGGGTAAAAGCAAAGGAACAGTAACGTGATGGATTCCAGAAGCATGAGGCCTGAAACAGAATGTTATTTTTTTAAAAAGCTATTTTCCTAGATAATTTACAAGCTTACAAAAACATAAGCTCTCCAGCCAACCATGAAACACAAATGCCAAAACTAATCACTTAATGCCCTTTGCTTTAGGATTCAGCATGCGGTTTAAAATATAACAGAACATTTTAAATGGCTAAAGACTGGAGGATAAAAAAAACAATATTTTGCATCCCAGTAATAAATGAAAAAAAGGAAGGTTAACATGTAAAGATTTGCAGGAGGGAATGAGAATAACGCTTGGAAGTTTTTAAATGTTTCTAGAAGTGTTTTTTTTTTTAAACAAATTGATAAAACTGGTCAGTGTGTTGGAAAAAATGGGGTTCCACAAGGAACTGAAAGTAGCTAAAGTAATGAACTATGCACCTATCTTTGCTGGTCTTTTTTTGGGACAAGCTACATAAGCATAATTTCTTGAATTATGAAGTTGAGCATAGGAAACGGATGTTCTCCAAATCTTTTCATATCATAGCAAACCTGGGAATGATGTCACCTTATTTATTATGTTCATGCTACCAAAGCATTTTATTACAATCTTATTACAATGACAATAAAGATTATTATTATTATATATGTATTTGCTAGATTATTTCCAAATCAAATATTGCCCAGACTGATTTTCTTAGTTTGAGCTAGGTACATCAACCATACTCTTCCTAATGTAATGTACCATTGGTTTATGGCAGGGATGTCCAAACTTGGGAACTTTTTAAGAGTTGTGGACTTCAACTCCCAGAATTCCCCAGCCAGCCATGCTGGCTGGGGAATTCTGGGAGTTGAAGTCCACAACTCTTAAAGTTCCCAAGTTTGGACACCCCTGGTTTATGGAAACAGTTTTCTCTTGGCATATTTCACATTTATTATTAGATGAAAGGGATTTGGATACTTTGAGAGTGTGAAGCTTAAGGGATGGTTAACAATTGACATTTTAACAGGCTGTGGGCATTTGGTGATCTCACATGGCTTGGTATTTTTTCCTCTGCTATGCCGTTATTACTGTACTTGATTTTTTAATGTTTGTCATCTGCTGTACACTGCCTTGAGATGAATTGAATTATGCTGTGGTTGGTTTTGGTCAGCCAGATGTTTAGACTGGATTTGGCATTTTTATCAAAATCTTATTACTATTATTCTAGAGAAGCTTTAATAATACCTGATGTCAGTGTGTAGAGAAGCAAGCTTTTCTTGTATTTTTAGGTTTATTTATTAAAATTTTATTAGATGACTTTTCTTATGGGCTTGCTGAAGAGAATATTAAAAAAGGAAAACTTTATTCTGTCTTATATTTTTTAAAAGATAACAAGTTAGAATAATTTCTGTAAATTGAGAAGTATCAATTCCTCTAAGCTGTTTGCCATCTCTAAAATGTCACTGTGCTATGTTGAAACTCAAGGCCGTTATAACAGACCTGGATAGCGACTGTCCAAAATGTCTTTCTCTAAATACGGTTTTGGATTGTACTTGCACCATAGCAGTACCCAAAGTGATTGAAAACATCTAAAAGTGTTTTGCTGGCTAATAGGAAAACATCTTTTACCTCTTACTGAATTAATCACATATTTGTTTTCTAAGAGTTTGTAAGATGAATAATTTACAATTTCTTCCAGATTTATTCAGCAACAAACACATATTTATTTACTGTTCCCTCAAAGGATCCCAAAACAGAAAACACAAATTGATTTTCAACTCAACTCTAATTATTAAAAACCAACTCCAGAACTGGTAGAAACATATTCAACATAGAAGCAGTATTTTTTGGTTGACAGAAACAAAGTTTCTGAATTTTGAATTGATGAATGATGAGACAAAAATTCCCTGATGGTGTCCAGCACATGTCTGAAAGCTAGGATGACTAAACCTCTGGTCCTAGTGACTGACCCAGATTGGATCAGTGAACAGAAAAATTTGAAAACATGCATGTATCTATTAATGACATTCTTATGGCTTGCTTATTAAGCACATATCGATATAGCTTCCTTATGACTTGTACCTGGTTAATCTATTCCTTCTTGGATTTAATGATTTCCATGAAACATAATTGTTTACCATGAAACTAAGTTGCTCACATTCTCTCCATTTTTGTATGTTTGCCACAGCTCCAGACTGTTGTTTTACACTGTGGTATATGAAAGTAAAAAATATTCTATTATCTAGTTAATCAAATAACAGATTACTTCATACAAGAGTAAAATATGTATTTAAATTATTGGTATACAAAGGTAATTTGTGAAGAGGCTGCCTGCCCTTCCTACTTTTATTTTTCCTTTGATAACCCATAGCATATGTCATTATGCCTGGTCTAGTTTTTAAGATGTCATGTAATAATGTGGAAGAACACTGAAATGGAATTCACCACAATGTGTAGATGCCCAAGTCAATGATCTAAATGAGGCTGAAATACAATTCATGTAATACAGGGATGAGATTTAGAATAAGGCAATGGGAACTGGTTTAACCAAAATATATTTATTAAAACATCACAACTGCTGACTGTAACCCATTTTTTTTCCAAACTGCCATATTTGAAAATCCAAAAGATTCTAATATACTTAGAATCTGACAAATACCCTGCTGTAGTTAAAAGCACAGTCCTCAACTGTCTAGGCGAAATTCATTATTAAGTCATTTATTTGGGGATACTAAGTGGCTTAAGGAACTTCCCACAGATCATTAATCTGATTTCTAATCCCAGCAGTTTGGCCTGAGGATTGTAAAAACTTTGGTTCATGTACACATAGCACCATAAATTCTTCATATTTATTTCTCCAGCGGGGCATAGTTCAGGAGCTTTTCAATCAGGTCTACGTGGGCAAGCAGCATTCTGCGACAGCAGTATCTTTTCAGACCCAAGGCATCCAAGGCGTCACTAGGAACAAACAAAGGCAATAGTATTTTCAAAGAAAAGCATCGTGCTTAAATCAGATCCCAATAAAATAAATACAAATTTGAGGCCTTGTCCACAAAGGGAAGATGGGAGACAAAGAGAATGTGAGCATCTGCAGCAGAGGATGGTGCAACTAAGAACTAATCAGTGATCATTAGGGGGAAAAGTTGTGAAAAAAGATGCCTCAAAAATGCTCTGTTAATTCTACTTGGATCAATTACTAGTTTTTAGATTTTTCTACTCATAAACATGTGCCTGATTTGATTGCCTTGAGCATTCCCACTTAAAATCACATCTGGTGTCTTGATAGTCTAGTGAGAGGAACTGCTGTTTTGATCAAAGAACCAAGGCTGTATATTGGGACGAAAAGACGCTTTTGATTACTTCAAATCTTATCTTCTTAACAAGACAGATGTAGAAGATGGCTTCTGCCCTGCAGGAAAATGTAAAAAGAAAATGTGGGGAACTTTTAGATCTATGCTTTGCTTATTTTCTTTCCACCCCAATGCTTAGGAATTCTCTATGACAAAAGTCACACAATGTTGGCTTCTAGCAGTTTTCAGCATCTTCCTCTTTTTCTCCTTCCCAACTGCACAATATTGTATTTATAAAAAGAAAGACTCTGAACAACAAAAAGTATATTTCGAAACAGAAGAGCAAATGATGAGAAAAAGACAGGAACCCTTTGTAATTTCTAGCTTTCTCTCCTTTTCAAGCTATGGCTGTCAATTTTACCTGAAACTAATTGTGTTGATTCATTTCCTCATGCTACCATTGTGTGCATTGTGGGAGAGACACACTTGCCTATAAACACATGTATATGTATATACCTGCAAGAATCCCCATTCTATAAAAAGGAAAGGATTGAAACACAAAAATAATTTACTGAACCAGTAACTACTCATTCAAATTAATTTCAAGGCACATGTTGCAATGCTGTGTGTTACTAGTATAGTGCCGCTCTTAAGAAAAAGTATTTAATTCTCCCCCCCCCCCTCAAGTAGTATAAATGCAATATGGCAGAAACGCCTCGCTTTGCAATGATTTCAACTATCCGACCTTGCTGTATCATCCGCGGGAAGCCTCTTTACAGGGTCGAGCAGAGGAATTTGGGATTTATCTGCAGGAGAAAATCACTCGGATTCGAAGCGAGTTACCCTCCATTGTCAATAGCCCTGTCGAGAGTGCCAAAGCAGCTCTTGAGACACCATTGTGGGAGGAGTTTGACTTTGTTACTATCAAAGATATGGACAAGCTGTCAAAGAGACTCAGGGCCACCACATGTTTACTGGATCCGTGTCCCTCCTGGCTTGTACTGGAATCCTGGGAGACGACACGAGGCTGGCTTCAGGGCATTGTCAACGCATCTCTGAGTGAGGGGTCCTTACCTACCGTCTTGAAAGAGGCGGTGGTGAGGCCCCTCCTCAAGAAGCCGTCCCTGGATCCGGCATTATTAGAAAACTATCGTCCCGTCTCCAACCTCCACTTTCTAGTGAAGGTTGTTGAGAGTGTGGTGGCCCAACAGTTTCCACGACATTTGGATGAAGTTGACTATCTAGATTCGCGCCAGTCCGGCTTCCGACCCGGGCACAGTACCGAGACGGCATTGGTCGCATTGGTCGATGATCTCTGGAGGGCACGAGATAGAGGATTTTCCTCTATCCTGGTCCTATTAGACCTTTCAGCGGCTTTTGATACCATCGACCATGGTATCCTATTACGCCGACTGGGGGGGTTGGGGCTGAGAGGCACCGTTTTACGGTGGTTCTCGTCCTACCTCTCTGGTCGGTCACAATATGTGTTGACGGGGGGGAAGAGGTCGACTTCTAGATCCCTCTTATGTGGGGTACCTCAGGGGTCGGTCCTCTCGCCCCTGCTATTCAACATATATATGAAGCCGCTGGGTGAGATCATCCGTGGTTTCGGGGTGGGATATCATCTGTACGCTGATTTTACCCAGCTGTACATATCCACCCCGGACCACCCCAATGATGCCGTCGAGGTTATGTCCTGGTGCTTGGAGGCTGTACGGATCTGGATGGGTAGTAACAAACTCAGGCTCAACCCGTCCAAGACTGAGTGGCTGTGGCTTCCGGCACCCCGTTTCAGCCAGATTATTCCAACTCTGGCCATTGGGGGCGAAACACCAGCCCCTGTTGAGAAGGCACGCAATCTAGGTGTCCTCCTGGACTCCCGGCTGACTATGGAAGACCAGGTGGCGGCCGTGGCCAGGGGGGCATTCCATCAGGTACGCCTGATGCGCCAATTGCGTCCCTTACTGGATCGGGGAGCCTTACGCACAGTCACTCAAGCACTCGTCACATCTCGACTTGACTATTGCAATGCTCTCTACATGGGGCTTCCCTTGAAGTGCACCCGAAGACTACAGTTAGTCCAGAACGCGGCCGCACGGATAATTACGGGAGCACCTAAACACTCCCATATAACACCTGTCCTACGCGAGCTCCACTGGCTTCCTGTGGTCTTTCGGGTGCGCTTCAAGGTCCTAACGACCATCTTCAAAACGCTCCATGGCTCGGGACCTAGCTATCTGCAAGACCGTCTCCTGCCCCATACATCCCTGGGACCGACACGCTCCCACAGAGAGGGCCTCCTTAGGGTGCCGTCGGTCGGGCAATGTCGACTGTCGGCGCCCAGGGGGAGGGCCTTCTCTGTGGCAGGGCCGGCCCTTTGGAACGACCTGCCCCCTGAAATCCGCACCATTCCTGACCTCCGCCTCTTCCGCAAATGTCTTAAGACTCACTTCTTCCAACTAGCCGGCCTTGCGTAACCCCAGCACCGCCAATTATAAACGAGGGTTTTAAAAACGGTTACAACACAGGCATCTAATATTTATGTATTGTATTTTGTATTTATTGATTTAATTCTATGTTCGCCGCCCCGAGTCCCTTGTTGTGAGATGGGAGCGGGTTATAAATATGAAAAATAAATAAATAAATAAAATCCTGGATTGATTGCATGGCTCTGATTTTATCATTCTGATGCATGCAGTGGATTATTCAGATGGAGGGATAGGAAACTGTTGGTTTTAGATGGATACTTGTTCATTAGGCTCTATCAATCCTCGTGATCAGATATAGCTATTCAGCCTCTATTTAGTGGAACAGTTTATCTTGGCTTAATCCTGACCTTCCAGGTAAACATTCCATTTGTTTCTATTTTATATAAATCCAGGATTTCAATAGGGACTGGTAATTAGCATATTTCAGATGGCACTAACAAGGATAGCAATAGTCTCCAAAAAGGTGGCATTTTTCAAGTGTTATTATTGCATATTTTAAATAGTACATTCTAAATGGGAGACTTACAGGCAATCGAGGATTACTTGTAAATCGAGTAATCCTCGACTTACAACAGCCGCTGGGACTGAAATTTCAGTCATTAAGGACTACCTGTATAGCTCATGATTTGGCATAAAATATCTAAAGTACTTAGTGTAGGCATAAAATATCTAAAGTACTTAACATTCAGTTTCAGATGACAGTCACTCACGGATCAAGTAAGTGAAAACTAAAAAATATAAGCAGAGAACTGATGAACATAAAATGGCAATCTGTAGCTTCCCCAACAAGTTCCAGATTTCCACATCAAATGAAAGCTGCTTCATAGAGTTCAACCTCAAATCTATTCAAGCAACAATAAAACTAAAAATAGATCATTACACATTTTAATGGCGTATTATAATTGTTGTATTTGTTTTATTAGTGTTTTGATGAAAATTCCAGTATGCATAGGCTGCAGAGTTGTATAAGCTTATATGGAGATGATTTTATTGACCTCCAAGGAGTTTATTTCTAAGTAGAAATGCATATAAACACATTAATTTCCACCAACACTGCAGAAAAGCTGCTGCAAAAGAATTCTCATATACCAATTTTTATGAACCCATGCTCCAGCTTTTAAAAACCCTACATCTGATCATATGGAGCTAAACAATTAAGCAAGAATGATTATGTTCTTTTCTTCAATATTGTTTTTAGACAGTGCAGTTTGAAGAAACTCAATGTAAGTGAAAAGCAACATTTTGAAATATGGCAGAATCTCTGTATCTCTGGACAACTGGCTTATTCGGGTGACCTGACCCCTTTTTATTACAATAAATTATTTTAACAATATCTGACATTCTTGAAATGTCCTGAAAATTGTCAGATGACAGTTACTACAGACAATTCTGCTAGGAGGAATTCAATTATGCATTGAAGAACCCTAACCCTAACCCTAACTGGACTACTGCAATTCTCTCTACATGGGGCTCCCCTTGAGGTGCACCCGAAGACTTCAGCTTGTCCAGAATGCAGCCGCACGAGCAATAATGGGAACCTCTAGGTTTATCCACATAACACCGCTCTTGCGCGAGCTGCATTGGCTGCCTGTCGTCTTTCGGGTGCGCTTCAAGGTGTTAGTTACCATCTTTAAAGCGCTCCATGGCACGGGACCTAGTTATCTGCGGGATCGGATCCTGCCCCATACATCCCTGCGCCCGATTCGTTCCCACAGAGAGGGACTTCTCCGGGTGCCGTCCACTAGGCTATGCCAGCGGGCGACGCCCAGGGGAAGGGCCTTCTCTGTGGCGGGCCCAGCCCTCTGGAACGACCTTCCCCCCGAAATTAGAACAACTACGGACCTCCGCTCCTTCCGTCAAAAACTGAAAACACACTTTTTCTGCTTGGCCGGCCTAGGTTAGTCTTCCGTCTTTTAATAGGGTTTTAGGGGATTTTAGCGTAATTTTAATACAGGGGATTTTAGCGCAGGGATAATTTTGTTTAATTCGTATTTTATCTATTTATCTATTCATGTATTCAATATTGGTTTTTTAATTTCCCTGTGCACCGCTCCGAGTCCCTTTGGGGAGAGGAGGCGGTTTATAAATAAAATATTATTATTATTATTATTATTGTATGTTCACTTGGCTAATCTAAAATCATACAATAATTTAGAATTTAGGCATACATTCAAATCAGATGTATTTATCATGCAAATATTTTAGTAATATGCTATTTAATCTCAGGCTGTAGATCCATCGTTTCCAATTCTGTATTCAGAATGAAAAATCAATGGGTATCATAGCATGATTAACTGCAACCAGAGACAATTGTACCAAGGTAAGGAAAAGAGAATAATAGACAATTTCCAATACTAGCAATCAATGGAAGAAATGTTTTTCAGGCTTTTATAGTAAATAATAGAATTCAACATAATGTGCTATTTAATCACTATTATTGAAAAACAGTACTACATGACTGCAAAAGTAAACAAGCTTTTTTTTTAAAGAGCACATCAGTATTAGGGGTTGCTGGAACAAGATTAATATTTTAAAATCAATCAAATTATTTAATCTGTTTTGGTAATATAACAAACTAAAGTATTACTCAGAAATACACGACTAACAGGACACTACAAGAGAATAATAGGTGAACCTATAAAGAAATTGTATCTTTAAATAGACAAATAAGGTTGTAATGGAACATTGGTATATACATGAATTGAATATTTAACACTTTGTTTTAATGAAGGAACAACAACTCTAGTGGAACATATGATATACAAAGATTATAATGTACCGATGTATTGGATGGATAATTTGTGATTTTATATATAACACATTGTAAAAATAATAGGCGACTATATAAAGATATATTATTCTCAAATAGACAAACAAGTATATAATGGAATATTGGTACATGCATAGGAAATTAAATTTTAGAATATTTGTTTAAAATGAAGGAATATTAACTGTAACTGAACATACGATACATAATGATAAGGATGTACTTCTGTATTTTTGATGGGAAATTGTGATCTTTTATACAATTAAGAATGGTGATGCCAAATGTTTGTACCCAAACAACATGCTATATGTCAGTGATGGCTAACCTTTTTTGGCTCATGTGCCAAAAGCAGGCGGAGCAAAGGGAGGTCGTGCATGGGTGTGCCACACCCATAATGCTATGTGTGCAACCCCCTGCTTTTAGCGCACTTTTCTCACCCTCCCCAGGCTCCAGAGGGCCTGGGGAGGGTGAAAACAGCCTCCCCTCCCCACCTCCAGAGGTTTCAGGAGCTTCCCTGAAGCCTCCAGCGGGCAAAAAACAGCCTCAAAAGAAGGCCTAAATCAGCTGGCCAGCGCACACATGCTCTCTGGAGCTGACAGGGCAACGCCTCGTGTGCCCTCAGAAATGGTTACGCATGCCACCTGTGGCACCTGTGCCATAGGTTCGCCATCACTGCTATATGTGATTGATGAGGGTTATACGTTTTATGGATTGTTTGTCTTTGTTTAAAAATAAAAGTCTTAAAAAAAGAGAATAATTAAGCAATGTCTTATCCTGTACAAGTTATCAACTGAAGCCCCCAGAAAATTAACAACATTTGCATTCAGTGGCAAGGAAATAATACACTTAAATATTAAATTGTAATCCAAATTGTTATATTGATAAAATTGTTGCTTATCTTACAAAATAGTTATAAAAATATAGGAGTTGAGAATGCATACCCTTCTGTATATTCTGCTTGCAAAAGGCCAAGATATGCCTCCCATTTATTTCCAACTATTTTACCACAAGTGAAGCATCTCACAGGTATAATCATTTTGACCTATGAAAATATAAACAAAACAGCATTTAAGAAAGGTGGCATTAAGTGATTCACACTCAATGTTATGACCTTTTCCCATGGTTGTTATGTGAGTCATTGAAATTGTTAAGTGAATCACATTATTATTAAGTGAATTCTGGCTTCCCCATTGACTTCACTTGTTGGAAGCTCGCCAGAAAGGTCACAAATGGGCACCATGTGACCCTGGCATGCTGCAACATTTGTAGATATATGCCAGTTGCCATTGCTCCTGAATTGTGATCACAAGATTGTGGAAATGCTGTGATGATCAAAAGTGTGAGGCTGTAACTTACTCCCCCCCCCCCCGCCCCAGTGCCATGGTAATTTTGAACGGTCATTAGATGAATAGTTATAAGTCAAGGACTATCTATATAACCCAACTCTAAACATATTTCAAGTACTTATGCAAAAAATCCCATCTGACTATAAATGTAACTATTTGGGGGGGGGGGGTGTTTATATACATATTTCTGGCAGGTGGGGCTTGCTGCCACCTCTTTGGTCAAGGAATTTTAGGTCTAGAAGACCTTCTACCCTTTGGAACACATTGCAAGAGCCACCCCCACTCTCTTTGCCTTTCAGAAGGGCTGACTATGGTTTGAATATATTATGAGAATCCAGCTTTAAATTTTGGCTTAATCACCAAGCTCTCTTGAATAACCCAGATTGTTGGGAGCAATATGCTGACTCTGTAAACAGCTCAGAGCAGGGGTACTCAAACTACGGCCCATGGGCCAGATATGGCCCGCTGAAGCCATTAATCCAGCCCAGGTGGGACAACAAGGTTGTCCCGCCCACATTATACCATCTGCATTCTGTGCATCCCATTTTTGGCCTTCCTAGTCTCCAGAGGGAGGGAGAGGGAGGGAAGTCCCTCATACACAACCTAAGGCAGCCACAACCCTTCACTACCCTGCTTTCCACCCCCAGGAGCATAACAAATTAAAGTTTGTGTGTATTGTTTGGACTGCTAAATTGGCCATGTCCACCCAGTTACATGACTACCTAGCCACGCTCACCCAGCTGTCCAGGTCCCCAACACTCTGAGGGACCATGAATTGGCCCCTTTTAAAAAGTTTGAGGAGCCCTGGCTTAGAGGAATGTAAAGCACTGTGAAGTGGTATATAAGTCTAAATGCTATTGCTAACCAATAAATGAAGGGATGCTCTCTGAGCTTGGTTGTTTTCTTGCAGACTAAGTAACATCATCAGTCCTGGTGTTGATGATGTTACCTAGTTTAGGTAATGAAACATGTGCAAGAAAACAACCAACTCAGAGAGCACCATGGACCCCTCATTTCAACCCTGAGCTACAAATATTCTCCTTTATTGGTAACCAACAAGTGCATTACATTTTCTTAGCCTGATGCCAAATTATCTTGCAGGATTGTTTTACATCCTTCATTTCTCAATAAATGTTCTTCTGACCATTTTTCATAGTATTTGAGCTACTGGTATCTATGGGATGAAGAGGGAATTAGAACTAATCTGTATCAGCATGACCTGATGCAAATGCAACTAATAAATCAGCTTGCCAATGGGTATTGCCCTGAAGAAAAGACAATGTTAAGTGACAAAAGTACTTGTATTTAGTGAAACTAATTGGAAACTGAAAACGGTTAAAACTGTTTTAACAGTTATCCTGTTTCATTCATGAAATATTTTGCAAGGGTTCATGTGATGTTTTTCTGCATTTTTTTGTATTAAGCAGCTGATGCTTCTAGATAAGAATGCTTGCATGATTGTCAATAAAAATACATGCTTCTGTTCTTTCCTTAGTTGACTTTTTTAAATTAAAAAAAGAAAGAAATATGAACGGAATATAATGAAAGATGCTATCTAGTTATTTGATAAAATTCTGCAAGGACTATTTTGCAATAAATGTTTTATCTGATGGAAGTGTTTCTAAAGGAGATTTTTCTTATGTAAATATTTAGCTTCATTTAAGGAATTGTACAGAGGATCAGACTGTATCAATCTCTATTTGGAATTCTGTGTTTTCTCATTACTCTTTTCAACCCTTTCACTGTAGGGAAAAAAAAACTAAGATAGAAAAGATCTAACAGCTATGAGACATATTTGTGATGCTTCTAGAGATAAGGCTTCTTTCTGGACAGCTGGTTTCTAGACTTTCATTTGGGGTATGTGCAAATGTTGTCATCCTCCATTTGTAACTTTCCCTGGTTTCCCCCCTCATTATTCCATCATTTCTAGGAGAAAAAGGAGGAAACATTGGAATAGTTACAGATCGGCCGTTTGTATGATATTGCTCATCTAATCAATGGTAATTTATTCAGTGTAACCTACCATTATAGTGAATCATAAATTAATCAGGCAGGTTACATTCGCACAGCACTGTAGACCAAAATTTCACAGCATGAAGTGCGGTATGTTGTACAAGCCAAACCAGGCAGGCTTCGCATATAAGTTCTTATGGTATGTGTGTGTGTTTAGCGTTAGCTCAGCCCTCTACGTTTGCATCAAGCTGTCAACTCCTTAAAATTATTCCTAGCACAAGGTTTCTTCCCGCGAAAAAGCTTTTCTGGGAAAGCCTCTGAATCCCACGAAGGCATCCCCGAAACAATTTTTGGTCCTTTCTTCATCAGGTTATCTTTTGTGCAGGAAGAGGCAGAAAAAAAAAACAGAATAAAAAGCAAACTGAAAGGACACGAGCTGCAATTATACTGGTATGTCGGTCCCTATAGAAGGGAAAGAACATTCCACGTTTGGGCGATATAGGACAAGGCACGTTCTATTTCCAAAGCTTTAACAGCCAAAGGCAAGTTCCTGTCTGGTCGCTCGGGGTACCTACCACACCGAGCCGCCAACGGCGGCCTCCCGTTCAACCCCAGGCGACGAAGCTACCGCTGGTCCACGCTTTCGCGAGGTCACGCCCACTCCCGCGGGCGCTACTACTCCGCAAAAGGGGAGAAATAACGTTTCCTGCCTTCTCTAAGTGTATTTTATTTTCCCAGAGCAGTAACAGAAAATAGAGACGTGTACCCATAGATACCAGCGTGATCTGTGACAAGCGTAAAAAAAAAATCCCTTCTCTTTTTTTCTTTTAAATCCAAATCGATCCCCCCCCCAGGAAAAAAGTAATGGTACGTTCCAAGAGGTACGGCACCGCGGTTGGCTCAAGATACCTGCGTTCCTCTACAGCTTCGCGATTCTCGTGCGCGGCGCGCTGAGTATCTCTCTGGCTGGTGCGTTCGGCTTGCGGAGCGCCGAGTTTTAGGCAGCGGCGAGCTCCGGGGCTCATCGGAAGCAAGCGGCGAGACGGCAAGGTATTTCCTCGCTTTTTCTTCTTCTTCTTCTTCTTTTTTGCGTTGCCGTGGTGCTGTTTGGACGACACTTGTTGCCGAGAGTTTTCTCTCTCTCTCTCTCCAACGGAGAGTTCGGACGGGGGAATTGGAAAGGCTCGTCTCCCCGCTCCGCTGATTTGCTCCGCAAACTGGAAAGCGCAACTGGTGGCGTTGCCATTGAGCCCCGCTAAGTTGTTTCACCCTCTCCTTGTTGATGGGAGCAATGTTACGCTACAGAAAATAAGCGGAGGGGAGGCAGCGGATAGAAAAGAGCTGCTCGGTCGCAGCCCGTTGTGGGTCTACTTAACGATCTTACCGTAAGGAGGCCGGTTGGTTTGTTCCGCTGTGCTGCCGAAGAGCGATTTCTTCTCGCGTTTGCACCAAAACACTCGAGTTAAGTAGAGATGTTGTGTGTTTGCGTGCAGGGGGGCGGGGGGGGGGGAGATGCGGGAGAAGTGACTGCGATGTCGCCTTGTGCATTTTTTACATATCGAGAGAGGAACTCTAAATGGAAACCTGGTGCTAAGTAAAATAATAGCAAACCTGCCTTCTTTTTAACTTGGGAGACCGAGTTGAGGAGAAAGCAGTGATTCTCTCTCGTGTTCTTCCTTGGCTGCGCCTGCTCTTCTTCCTCGTCGTTTTTCATTTCCGAAAGGAGGAATTTTCTTAATAATAATTTCCTTCCTTCCTTCCTTCCTTCCTTCCTTCCTTCCTTCCTTCCTTCCTTCCTTCCTTCCTTCCTTCCTTCCTTCCTCCCGAATGTGAAGTTAATGGAACCGGTGACTAGGTTAACGTCATGCGAAAACTTGCCCGGTAGAGATGTGTCGTGTCCCCCGTCCCCCCCGCCTCTTCCAGGAGCTGGTTTAATTTCTCCAGCCTCTGGAAGGGAAGAGCTTCCCCGCCTCGGCTTGGAAGGGGCAAATCAGCCGCTGTTTTTATTTGGTACATCCCCGTTTCTTTCCGCGCACCTTTCCTCAGACGTAACCCCACGGGTGTGCGTGCATGAGGGTGGTGGTGTCAGTGGGTTTTATGCCCCGAGAAGGATGGGCAGCCTTCGAGGGGAGACGTTTACATGGGGGAGGGAGGGAGGCGAGCAATCCTGCTAAGCAATCCACCTGATTGAAATCGCCGGGTCGCTTACCGAGGAGCAAAAAGTCCCGTTTGCTCAACTAATCGAACGTTGCTCTGGTTTTAAGGCTGCCCATGGTACATACGCGTTACTCTTAAGGCTGCCCATATGTACATATGCGTTGCTCTTCCTTCCGAGCATTTCGACGTGCTACGGCCTCCCCCCCCCCCCCCCCGCTTGGTGGAAATCTTATGGGGCGTTTCAGAACGAGCGGTGGTAGCTGGTCTAAGACCACCCCGCGGAAACTTAAAAGGCGGCGTGTGTGCAAGTGCGCTAAGCATGTGAACGCTGGTGCAAATAAACGGGGGGGAAAGCCGATTACGTACTGTACACCTAGCTTACACTGTGTTCTTGTACTCCAATGAATAGGTTCCTCTACAGCGCGGACCGTTGTTGATATCACAAGGCTAGAACTTTTCTGCTCTTGTGACTTTGGCTGAAGCAACTGGGTGTGGCCCATTTGACTTAATCTAGCATAATTTTGGCTTGCTCCCTCTGGGCCAGATTTGCTGAAGAGGCTCTAGAACAGTGGTTCTAAACCTGTGGGTCCGGACCCCTTTGGGGTGGGGGTGTCGAACAACCCTTTCACAGGGATTGCCTGAGACCATCGGAAAACACATATTTTTGATGGTGTTAGGAACCGAGACACCACATTTATGGTTGGAACTGAATTAAAGGGTCTTGGCATTGGGAAGGTTGAGAACCACTGCTCTAGAGTCTAGACCAGGGGTCCCCAACCCCCGGGCCGCAGACCGGTGCCGGTCCATGGCTTGATAGTAACCGGGCTGGAGTGAGCAGTGGAGAGAGTAGCACAACTCTTAGGAAAGTGTAGCAAATGCTCCGCTATCCTGGCGGCTGGCTGGGGTGCTCCCCGGGGGCAGGAAGGGGGCAATGGCCTGCATTGGGGGGGGGGGGGGTTGGGGCACGCACATCCACGTGACTCGACTCACCCGCTGGAGGTTCCCACCGGTCCGCGGAATTTTTTGTACATGAAGCCAGTCCCTGGTGCCAAAAAGGTTGGGGACCCCTGGTTTAGACTACTTTCCTTCCAAAGGCTGGGAGTTATTCACACGTGTATTTAGAACAGAAACTTATATCCTTTTAGGAGGATTGTGGTCCAATGACAAAAGTTGGAATGGGGTGGAGGTATAAATCATGAGGGAGAGGAGAAGATTTGAACAATGCAAGGGGTCCTAAATCCTCAGATAGGTCCCTGCCCTTCTTTAAACTGTATCTGCACTTTTAGGCAAATGCTTAGGGAGGATCTTTGAATGTCGGAATGGAACCCAAGTCAGTTTGCGAAAGAGGGCATGAGGTCGGTCTTCCTTACAACTTGAATGGCTACCAAAGAGGTGTTTGGGGCAGGTTGAAGGATGGACATTTTGAGGTGGTTTTATAACCAAAAACCGATGGTCTTTTGGAGATCTTTGGACTCATTATCACACTACCACAGCTAATAGAGCTGTGCATCTTCAAATTTAAAGTCACCAAGGTCTTTGGTGCATGTGAGGAGGAATGCTCACCTTTGTACCTCCTTAATATAACTGCCTTTTTCTAGATGCTGTGGTTGGCCTTTACAACTGCTGCTCAGTGTTGGAAGAGAAGCCCACAAAAGTAACTTTAGCTCATTTGATCCCATCTGTTGGGGAATCAAAGGATAGACTCTTTCCCAATGTCCTTATTGACTTCTTCATTGCTAGGGTAGAGAGAGCTGCAAGTTTGAAGAAGTGTTGACCTTCATGAAAGTCTCCAACCATCATGTTCTCCCATGTCCTGACTTCTGTTTTGTTTTATGGAACTGATGCTAGTTTATGTACTGACGGAGAACAGAAAATCTAATAGCATGCTAATCTTATTTCCCCACCCTCATGAGTGTGGTTAAAAGCTTCCAAAGTTCTGGAAGTTAGTGGGAAAGTAGGATGCTATTCTAGATATGCTTTTGGTCTATTCCAGCAGGATTCTTAGTTTCAGAGGCCTGTATTATTATGATTAGATTCAAAAACATAGCAATTGTGATGCCACATATTTTGTATATTTAAAGTAGATTTAAGTTGGCAAATATATATGTGTGTATGTGTGTGTGTGTGTGTGTGTTTGAGCTGATCAATAAATAAGTCAGGGAGACTAGTATAGATCTATTTCGAGCTTTTTAGCTCTCATCAGCTAGCCATACCCTTACTGGGATTTGAACCGGGGCTATATTACATGCTAGGCAGTATTACATACAGCCCCAGTTCAAATCCCAGTAAGGGTATGGCTAGCTGATGAGAGCTAAAAAGCTCGAAATAGATCTATACTAGTCTCCCTGACTTATTTATTGATCAGCTCAAAAACGTAACACACATATAAAAAAAATACACAACGGAACTCAGAGTTTTCTGTCTAGATGGTCTCTGGTGATGAGCCGAAAAGGAGAAAAGGAGAGCAGTATGCTTCCTCCCTTAATTGGGGCTTAGCAGGGTGTTGTGACACACATATATATATGATTTATTTATTGATCAGCTCAAAAACCTAACACACACACACACACACACACAACTGATTTTGGAAGGAAATAATGGATGTAAGCAATCATGAAGATTATTTGGTGGGATCACATTTCTGAACCCTGTGTGATTAACATAGTTATTTAAAGGAAAATGAATTTTAAATGATTCTTCACTCCTACCCAAATGGAAAATTAAGCAGAAATTTTCTTGCTTTTTTATCATCAGATTTTCAGGTAATTTACAATGATCACACAATTTTAACAATAAGTTACATGGGGAGAAGAAAATGTCCTGCTCCCTCTTTCAATAAATTACATAGAGGGAAGTGATATATAACAGTAATCTACAAAGAGGACTTCTCTGTAGTGGCATATTGTGAGAGACTGTGGGAAGAAAATGGAAGAAAAGCATATTTTGGGGACGAGATAGCACAGCTGGGTTGTGAAAGTAGTGGGAAACAACATTAGAAAATTATTTCATTGTAATGAATTCACTACTGAATGGTTCTGCCTATTACAGGTAGTCCTCAACTTACAACAGTTCATTCGTGACTGTTACCATGGCACTCAAAAAAGTGATTATGACCGTTTGTCACAGTTACAACTTTTCCAGCATCCCCATGATCATGTGTTCAAAATTCAGATGCTTGCCAACTGGTTCATTTTTATGACGGTTGCTGTGTCTTTCCCAAGGTCATGTGAAACTTATACCTTTTTAGGAGGAGTGTGGTCCAATGACACACATTTTGCAACCTTTTGACAAGCAAAGTCAGTGGGGAAGCCAGATTCACTTAACAACCATGTTACTGATTTAAAACTGCAGCGATTCAAATGTTTAACAAAGGTGGCATGAAAAGTCATAAAATGGGACAAAACTCACACATTTTTCACTTAGCAACATAAATTCTGGGCTCAATTGTGAGGACTACCTGTACTTTACTCTTAAGAGTTTTCAGGATTATGTTGTTATCACAGTTTTAACCTTGCATATGCCTTCTTGAAAGTAATTTGTTTCCTTTGTTTGCTTCCCATGTGGGGCTTGAAATGTATTTTTGAAATTCTTTGCCTTTTCTGACATTTGTGGTACACTTTAGAGCAGGGGTTCCCAAACTTGGCAACTTTAAGACTTGTGGACTCCCAGAATTGAAGCTGGCTGGAGAATTCTGGGAGTTGAAGTCCACAAGTCTTAAAGTTGCCAAGTTTGGGAACCCCTGCTTTAGAGTCTGTAAAAGTTTTACCTTGCCTGCTTTGGATTGAGTTAATTGATCTTATATGTTTTAATTGTTGAATATTGAATAACACTTTTATTGCCTTTCTTTGTTAATCTGAAAATTAATGTGGCTACATTATAAATTGCATAACACACGGCTGTTGTAAAATACTTAGTTCCTTAAAGTAGCTACTTTGCTTTCATATGTTTCAAAATGTGTCTTCTAAACATTTTTGAATGTTTAGACCTAACATTCGGTACTTTAACTTCAACCTTTTACTGTACCTACTGTATGAAATTGTTAATTAGTACATAAATTAAAAGTAACAGGGAGATGTATGCCAAATATATGTTAATGTATCATTTGATTCTGGTCCTTACAATATTGATCTCAGTGTAAGCAAAATAATGAGGTCATTGCATGGGAGAAGTATCAGAACTCTTGGAAGCATCCAGACCTTGTAGAAATAGGAAAAAAGGGAATAATATAGATAAGAGACAAAATAGCCCACTGAGCACAGAGCTAATGTTCTGTTGCCACAAAATGCTAAATGCTTTTTGTGAAACAAGAACCGGGCAAACTTAGAGATGGGTTTGGTTGGCTGGTATAGGTACACCCCATTATGCAACTCTATGTTGTGTGACTACAATTATTTCAATTTAGTGAGGGCCAAGCCTAAAGATGAGGCAGTGAGATCCAATCAAGTCCAATCTTTTATGTGCTTACATCTAATGGACAGAATTTATTTATTTATTTATTTATTTATTTATTTATTTTAATCGCATTTGTATACCGCCCTATCTCCCTAGTGGGACTCAATTGTGTGTGTGTGTTTTTTTTTTTACAAAAAACAAAGGGACAACAGAGCTTTGCCAAACAACAACAACCCCCCCTCCCCCCCCAAAAAATAGATCACACACAAGTAAGTTAACGGAGCAGTCTTGCCAAACTAAGAATCTTGCCAAACTAAGGCTATAACTTTCTAATCTGCTAGATATATCCTGAGACACTTTGAAAATTAGTAGCTCGGGTTGCTAGTTATGTTGATGGTTTGAGCTCCCAGCTTGGCGATTTGGTTGCAAATGTTTTGTCCCCATTCAAGGAGACATCTTCAGTGCACTTTGGAGTGTGCTTGTCTGGCCTTGACAGACCACAAGAAATCGGACCACATCACACACAGCCAATCAAATCAACCTGAAACCAGACCATGAAATCATCTGAAGACATCTGAACAATAACACCAGCACTAATTTACATCACACAGATTGTACTTAAAACCAAGGACTACTCAGCAACTGCAGCCAGCCAATCACACCACCTGAAATCAGACCAGGATTCAGGAAGATATTTAAAGGCCATGATGCCCCCAGACAAGCACAGTCCAAAACACACTGAAGATGTATCCTCGAATGGGGATGAAATGTTTGCAACCAAATCGCTAAGCTCAGAGCTCAAACCAATGGCAATAGCACTTAGACTTATATATCACTTCATAGGTGCTTTTACAGCTCTGTCTAAGTGGTTTACAGAGTCAGCATATTGAACCCCCCCCCCCCAACAATCTGGGTCCTCATTTTACCCACCTCAAAAGGATGGAAAGCTGAGTTAACCTTGAGCCTGGTGGGATCTGAACTGCCAAATTGCAGGCAGCTAGCAATCATCAGAAGTAGCCTGCAGTACTGCACTCTAACCACTGCACCACCGAGGCTCATAACTTTAGGATGTGGTTACCCTGAACCTCTTCCCGCTTCTTCCATCCAGCGCAGGAGTTGAGCTGTTTCTCAATCTGGGCCTCTTTCTGTGAAGGCTTTGAGTTGGCAAAATATTCCTCCCCTGTTACTGCAGGTGCACATTTCATCACATGAATATCTTTATTAAGACAAGAAATTGTCTACATTCAACTCTAAGTCTGTGTTTAAACAAAAATAGTTCTAATTTAGCTACTTTATGCTAGAGATTTACTTTTCAAATCTAGTTGTTGGGCAATGACAACATACAATTTAGGAGTAGAATGTTTGAGTAGATTTAAATGTTCTCCCACTGATTTATGAATATTGCCAGTATTGTGTTTTTCCCCCTCAGGTTTTTGCAAATAACAAAAATTCCTGTGCCAGCATTTCTATTCCACCCTTTTTGCAGTCTACTTGAAAACTATGGTGGTCTCAGAAGAGCCTTAATCAATTTTTTTTGTTCTGTAGGTCAAAAAAGTGTACTTCACTCATATTTCAGTGTTTTTCACTAATGTCAAAACCAAAAACTTTATTATGACAATCATACGCCCTGCAAATAATTAATTTTAGAAACATTAATATGTATCAGTTTTATGGGTACCATTGATCAATAAAGTTAAGGTCTTGTTAGGTTGTTTGATAATAAGGTATACTTAAAATACTCTTTCTTTGTGGGAGGGGGGAAAGTGAAGGATTACTGGTAAATGTCTACAGTTCACAGTTGAAAACCATCTTAACTATCTGAGATATTGAATTCTTTTACCTACCAGTTTAGCAAAGTTGATTTGGAAAGATCTTACTTGTTATTTTATCTTTTATCTCCGGGTGTCTCAGATAATTATGGTTGAAATAGTTAGCATGCTGATCTTTAGAAAAGATAAGATTATATGGATGCTATTTACTTGATTGTCTAGGTAATTTTATAGACTGAAGGAATATTATACACGGAAAGTATGCTAATTTTTCACAAATTTGGAGTGGCAAATGGCTTCTTGAAAATTGTGTATATAAACAAAACTTGTGGTATGTTGGGTCACTGGCAAATTGCTGCATTCACTTTAAGACTGTTTTCATGTTTACTTGCTTTATTTAATGAAACCAGTGATGGCTGATCCATGACACATGTCAAAGGTAACATGCCACATTTTGGATGACATGCCAGCATTCACCAACAACAACTATTCTCAGAAGCATAGTCTATTATCTTGTGATTTTTTTGGAGGTTATGGATACCTTGCAAGAATTGTTTGAGATCTCTGGAACCTCCAAAAATCACATGAGAATGAGGTGTCCTTCCGCATGTTTGTTGGCTGCAGAGTCTGCAGAAGAAGATGCTTCAAAAACAAAGGCCTTGTGCAACTTGGATTACCTCAGAGATGCTGCAGTGGCCTTTTCAATAGAAAGAGAACATTGCCTGAAGGTAAATAGCACACAGCAGATCCTAGGGAGTGCTGAGCTATGGAGCAATTGCACCATTCCCCAAGGCTCATGGGAAACCACGAGGTAGTCTTTTGGAGTAGCAGCAATTGTACTAGGGCTGAAGTCAAGGCCTTGACTTCTACTTCAGGCCCAGCCTCAGGGTTGCTGCTGAGTTGGGTGTTATTCTTGGAGTGGCCTGGATGGAAGGAAAATAGAAAATTGTTTCTCTCTTGTTTGGGAAAGTACTGTATCTATGACAAGAGAGGCAGACAGAGAGAGCCAGAGGGGGAGGGAGGGAAAGACAAACAGAGAGAGGGAGGGAGAGAGAGAGGAAATCAAACACACACACACACACACACACACACACACACAGAGTGACAGATGGGTGGAGGGAGGAGAGAGAGACATACAGAGAGAGAGAGAGTGACAAAAAGAAAGAGAGAAAGAAAAATAGAAAGAAAAAGAAAGTGGGAGAGAGAGAGAAAAAGAAAGAAAGAAAGAAAGAAAGAAGGAAGAAAGAAAGAAAGAAAGAAAGAAAGAAAGAAAGAAAGAAAGAAAGAAAGAAAGAAAGAAAGAACTTATGACCACAATTGAGCACAAAATTTTGGTTGCTAAGCAGGACCGTCATTAAATGATTTTCACCACATTTTCCAAGTTGGCCACACCCACCTGGTCACATGACCGCTGAGCCACTCCCATAGAACAAGCCACACCTTTTGGCTCTCAAAAGAAATTTCAATTGTGGTACTGTTGATATTTGGCTGTATTGACTAATGAGTTTGCCCACCACTGTACTAGCCCAAAGGATATTTGACTTATTTGTGGCTCAGCACATCAAATGACCACAACCTAAATAAACCTTATTACTTATGTTCATCAAATTACTGTGGTGTTCAACATTTATTGCCCTTCCTACAGTTTCATTTGACCAACAGTAGTTTTGGATTAATTCAGATATGGTTGCGATTGACAGAATAAAACAAAATCTTTAGAGTACACTAAGAACTGTGCATGTTACAATGATAGCACACTCAGATATAGGATCCAGCAGCTATTTCTGCCATTCTGAATGGAGTTAGGTACAGCGCCTCTTCTTCTTTCAAAATGCAGCCTTTTCTATAATCCTTTATTCATGGAATAGCTGTAATGCTTATCTCAGCATGAAATGTGCATTAGGAATAAACCAGGGGGAAAATAAGAAGCTCAATGGAAGATGTGTGCAGGAACTACAGATGTTCAGTAGTTGATGCTTCCAAAGAAATAGGAATTGAAGGAAAAAGTCATGCAGATATAACCATATCTAGCCCCATTCTGATGCAATTTCGCTTTGTGTGACATTAGATTAAAATTTTCTTTTTGCCTACATAAGAGTAAGCACCATTAAACTGAACAGAGATGACTTTTGAATAAACATTTCGAGAAATAGGCTATAAGTGGGCCTTGCAGAAACTTGCATATGCAGCTCTGATTTATCTGAAGGCCTACAAGTTCCAACTTTTTGTTGTTTAGAGTACTATATGAAATATTCTTAAAGCAAGGAGGGTTAAATAGCTTTTCTAGTTTTTATTCAGCTCACTTTTGCATTCCTAAGGACAATAAGGCAGTCCATGCCTTTTCCTAGTTCATCATGCTGTTTAGGTAGTTCTCAATTTATGACTACTCTCTTAGCAACCATTTGAACTTACAACGGACACCCCTTCAATGGTACTTACGACTGATCTGATCCCCCTTCCTGTGGTCACATATTCCATTTTGGGCTCTCAGCACTCAGCCCACATTTACTGCTGTTTGCAGTGCCTCATAATGAGTTTGTTTAAGGACTGCTGCAAAAAAATAATAAATCTGGTCAATCACTGGCATAACATATGATCGAAAATCTGGGCTTTGTTATGATTGTAAGTTGAGGGTTACCTGTAGCCTTTATATTTGCAAGGTATGACTATTCTCTAGCATCTGATAACTTTTAAGTTCTGCCTTTCCTCTGTTAGCAGTAGTTTAAAAGGAATGTTCCTTTTTCACCTTTGCAGATCCAGTGGTTAGAAGAATGAGATCTTGATGGCATCCAGATGGGAAAGGATTTGGATTTTGTTGATGATTTCAACTTTATTCTCTGTGTGATTCTCTGGTGTAACTTCTAAGAGGATAACCCCCCTTTTAAAAAGAGCAGGACCATGCAAACAGAAGATTTTAACATACATTTTAGGCAAGCACTTCAATTAGTTTCACATTCAGTGAATATCTCTTTAAGACAAGATCTTAACAATTATTCATGTTGTTTGCAGGTAAAAATGTGCAGTCATTAACATGCAAGACTTGGATATGCCAGTCTTGATTCAATTCCTTATGTCTAGTCAGTTAATGTTGGACTATCATATTGATAAAAGGTTTTGCAGTACCTGGAGCAAATGTATGAAAATAATGATTTCTCATGTATGTCTTTTTAGGACTGAGATATTCAAGACATATTTGTATGACATTTGTGCTACCATCACAAAACAGGAGATATTTAATTTTGCTATTATATTTTTTGGGGGGAAAACAGAATTGCTTTTTAAAAAACCAAATAAACGGATACACTGGGAATATATAATACATTGAGACTGAGCATTTTTTCCAGTCCTACTAGGCCAGGGCTGTCAAACTCACGGCCTGCGGGGTGGATGTGTCACGCACTGTCCACACCCATGCCCGGTTTAGCAAAGGGGAAAAAAGTCACGATACATCACGTGATGCCGCCATGATGATGTGAGATTGGCACCCATGTACTAGGCAATTTCTATTAATTTTATTAGGCACCAGGCTAGAAATCAGGAGATGGTGAGTTCTAGTTCTGCCTCAGTCATGAAAATCATCTGGATGACCTTGGATTGGCCACTCCCTTAGCCCAACCCACCTCACAGAGTTGTTGTTGTGGGGAAAATAGGGGAAGAAGGACTATTAGGTTTATTTGTTCTGGTTTTTAGCAAGCTATGAGAGCTGTTATCTTTCTTTATTTCTCTCCAACTGTATACTATGATGAGTTAGTAGTTTTAGTATAATTTTGAAGCCTCATGTAATAGACCACATCGCAATCATCTCCATTCTGGGTTTTCTATTATTGCTATCCCCATGGATATCAGATGAAACATCCCATGTGAGTGAGAATGGAATTCAACAGTTGTAGAAACTGAGTGTGTGTGAAATTTGGTCTAAGTTGCTCAATAGGAAATTGGTATAAAAGTGCTTGGGGATCCACAAACCCAGTTAATGCATGGGGATTGTGTATCTTTAGTCCATTGATACTGCTTGCCGCTCATACTATTTCTGCACTCGTTCCTTGCACCAATCAGAATCCAAATGAGAAGCAAATGTGTCTGAAAATGAGTTCTGGAAATGTGTCTGAAAAGAGTAGTTTTGGAGTAACATGAATATCCTAGGACTAGGTACACTCTCTCCCTACCAAAAAAATTGCATAAATGTCTAGACTTGGTGGGGAAAAGTAGAACTCATGGGTTGATGCCATATGGTTCCATTTCTGGGCTAATCTCTTCCATGAGGGTCTGGAATTGAGAATGGTGGCCTATTTTGTACTTTGCAAATATATGTTGCAGTTATGAAGTATTTGAACTTTAAAAAGAGCTCTGTTTGATTCAATAGAAGCCCAGCCTCTCTTGCTTTCAAGCAAGCCATGACGTTAGTAATGTTTGGAACCATCAGAGAGCATTACATAATAGGTTTACAATATTCAGTTGGTTGTATATCTACATATTAAGGCACATAGAAGAGCCTTCAGTACCTCACCATTTTCTGAGACAATAGTCACTAGGATTTCCTATTCTGTCACATTCTCGTTGCTGGGGTTGCTGCTGGGTGTCTTAGGTTATTTTGCAGTTGCATTGCATGGGAGAATCGATTCTGGATGTCTTTGGAAAAGAACATCTGGACAGTAGATAAAATGAGGGGCAGGGTGGGATATTAGGAATGTTGGCTATGTGAAGAATAGGTAAGTGAAAATGGTAACTTCCAGTGGCGAAATTCAACTTTTTTTTACTACCGGTTCTGTGGGCATGGCTTGGTGGGTATGGCAGGAGAAGGATACTGCAAAATCCCCATTCCCACCCCACTCGGGCCAGCCAGAGGTGGTATTTGCTGGTTCTCCGAACTACTCAAAATTTCCGCTACCAGTTCTCCAGAAACCTGTCAGAACCTGCTGAATTTCACCCCTGGTAGATTCCCAGGAAAGGCAATTAGACCATGTGTTCTTATGGGTTTGAAGCTATTTCAGTTTGTTGATTTTGTTGAATTAGTTTTTTCTTGTAATAAAATTAGGGAGAAAATGTTCATGTTTGTTCTCGTTATTATCCCTGATAGCTTTGCAAGACTTTTTATATTTTAAAGTGCTGGCTTTTCCCGAAAATGAAATTTCCCTTGACCCTGACATGAGACCTGTTCAAACCATTATACTGCCCTATGTATAAATAATTGCTCCTTGATGCACAATTTGTGTTAATGCATTTTTCATGATTTTGTTTTTTTAAAAAAAATGGATCATTGAGCTGATGCACAGTATCTCTACTTGCAATACAACTTCTGTCAATGTAGGATTGCCAGTTCTAGGAAAAAGATGTTCTGGAGATTTCTCTGTCCTGCATAAATGTAGGTGATCCACATGTACATTAGGGCACATGTGCAGTGGTAGGTTCTGGATCCCATCGCAACTGGTATGGTGCAACGGGGCCCGGTATCCACCACATGAACGTGCACACTGTGTGTACACACATGTGCAGCACCCACATACGTCCTTCCCTCCTGCGGTGCCTCTGCGATGCTCCAGCTGCTTGGTGGAGCGTTGCGCAGGTGCTGTATGCGCTGTGCACAGAAGCGCCAAAGAGTTCAAATATAGGTAAGGATGACGGGCAGGCGGGTGAGCTCTCCAGAACACTGTACCGGAAAGGTACCCAGTGCTCCTGGCAGGAACCAGTACGCCCATACCGGGGCGTACCACCACTGCTTATATGTATGTATTCACAGGTTTGTGACAGAACCCCGATCAGAATAAATAATTGATTGAATTTATAACTACATTGTCCACAAAATAAGGTATACTATTAATTGATTTTTTTATCATCATAGGCTACTCATTTTCTTATTTGCATAAGAATTGCTTTCATCACAGAAATACTATAGACATGGAACCCCCATGGATCCAGCAAAAAGAACAGCCAAAAACAGGGGTGGAGATGAGAAAGATAAAAAGAAAGGATAATTATTGAATTTGAAAGAAAATAGAAAAAAGAGAAATCATTGAATAAATATGAGGGAAGTAGAAGGAAAGGAAAAAAAATATTTCTTTATCATATTTATGTCCTGTAGGCTCCCGAGACAAATCAGTCTTTGTATAAACAGTATAAATTCACCATCTATATAAATAAAAATGTAAAATAGTTTGTACGAATCCACTAATCTCAAAAACTACTGCACCGATTTACACCAAACTTTCACACAATGTTGACAAGGACTTCTGATAATAGAATACCAAATCATTTTGTGCCTAGCACATGTGTATCGTGTGCAAGGCACGCACAAGTAAAAGTTACTCACTGAAAACGGTTTAAGCTCCGTGTAACTCCTCCCATCCAGCTGATACGTCATGCACACGTAACGGCAGAAAACTGCCTTGAAGGAACGTTGCCAGGGGCAACGTGGAAAACAATGCATGAGCCTCCCTGTCTGCCTGCAGCCGCTCTCTTCCACACACATGCACACGCACACGCACACGCACACGCGGCCACAGGATCAGAAGCATCCGAGCCCCGTGTTGTAGTCGCCTGGCGGGCGTGTTGGGTGGGGCAGCCGGGCGCGTCTCCACCAGCTCTCTCCGATGGCCACCGAGGTGCACTTTCCGGAGCCGTTGGAGAGAGCTGGTGGGGGCATGGCCAGCTGTCCTGCCCGGTGCGCCTGCCAGGCGGTGGGGGCTGCGTGTCGCGGGGCTCGGGGGCGGCGGCGGCGGCGCGGGGCTGGTGGGGGTGGGCATGTGGTGCCCGGACGGCCAAGCTCACTGCGGGAGGAGGCAGCCCTAGCCTCCCCAGCCCGACATGCCGGCCTTTTCGCTGCTTGCGGAGGGGGGGGGAGACTGATACACAGAGAGACAGAGACAGAGAGGGAGGGAGAGACAAACAGAGAGATAATGAATGAGAGAGATCGACAGGCACACACACAGTGACAGAGAGAAAGGGAGGGGAGAGAGACAGACAAACAGAGAGAATGAGTGAGGGAAAGATAGACAGGCAATCATATGCAAACAGAGTAACAGAGATGGGGGAGGAAGGAGAGAGAGAGAGAGATACAGAGAGAATGACAGAGAAAGACAGAGAAGGAGGGAGGAACAGAGGGACAAAGAGACTAATGACTTTGCCCACCACTGTGTTAGGCACAAGGGAGGGAGGAAGGGGGGGGCCTGGAGGGGGTTGACTGAGGGGTGGTGGTCTGGGGAGGGGAGGGCTATTTATTTAGGTAGAGGAATATAGAGAGAGGAAGAAATACAGTAGGTAGTTAGGTAAGTAGAGGGATAAACGAGAGGGATGAATACAGCAGGTAGGTAGATAGGTACAGGTATATAGAGATAAATACAATAGGTAGGTAGGTAGGTAGAGGGAGAGAGGGAAGAATACAGTAGGTAGGTAGGTAGGTAGGTGGATACAGAGAGAAGGGGAAATATGGTAGGTAGGTAGAGGGATAGAGGGGAGAAATACAGTAGGTAGGTAGGTAGAGGAATAGATAGTGGGAGAAATACAGTAGGTAGGTAGGTAGATAGAGGGATAGATAGAGGGAGAAATACAGTAGGTAGGTAGATAAATAGAGGGATAGATAGAGAGTAAGAAATACAGTAGGTAGATAGGTAGGCAGGTACAGGGATAGATAGGAAGAAATACAATAGGTAGGTATGGGGATAGATAGGGAGAAACACAGTAGGTAGGTAGGTAGGTAGATAGATAGAGGGATAGAGAGGGAGAAATACAGTAGATAGGTAGGTTGGGGGTTATACGGTGGTTGTGTGTATGTGTGCAGGTGTAGATATACACACAGATTGGTTGGCCATTTAACCAGACTGGGCCACAGCAACGCGTGGCCGGGTATAGCTAGTCTATATAAGTAAAAATGTAAAAAAGTTTGTACGAATCCACTACTCTCAAAAACTACTGCACCGATTTACACCAAACTTTCACACAATGTTCACAAGGACTTCCCATAATAGAATACCTACTCATTTTGTGCCTAGCACACGTGTGTCATGTGCAAGGTACACAAATGTAAAATGTACCCACTGATCAGGTTTTCACCTACCTGTAACTCCTCCCACCAACAGTCATTTCCTCAGCCACGTATGGAGGCCTCTTAGGGCCAAAAAGGCACTGGGATAGCAAACTCCCAGGTGGCCCATAGAGACAGAGAGAGGGAAAAATACAGTTTAATAAAAGAGGGACTAGAGGAGACAGGATAGCAGCCTTCCAATATCCCAGGGGTTGCCACAAAGAAGAGGAAGTCAAGCTATTCTCCAAAGCACCTGAGGGCAGAACAAGAAGCAACAGGTGGAAACTAATCAAGCAGAGAAGCAACTTAGAACTGAGGAGAAATTTCCTGACAGTTAGAACAATTAACCAGTGGAACAGAAATTGCCTCCAGACGTTGTGAATGCCCCAACACTGGAAGCCTTTAAGATGATGTTGGATAGCCATTTGTCTGAAATGGTATAGGGCTTCCTGCCTAGGCAGGGAGTTGGACTAGATGACCTCCAAGGTCCCTTCCAACTCTGCTATTGTATTATTGTATTACAGTAGGTAGGTAGATAGGGGAATAGAGATAGAGGGAGAAACACAGTTTAATAAAAGAGGGACTAGGGGAGACAGGATAGCAGCCTTCCAATATCTCAGGGGTTGCCACAAAGAAGAGGGAGTCAAACTATTCTCCAAAGCACCTGAGGGCAGAACAAGAAGCAATGGGTGGAAACTAATCAAGGAGAGAAGCAACTTAGAACTGAGGAGAAATTTCCTGACAGTTAGAACAATTAACAAGTGGAACAGCTTGCCTCCAGAAGTTGTGAATGTCGTCAAGAAGATGTTGGATAGCCATGTGTCTGAAATGGTATAGGGAGTGATGGCTAACCTTTTTTTGCTCGCGTGCCAAAAGCAGGGGGAGTGCAGGGGCGATGTGCACAGGTGTGCCACATCCATAATGCTATGTGCATGAACCCCTGCATTGGCATGCTTTTTACATCCTCCCCAGGCTCCAGAGGCTTTATAGGAGCCTGGGGAGGGTGAAAACAGCCTTCCCTCACCTCCAGAGGGCAAAAAACAGCCTCAAAAGAAGGCCTAAATCAGCTGGCCAGGGCACACATACACACTGAAGCTGACAGGGCAATGCCTCGCATGGCCTAAGAAATGGTTCGGTGTGCCACCTGTGCCACCCGTTCCATAGGTTCGCCATCGTGGGTATAGGGCTTCCTGCCTAGGCAGGGAGTTGGACTAGATGACCTCCAAGGTCCCTTCCAACTCTGCTATTGTATTATTGTATTACAGCAGGTAGGTAGATAGAGGGATAGATAGAGAGGGAGAAATAAGGTAGGTAGGTAGGTAGGTAGGTAGGTGGATAGATAGATAGGGAGAAACACATTAGGTAGGTAGGTAGGTAGATAGGTTGATAGATAGAGAGGGAGAAATACAGTAGGTAGGTAGAGGGAGAAAGAAGAAATATAGTAGGTAGATAGGTAGATGGATAGATAGGGAGAAATACAGTAGGTAGGTAGGTAGATAGGGGGATAGAGAGGGAGAAATACAGTAGGTAGGTAGGTAGAGGGAGAAAGGAAGCAATATAGTAGGTAGGTAGGTAGGTAGGGGGATAGATAGATAGGGAGAAATACAGTACGTAGGTAGGTAGGGGGATAGAAAGGGAGAAATACAGTAGGTAGGTAGGTAGAGGGATAGATAGAGAGGGAGAAATACAGTATGTAGGCAGGTGGGTAGATAGGGGGATAGATAGAGAGGGAGAAATACAGTAGGTAGGTAGGTAGATAGAGGGAGAAAGCAAGAAATACAGTAGGTAGGTAAGTAGAGGGATAGACAGAGAGGGAGAAATACGGTAGGTAGGTAGATAGGTAGGTAGGTAGGTGTATAGATAGATAGCAAGAAATACAGTAGGAGGTAGGTAGGTAGGTAGGTAGAGGAATAGAGAGAGAGGGAGAAATACAGTAGTTAGGTAGGTAGAGTGATAGAGAGGGGGAAATACAGTAGGTAGGTAGGTAGATAGAGGGAGAAAGGAAGAAATACAGTAGGTAGAGGGATAGATAGAGAGGGAGAAATACAGTAGGTAGGTAGGTTGGGGGTTATATGGTGGTTGTGCGTATGTGTGTAGGTATAGATCTACACACAGATTGGTTGGCCATTTAACCAGACTGGGCCAGCCAGTCTGGTTAGCCATTTCCCAGTGGAAATGGCTAACACGTGGCCAGGTATAGCTAGTCGTAAATAAAATTCTAACAAACGCTGAAATATGATAAAACATCACAGTTCCAAAATTCTCACGTCTGTAACCTTTGACTGGATGAAATGATCCATTTTAGAACAAAATGTTTTCTATCAAAATACCTCAAATAGGTTAATTTACAGAATGGTGAGACCCCTGACTCTGGAGTGAAATTTTAGAAAGTTGTGGCTTCTTCAGTGCAGCTGGGTTGCTGCAACATCAATGTTCCCTCACAGCTTCCCACAAGTCCCACAACT
Source organism: Rhabdophis nuchalis (assembly GCA_039707465.1). NCBI lineage: Eukaryota > Metazoa > Chordata > Lepidosauria > Squamata > Natricidae > Rhabdophis > Rhabdophis nuchalis. The sequence goes on along the minus strand of CM077643.1, from coordinate 133,423,005 downwards.
TGATCTTTCCTCCACCCAGCAACAGCCATTTACCTGCCTGTTGAGAAGGAAGGAAGGATGAGGGAAGGAAGAAAGGATGAGGGAAGAAGGGAGAAAGAGGGAGAAGGATGGAGAGAAGGAAGCACAGAAAGAGGAAAGGAAGGAGGAAAGAGGAAGGAAAGAAGGAAAAGAAGGAAGGGAGGGAGAAATAGGAAGGAAAGGGAGGGAAGGAAGGAAGGAAGGGGGAGGTAGGAAGGAAAGAAAGAAGAGAGAAAGGAAGAGGAAGAAGGATGAAAGGAAGGAAGGAACAGAAAGGAATGAAGGGAGATTTCTGTCAGCTTCCCACAAGAAAACTCTCTGGGGAAGCCTACAGGAAATCGGAAGCTCCCACTGATTTTCAGCCCACCTGTGGTTATCATTCTGTTTTGGTTAAGGAAATTCCTCTGAAATGATGAACCGTGTTATAACAATGAGAAATATACAATAAAAATCCACAGCTACAATTTTAAAATCCTGGTCAGCCCTCCTAAAATCATGGATTCCCAGAAGGGAAGGTTTCAGTATAGAAATAACTTTTTAAAATTCTTCATAAAAGAAGTCAGGGAGAGGCCAACTTAACTTCCAAGGAAAGGCGGTCTACTGGTGCAACCACTAAGAAAACCTTGACTGGATGTTACAAAAGTAGTTGAATTCACCAGGGAAGCAGCCTCTCTCTCCAAGCAATAGTTAATTGCTAATTTTCCAAAGCATCCACAGTTTTCAGCTGGGATGTCTGCAGTCTTGTGCCCACTCACGGTTTCCTTATTTTCAGTAATTTCCTCTCTGCAAATGTGAATCCCTTGCTCTTATACAGGTAATTATATTGGGGGAAGAAAACCCTCTTCTTTTTGTATAAAAGTTAAATACTATAGTTGAGACATGATTTTTATGACATCTAAGTGCTAATGAAGAAAGTAGTTTTTATCTTTGCCTTCCCAAGGCCAGTAATTTTCTTTAGTTTTGAAAGGAGGGAATTGAATTGGCACTTTATTATAAAAGCAACTCCTGTTCATGTTCATTAGCATTGAAGTATTCACAAGTCCAAGTACTGTAATTCTCTCCCAGGGCTGCACCTGTCTTGCAAATACCACATTGTTCACGAATCTTCGTAAAAAAAAATACATAAAGAAACTTAAGTATTGTTAAGGGAGTAATCCTAAGGAATCTTAATTACAGAACAGGTCCCATTAAGTATAGGAGATTTAATTCTACACAGTAACATATACAGGTAGTTTTTGACTAAACAACTGCAATTGACAGTGGAACATCCATCACTAAGCAATGGAGTCATTGCTGATTTTGCAATCCCCCCCCCCCATGGTTGTTAAACAAATCTCACAGTCATTAAAGGAATCTTCCTTCTTTCCTTGATTTTGCTTATCAGAAGCCAGCGGGGAAAGTTGCAAATGGCAATCACGTGACCCTGGGATGCTGCAACCGTTGTAAATGTGAGTTGGTTGCCAAGTGCCCAGGTTGTGATCACGTCACCATGGAGACACTTCTTGCAGTTGTAAGTGCAAGGGCCAGTCATAAGTCATTTCCCCCCCGCAGCGTGTGGTAAATTTGAATGATTATTAAATGAATTGTTGTAAATCAGGGACTATTTGTAAAGTTACAGTATATTTATATTGTATTCTAAACATGTAGTGAGGAGATTGAGAACAGAATTAAAAGGAGGTTTGCTGTAGTGTTGGAGACATGGATGGTGCATTTTTCTATCTTAGGAAATCTTGAGTTAATAGTCATACTTTATATTTTTAGCACAGGTTTTTTAGTTTAATCTATTTTAGTTACTCTGTATTTATTGTTATTTATTGATTTTAACTTTCTGTGCACCGCCCTGGGGCCATTTCGATGGAGGGGGGCGGTTCTATAAATCGAAATAAATTAAATTAAATTAAGTATACTAATCGAATTAGAGAAAGCACATACAACATAATTCTTTCCAGCTTTTTAGAATAATTCTACTCTAGGTCACCTGACCAGACAGGTAGACTTACAAAGGGCGAGTATGCAATACTCCCAGACATTTCTCCTTCAGGGACTCATTGGGGATTTTTTTTTTCTTTGAATGTTTTTTCTCTGCAGTCTCTGGCCGGATCTAGCCCATGTTTGAATTCAGCCGTTTTTGTTTCAATGCCATTTTTGCTCCTGTTCTCTTTTGCGGCTGGCGAATTGTTCTGCTGATAGACTGACAAACAGATGGATGGAGGAAGTCCTGAGCCACTTTTCATCCTATTTTCCCCACATCTATTGGAGTTGGAATGAATAAAAATGGGAAGCTTCCTACCTCCTCCTTTCCCTGCAATGTTTGCTTGCTTGTTTGCTGGAGAATTTGAAAGTCTAAGTATTATTTTTGTAGACTAAATTGGCCTTACAGTGGAACTGCTGTAAAACATATTCTAGAACTTGTAATGCCGTCCTTGCCTGCTTACTGTGTACTAAGCAACCTGATTTATAATTACTCTTGTAATTATATTGCATCGTAAGAGAACAGCTGTACCTTAAGCTTGGCTCTGTCACAACTCACAGTTCTCCCTCCTCTGCCCAAACTCCAATTACAGACACTTCTGTGGCTTTCTTTCATAAACTATAACTGACCGGACATCTAACAATTGTTCCTTGAAAGATCAATTTATGTTATGGTGCAATAAAATCACAATGCTTCTTGTGAGATTCAAACCCCAGCCCTGTGTTCTAATATCTGAAATGCTAGTTTGTTACAGTATTGGATTCTAAATCCATTTAGATTTATCCAGGGGTATTCATTCCTTTGTTTCGTCTCGGATGACTTATGAAGAGTAACTGACAAAACTATAATAAGCTTGCTCATGTTGATCAAGGGAGAAAAAGCAACAGCTCCTAACGGTGTACTTGTAACCTTGTACTGTAATGCAGCAATAATATTTGACATAAATCAGTGTTTTAATAGTTACTTGTCAAGAATTATATTGGTATTGTGACAGTTGGATCATATGCGTGTTTGGTGGGAAATACGGCCTGCTGAATATATAGGGAGGCAGTTCCATCCGCCCAGACTATTCAGAAGCTGAATTGCTATAAGGAATGAGCCTTCTCATTAAACACATCTTCTAGTGTCTGATCAGTTTGCATATAGGTAGTCCTCAATTTATGACTGTAATTGAGCCTCGAATGAGGATCGTAAGTTGTGCAGATTGTTTTTAGCAGGTCACTATGTGACTGCACCCAATTTTACAACCTTTATTACAGTGGTTGTAAACATGAACGCTATGGTCATTATGTAAGTCTGCAATGGGTTTTTGGCATAAATCTCAGTCATGTGACCCACAGGATGCTGCAAATGACAGTAAATGTGGGTCCATTGCCAGGTGCGCAAAATGTAATCGTGACTATGGGGGCAATTGTGAATCTGGGTGTAAGTAGCCCCGGGAAGTTCCATCATAATTTTGAATGGTCGCTAAGTGACAGGTTGTTAAGTGAGAACTATCTGTATGCCGTCATACTCTGAGGTTGACAACATAAGGTCTCGACAGGGGTGTGTTCTGGCTTCTGTTTCTGCCGGTTCGCTCAGGGATGTGCGTATGCGCAGTAGTAAAAAAATGGCTTCTGCGCTTGTGCAGAAGCAAAAAATAAGATGGTGCCGCCAATAGAACCGGTTCGGGGGGTGTAGCCGGCCAAGTTACTACCTATTCGGCCAAACCGGTCTGAACCGGTAGGAACCCACCTCTGGTCTCCGAGTTCTGTTGTACTTCATATTGCTGCAGGCCTTTAAAATATAGGGCAGTGATGGCTAACCTTTTTTGGCTCATGTGCCAAAAGTGGGGGGAGCGCAGGAGGGTCGTGCATGGGTGTGCCATATCCATAATGCTATGTGCGCGACCCCCTGCTTTTGGTGCACTTTTTTCTCCCTTCCCAGGCCCCAGAGGCTTTCTAGGAGCCTGGGGAGGGTGAAAACATCCCCCCCCCCATCTCCAAAGCTTCAGGAGCATCCCTGAAGCCTCCAGAGGGCAAAAAATGACCTCAAAAGAAGGCCTAAGTCAGCTGGCCAGTGCACACATGTACTCTGGAGCTGACAGGGCAATGCCTTGCGTGCCCTAAAAAATGGTTCCGCGTGCCACCCGTGGCACCCATGCCATAGGTTCGCCATCATGGATATAGGGATTCCTGCAGCATATGAAATGGGTGGCATTAATGAAGATTTATGTTCCTTGGGGTACATTCATTTGCTGGTCTGAGTGGCAATTGAAAAAGAATCAGATATAACTCTACTTAGTGGTGCTTAAACCAACTCCATATATATGTGAGTGGGGATAGAGAAGTCATAAATGATTTGGGGGAATTTCTTAACTAGTTTCTGTAAAAGCCACTGATGTATTTTGTTGCCTCTGTGGTGCAAGAGTGTTCATTGACAATATTTATAATGAGTTAGAGAGGTTTCATGTGGCCTTCTCTTGACATCATGACAAAGTGATGGCCTCCTGATCTTTATAATCTTGAGCTGTTCTTACAGAATACAAAATACTTTATGGATCTTATTCAGTGACGCTATCTAGTGACCGTACATCGTTTATTATAGAGGACAGTCCTTTACCTCAGGAAGCTGCCCTTTAGATGTATTTAACTTATGTTCTTGGTTTTGCTCTTGAATTTTCCTATGTAAACCAAAATTGTAAACATAAACAATTATTATTATTATTTTTACAAAATGAACCTCTTTTTCAATTTGTCCCTTTTCATCCTTGTCCTTTATTTTTCCCCAAGAAACTAGGAGGACTGTAGGTATATAATTATCTGTTCTGCATTTGATGAGACAGTTACACATCAGTTTGAACTGGGTAGACTATGAAATACAGTTAATTTTACTCTTGTTTACTTAAAATGTTAATGCATCATTCAGAACGTTTCCAGGTGGTGTACGGAAAAGTCTATGTTTTGCTGATGAAACTATCAGTTATGTTTGCCTGATATAATTTGAGTTCTAATCTGTAATTTAAAGTAAAATCATCACCAACTTAGTGTCCTGAAATACTTGCCTTTTTTTTTTGCATACAATTTTTGCTGATTACACATCAGTAAGGATGACTTGGTTAAGGCTAATGCAGTGCTTTTGAAGCAAAGTCCAAGTTGAATAAACGGGTTTCTTTTTTTGAGACCTGAACATTTCCTAACCAGCGAGGTTGTTTTTCACTCTGTCAGCGAAAATACCTCCCCCCCCCACCCGAGCTCTGTTTTTGGCCACGACGGCCTCCTGCAACCCTCTGCCAGCGAAAATGGAGCTCAGAAGGGCTGCAGCCCTCTCAAGCTCCTTTTTCGCTGGCAGAGGCACAGTCCTTTGTTTGTTTCCAGGTTGGCCAGTTGTGGGCCAGTTCTAAGCACCCTGTGGGCCAGATGTGGCCCACGGGCCTTGAGTTTGACACCTCTATTCCAGAGTATGCAAAGTCGGGCTATACAGGCCTTTGGGTTCAAAGGGAGAAAAGTACTTTGGAACATCTATCGGCAATCTTTAAAACTAGACATATCTTTTCCTGGGATACTGCTCCTGCTTTAGAGGGCAGCCACGTGATTCTGGGAATGGACACAGCTGTTTTAAGGAGTTAACAACAGATGATATGTGGGCGCTTCAGCAAGCTGCAAACTGCACGATTCATGTGAAATTGCTGCCAGGAGCCTTTCCTGGTTGGGGTTTTTTTTTTTTTTTGCTCTCCCTATTGGCAGTTGGAAGAAATGGAATATCTATTAGGTTGGGTAGATGCATTTGTTCCCTGTCTGTGAAGAGGAAGGGCATATATTTATGTCTTTATGCAGCACCATAACTCTGGCCTGCTGTTTGAACTGCCCTCTCTGGATGAAAAATAGCAGGCATAACAACATATAGAGACATATGCTGGGTCAGATGGAAGTCTCTCTAGTTTAGGAGCTGGCTCCTGCAGAGACTAGCCAGAGGCTTATGAGAAGCCCATAAGCTACCAGTATATGTGCATGCAAATGTAGCATCCTCCTGCTCATGTTTTCCTGTAACTGCTGCAGAGATGCATATCCTGTCCTACCCATAGCTGAACTAGAAACAAGTGAAATGGTTTGTGTGCCTAGGTGAGCCTCAACATACAACCACTCATTTAGCAAAGTCAAAGGGGATTGGATTCATTTAATAACCACATGATGGTGTAAAATTGGGCGCAACTCATTTAAGAACTGTCTTGTTTAGCAGCAGAAATTCTAGTCTCAATTCTGGATGTGGGCTATCTGTGTTGCTTGTATTTGGAAGAAATCAAATAATATAAAAATGAAGAGTTCAAAATGCCCTTTCATTTGATTATGGAAAGCTGGCCTTTAAGTCTCTTGCATTTTGACAAAAGCCACTTCTCCCTGCATTGCTCTTTTATCAAAGTCCTTTCTTTCAGAATCTGGGGGTTTACGCAGGGAAATACTTAACCAATCTTTCCTTATTGTTTAATAAAGTAAGGGGGAAGGAGAAGGGAAAAGGCAAGACAAACAGCATGCAAGAAGTGCCCCGCAATGAAATAGGAACTCTAATTTGAAGATTGCATTGAGAAAGGAAAAAGTGTTAGTTAATTAAAACTGACACTGTTGCACCATGTGTTGCTTATCAATGTTGAAAACAATTTGCCAAGGGTGCATTATAGGGCTGTGAAATTTCTCCTGCTGCAGAGGAAGTTTTGTGCCTCTTCAGCTGAGCTGAAAAATAGAGGACCAAACTTTGCATGGCTCTTTTTGACAGCCGCCACTCAACTTTCCTCCCTTCTATTTCCTCTTAGCCAAAGACACCAAATGCAGGAAAAGCCTTAGATTTGCTTACAATAGTGAGGGAAATGTGCTTTTCTCTACATTTTAATATATAACTTTAGGAACTTGAAATAAAAGAGTAAGCCGGAGGAAGATGGGGTAAAAGATATATTAACAGACTAATAAATGCAGTGTTTCTTTTGGGGAGGGGCACTCTTAACATATATATTCGCCTTCATTCAAGAACTGTTAACAACTTAGGTATGTCCCTTTCTGCTATACTTGTTCAGATACCATTGTTCAAGCTTCATGTGGACAATTACCTTTTAAAGAAAGAAATTTTAAAAGAGCTTATGGATATATATGTTAATAGCTTCCTTTTGTCATGGTTTTGAGAACTTCTTGATCTGGGATGAAGCGGGATCAAAATTTCATGTCTATGTCTATGAATAACAGAATAACAGAGTTAGAAGGGACCTTGAAGGTCTTCTAGTCCAACCCCGTGCCTAGACAGGAAATACCATTTCAGACAGATGGCTGTCCAATTTATTCTTAAAAACCTCCAGTGTTGCAGCACCCACAACTTCTGGAGGCAAGCTGTTCCATTGATTAATTGTTCCAATTGTCAGGAAATTTCTCCTTAGTTCTAGGTGGCTTCTCTCCTTGATTAGTTTCCATTTATTGCTTCTTTTATATTGCAAAAGTTTTATTGGTTTTACAAATTTTTGGGATAGGGTAGGGTAAGGTGATACAAATTTTTTTTTTGAGAACTTTCACGTCGAAGTCGTTGGCCCCTCCGGGCTGCGTGGTAAGACATTGCTAATACATTGTTCATTAATACAACAAGGTGAAGATAAATGCGTAAATCATACATTCTAAATTATATGCTGGCAATCATGTACAAACATCCAGACAAAGAATTATACTATGTTAATAAAAAGCAAAGTCATTTTTTAGATCTAAGTCTCTTGGCAATTGTGTCTTCTTGTTCTCCTCCCTGGCCCCCAGTGGGCGGGGCCGTGGCCCCCTCTGTCCCTCCTGGATCTTCCCCCAGGATAGAGGAATGTTTTTTAAGAAAGGCTTCCGCCTCAGCAACTGTTTTAATCTTTACTCTTCCTCCTTCCCAGAACACCAACATCCTTTCTGGCATCGCCCACTTAAACCAAATCCCGTGGTTAAACAATTTTTTAGATAAGAAGGAATACTTCCTCCTCACCTCTCTAATCTTTTTTGGGATCTGCTTCAAGATGGCGACTTCCTTTTGTTGATAAATTAAAGGCCCGTCTCTCTGCGCCTTCAGAATTCCCTCCCTGGTCGACCTTCTAACAAATTTAATATGTATCTCTCTGGGTACTTCATTTAACCTGGCATATGTTGAGTTAATTCTATAGACTAGGTCAATGTCCCCCCTGATCTCCTCTTTAGGTTTGTGTAAATAGTCTGCTCAAATTGTACTCAGGAGATCAGGAAGGCATTCACCAGTTTCCTCCAAAATGTTCTGAAATCTTAAAAAATATGACATTCTTTCAAAATCCATCCTAGACATATGACCAGACAAATCTCCAATTTCAGTGTTGACATTTTTAAGTTCTCCCTTTGCCCCAGCCAACCCCACTTCCAGCTCCTCGGTCTTCTGTGTGTTCTCCATCAATTTTTTTTGTGTTTCCAAAAGTTCAAGCTTAGAGCTACACTGGTCTTTCCTCATCGCTTTAATTTCCAGCACCAAGGAGTTTAATGCTTCCTCCATCGCCGTCATTCTTTGTTCCAATCCCGAATTCTCTGGTTGTTTTTTTGAAGCCATGATGAGCTATTATAATCAGTGCCACTAAGATGGCGTTTTTTGGGTGCGGCTGCTGGAGCAAGTCAGGAGAAAAAAGTTCAGCTCAAAGTTGTAACAAGTTGTAGAGCCCAGAAGAGAAACAGTTTCCACAGTCAATTGTTAAAAAAGAGAAGGTATTCCAGGGAAGGAACCAATTATTCCCAAAAAAAATTCCATTAATAAAGAGAGACAGTCCAAATTACAAAGAAATGTTGGTGATTTTCTTTTTTTTTTATATTGAAAAAGTTTTATTGGTTTTACAGTTTTTCAATAGGATAGGGTAAGGGATACAAAGAAATTTTGAGAGCATTCACGTCAAAGTCGTCGGCCCTACCGGGACATCAAAATAGATCATTAATAAAAAACATTTTCCATACACTACAAAGTAAAAGCAAGTACATATTTCTAAGTTCTCAGTTCTATGCTGTCAGTCATTTACAAAAATCCAGATGCACATGTTATATTATACAATATTATTCAAAAAATCAAGGCAAAGTTATTTTTTAGATCTAAGTCTCTTGGCAATTGTATCTTCTATCTCTCCTTCCAGGCCCCCAGCGGGCGGGGCCGTGGCCCCCCCTGCCCCCCCTGGATCTTCCCCCAGGACAGAGGAATGTTTTTTTAAAAAGGCTTCCGCCTCAGCAACTGTTTTAATCCTCACTCTTCCTCCTTCCCAAAACACCAGCATCCCTTCGGGCATCACCCACCTAAACCAGATCCCGTGGTCAAACAATTTTTTAGACAAGAAGGAAAATTTCCTTCTTGCTTCTCTAATCTTTCTTGGGATCTGCTTTAGGATAGCAACCTCCTTTTGTTGGTAAATTAACGGACCTCCTCTTTGCACTTTCAAGATTTCCTCTCTGGTTGACCTTCTAACAAATTTAACATGTATCTCTCTGGGTACTTCATTTATCCTGGCATATGCAGAGTTAATTCTGTAGGCTAGGTCAATGTCCCCCCTGATCTCATCCTTAGGTTTATGTAAATAGTCTGCTATAATTGTGCTCATGAGTTCAGGGAGACATTCACCAGTTTCCTCAGAAACATTCTGAAATCTCAAAAAGTATGTCATCCTTTCCATATCAATCCTAGACACATGCCCATTTATTTCCACAACCTCCTTAGTAACATTTTAAATCTCTCCCTTAGCCCTCGCCAGCCCCCCTTCCAGTTCTTCAGTCTTCTGTGTGTTCTCCAGCACCTGTTTCCGTGTGTCCAATAATTCCTTTTTAAAGTTGATATTTTCTGCCCTCTGGGCCTGGATTTCTTGTACCAAAGTTTGTATAACAGATTCAAGAGAGGCCATCCTTAGTTCTAAACGTGCCAGTGCTGATTCTTGTGCCATGGTTAGCTGTTAAAGTCAGTGCCACTAAAATGGCGTTTTTTGGGTGGGGCTGTTGAGGCAAGTCAGGAGCCAAAAGTTCAGTTCAGAGTTGTAAAGTTCAGGAACCAAGAGAGAAACAATTTTCCAAGTCAATAAGTATAATAACGAAGGCACTCCAGAGAAGAGATCACAAATCCCCCCAAAAAATTCTTCTTTAGTAACCAGAGGAAGTCCAAATCACAAAGAGACGCTGGAAATTTTCCATAAGTGAAATAGTCATTCAGGGACAAAGAGAAGCCATTTCCACCGCCCAGACTCAGAGCCAGAAGGAGAGAGTGGTAAAAAAAAAATGTTTCAAATCAGCCAGACCTAGATACATTGTTTCAAAGACAAACAGCAGACCACTTTCCCTTGTGTCAAACAGTCCAGATTAAAGATATCCGCTTCCTCGCAGCGAGGAGCCATTCTTAAGTGCCGCTTTAGTCCGAGGGGGGGTTTAACAAGCAGACCCCCCCTCCAAGTTCTTTCAGCCCAGGCTGACAGCAGGAAAAAAAAATGTTTAAAACCATTCACTTTCACCCTCGCAGCCGAAACCCCGGGAAGCCTTCCGACTCAGACGGCCAGCTCTCTTCTTATTTTCAAAGCGGTGCCGCCCGCCATTGGCGAAGGAAAACCCCCCCGCAGCATGTCCTCCTCCACCTAAGCCGAAGACAAGGGTCGCTTCCCAGCTGCCGCTGGGGGAGGACGACCCAGGCAAGCCGGCTTTACGGGAGACCCCCAAAAATGGGGCGTCTCGCCCCCATGGGGGGGCAGGAAAAGAAACAAAGTGGCGAGCGAGCCCTAGGCTCGCCCGTCGCCGCTGGAGCCGGAACCGGTGATTTTCCATAAAGAAATAGTCATTGACTTCCGCTTCCGCCTCCAACAGCAACGGACGGGTCCCTGGCTCGTCCGCCGCTTTGCTCTTCTTTCTGCCCCCCCACGGGGGCGAAACGCCCCAATTTTGGGGGTTTCCCGTAAGGCTGGCTCGTAGGGGCCGTTTCCTTCCCACGGCGGTGGGAGAGCGGCCCCTGCCTCAGCCTAGGTGAGGGAAGGCTGGCTGCGGGGGGGAGACGCCTGTCTCTGCCTTTGCCAATGGAGAACGGAACAGCTGCTTAACTGAGGAGTGAGCCAGACGTCCGGGTCGGAAGGCTCTCCCAAGGCTTGGCTGCAGGGTGGAGAGTGAGTGTATTTTGTTGGCTTTTTTTCTCTGATGGCAGCGCTGGACTCAAAAACTGGGAGGGGGGTGTTTTTTTTTGTTAAACCCCCCCTCGGATTTAAAGCTGCGCTTTTAAATGGTTCCTCATTGCGAGGAACGGACCTTTTCTTATGTGAATTGCCTGGAGCTTACTGAAAGCGAGTGAAAGTGATTTGCGCTTGCAACAATGTTTCTAAGCTCAATTGGCGTGTTACAAATTTTCTCTTTGTTACTCTCTCCGGCTGGCTTCTGGCTTGGGCGGTGGAAGATGGCTACTTTCTGCTCCTGAATGACTATTTTACTTATGGAAAATCACCAGCACCTCTTTGTGATTTGGATTCTCTTCTGCGTTTAATGAAGAATTTCCCTTTTTTTTTTGATTAATTGATTCCCTGTCTGGATTGCCTTTTTTATTTATTACACTGATATAGAAAAGTATTTCTTCTCTGGCTACTGAACTTTTTACAGCCCTGATTTGAAACTTTCATCTCCTGACTTGTCTCAGCTGCCCCACCCAAAAAACGCCATTTTAGTGACATTGAGTTTAATAGCTAACCATGGCACAAAAATCAGAGCTGGCAGGCCTGGAACAAAGATTATCTTCTCTGGAATTGGTTATACAGACCTTGGTCCAGGAAATTAAATCCCAGAGAGAAGATAATAATAACTTCAAGAAGGAACTTCTGGAAACTCGCAAGCAACTGCAGGAGAATACACAGAAGACTGAAGATCTGGAAGGGGGGCTGACTGAGGCAAAGGGGGAGCTTAAAAATGTCAACAATGAAGTGGGGGAACTAACTGGGCATATGACTAGGATGGATTATGAAAGGATGTCATATTTTTTAAGATTTCAGAACATTTCTGAAGAATCTGGTGAATGTCTTCCTGAACTCATGAGCACAATTTTAGCAGACTATTTACATAAACCCAAAGATGAGATCAGGGGGGACATTGACCTAGTCTACAGAATAAATTCAGCATATGCCAGGATAAATGAAGTACCCAGAGAGATACACATTAAATTTGTTAGAAGGTCAACCAGAGAGGGGATTTTGAGGGCGCAGAGAGAGGGTCCGCTGATTTACCAACAAAAGGCTGTCGTTATCTTGAAGCAGGTTCCCAAAAAAATCAGAGAAATGAGAAGGAAATTTTCCTTCTTATCTAAAAAATTGTTTGACCATGGGGTCTGGTTCAAGTGGGCGATGCCTGAAGGGATGCTGGTGTTCTGGGAAGGAGGAAGAGTGAAGATTAAAACAGTTGCTGAGGCCGAAGCCTTTCTCAAAAAACATTCCTCAGTCCTGGGGGAAGATCCAGGGGGGGCGGAGGGGGCCACGGCCCCGCCCACTGGGGGCCAGGCAGGAGGGAAAGAAGATACAATTGCCAAAAGACTTAGATCCAAAAAGTGATTTTTTGCTTGTTTTTCTTTTTCTTTTATTAACTTTATACCAGGATGTTTGTACATGTCTACCATCTCAGAATTGGAAATGTGATATGTATTCACTTGTCTTTATCTTGTAGTATTTGTTTTTGACATATTTCTGTATTACTGTTTTATTATGTAGCCCGGGATGGGCCAAGGACTCTGACGCAAAGGCTCTCAAAATGTTTTTGTAAACCCTTACCCTACCCTTAAAAAATTGTTAAAACCCAATAAAACTTTTTCAAAATCAAAAGAAATAGTCATTCAGGAACAAAGAGGAGCCATCTTCCACCGCCCAGCCAGGCAGCCAGCAGGAGAGAGTGAAAAAAGAAATTGTTTCAATAAAGCCGGACTTAGATACATTGTATAGAAACAAGCCGCGAAGCACTTTCACTTGTTCCGCAAAAGTCCGGATGAAAAATATCCGCTTCCTCGCAACGAGGAGCCATTTCTAAATGCCGCTGTTGTAAATCCGAGGGGGGGTTTAACAAACACCCCCCTCCACATCTCTCTCAGTCCAAGCCGCCAGCAAAAAAAAGTTTTAAAGTCACTTACTCTCCGCCTCGCATCTCAAGCCCCGGCAAAGCCATCCAACTCGAACGCTCCGTTCTCTCCGAATCCATTATTTGTTGCCGTCCTCCGTTGGCGAAGGGAACCAAGCCCCCCGCAGCATGTCTTCTTCCACCTGGACAGAAGACAAGGACCGTTCCCCAGCTGCCGCCGGCAGAACCAGTCCAGGCAAGCCAGCCCTACGGAGGGTCCCCCCCCAGAAAAAAAAGGGGGGCACCCCGCCCCGTTAGGGGCAGAAAAAAGAGCAAAACGGCGGACGAACCCCAAGGTTCATCCGTCGCCGCCAGAAGCCGGAACAGGAAGTCCCCATTTATTGCTTCTTGTTCTGCCCTCAGGTGCTTTGGAGAATAGTTTGACTCCCTCTTCTTTGTGGCAACCTCTGAGATATTGGAACACTGCTATCATGTCACCAAAGGTGGTATTCAGCAGGTTCTGATCAGTTCTGGAGAACCAGTAGCGGAAATTTTGAGTAGTTTGGAGAACCGATAAATACCACCACTGATTGGCCCCACCCCCATCTATTCTCTGCCTCCTGAGTCCCAGCTGATCGAGAGGAAATGTGGATTTTGCAGTATCTTTTCCCTGCCACACCCACCAAACCATGCCACGCCCACCAAGCCACACCCGCAGAACCGGTAGTAAAAAAAATTGAATCCTACCACTGCATGCCACTCCAGTCCTTCTTTTCATTAAACTAGTCATATCGAATTCGTGCGACCATTCTGGTGGTTCGTCATAACGGCCGTTAAATAATTTAAAAGTACTATGCCTGGATATTCCGTTTCTGTGGGTGGAATTCCACTTACAGGATGTCTCCAGTAGCTGGGACTGTGTTTGGAGAAGCATTTAGCTGGTGATGCTTGTACTCTCTTGAAAATCTGCTCTGAGAATTGGGGAGCCTCCATAACAATGTGTGGGATTTGAAAAAAAAATGCTGCCAGAAACCTTTATTAAATTAAATTAAATTAAAGTCATTTCCAGAATCCATAGAAATTTCTATGAAGAATCCTGTCCAGTGTTGGGATTCTAATAATTTAACAACCGGTTCTCTGCCCTAATGACCAGCTAGGTAGGCATGGCTCGGTGGTCATGTGACTGGGTGGGCCTGGCCCACTCAACACCACTTATGTTGATGGGCGCTTCGCCTTAGTTGTTACAATGTAATAAGGGTTAACCGGAGAGGCAGTTTCTGTAAGCAGGGCAAAGATTAGACTAGAAACAACATCAGAATATTTCCTTCCAGCCTTCCTTACAGGATTAGCCCTGTAAAATAGAAAAAAACAAAATGAGATTTCTTTCAACAACCGGTTCTCCAAACTGCTTAGAAAGATAATCATCATCATCATCATCATCATCATCATCATCATCATCATCATCATCATCATCATCATCTTTATTTGCATCAGGTGGAATATAGACAGCAGTGATGACTATAACATAAATCTCTCTAGGTAAATAAAATGGCCGACAAATGACAGTTGAGAATTCCACGTCTGCAGAACAGTGTGTATAAGCAACTCTACTGTTAGTACACCAGTTATTATGTGTGTAAATACACAGTCCTCCACCTTTGCTTTTACCAGAGTTGTTTCTGTCAAAGCGGTGTGTGGTGCGGTTAGTTATCTCCACAGATGCATCCGGTACAAGTGGATGAAGCCAGGTCTCTGTGATGATCATCACACAGCAATCACGAATGATCTTATTTGCTGCCATCCATAGCTGTAGTTCATCAGTTTTGTGGACAAAGGATCTAGAGTTGGTTAGGAAATGCTTGGTAATGCTGGTCTGTGAGGCTGCTTCTGTAATCGAACTAGCAAACCTGCTCTGCATCCCCGCTTCTGCTTCGGCTCTCTTTGCTGCCTCCTAGGCCAAACAACGATCCATGGAGAGCCTGGTAGTCTTACTATGTCACTCGGTATATTATGAGACTGCTGGAAGTCGCTGGTAATATTGAGTCGACTAGAAGATCCAATCTTTAATAATAACTTAATAATAACTTAATAACTCCCTGCGGGTATAGACTAGTTTTTGCCTAACTCTACTGTGACACCAGGAGCTCAAAGCCGCAGCGCCTAAGCGCGCCGCCATCTAACAACCGGTTTTTCTGAATAGGTGTGAATTGACTGAATCCCACCACTGATCCTGTCCATGCTCTGCTTCTGTGTCTGGTGAAGCCAATCTAGAAATGGCTGAAGGAGAGAAGAATTAAAGCTAGGAGCCTGGCTAGCAGTTTTGAAATTCATATGCCCTACTTTCATTAAATTTAGCATTTAACAGTTTGCTGGAGTTTTGGTAAGCTTGTTATGTAGGATGCAATGAAGAACAGCTGCGGAATAAATTCATACATACTGTCTATTGCCAATTTGGAAAGCGGTGCAAAGCCCTTGACTTGTTCCAAGGAGGAAGGAGAACTTGGCGGGGACCAATCTGTTTATTTTACACCTTGTTAATTGCTACCATTGATTTAGTTTTTCAGTGTTAGGTAGGCTAATAAGAGACAAATCATCTCAGGTGATCATCTACTAACTATGGCATCTTTCCACTGAGCATTGCCACCTTCTGCTTAGAAAGAGGAATTAATTTTGCAGGGAAATGGCATAAAATGGTGACAGTCCAGAATATGTCCTTTCAGGTTGTTCCCCCTAACTGGAAATGTTTCAGTTTAATATGTTTTGGCAAGCATTATCATTACTACTGTTACTATTGATATTTCATATTTTTATAAGTATAGTAGAACCTCTGGTCACAAACACTTCTGACCATGACCAAATCGGGTGACAACCAAAAATTTCACAAAATTTTTGCATCTGGTCACGAACAAATATTTGGGTGGCGATCAAAAACAGCCACAACTATTTCCTCATCCACATTGATTTCCCCTTCCATGCCATTTTTTTTGTACGCACATGTGCAGTCAGTCTCACTTCTGGTCATGACCAAATCGGGTTGCAACTGAAGTCATAGAACGGATTACGGTTGTGACCGGAAGTACCTTAAGGTGGTGAGCATATCTAATACTCCTACCTCCCTGTATATTTCACAGGCAGTACCAAGCACTAAACTTTCACATGCTTCGTTATATTATAATTTGTTTTAGCAAATTTGGTGAACTCATTGTATCGGTTCAGATAAGCAAATATGAGTTAGCAAACATATAAAATCATCACAGAAGTGAAGATGTTTCTTGAAAGCCAGCTGCTTTGGCTCTGCAACCAAACAAGACGGGCACAGACTTCAATGGATAATTAGAACTGCAGAAAAAACAATTGCTACTGGACTGCCTTACATTGAGGACCTGTATACTGCATGAATCAAAAAGAGGGCTGTGAAAATATCTAGACACCTCACATCCTGGACATAAATTGTTTCAACTTCTACCCTCAAAGATACATTATAGAGCACACCAGAACAACTAGACATAAGGACAGTTTCCCCCTGCATGCCATCACTCTGCTAAACAACTAATTCCCACAACACTGTCAAACTATTTACTAGGACTGTATTGCTATTATTCGTCTCATCCTTCCTATTACCTATCTCCTCCTACTTATGACTATAACCTTGTTGCTTGTATGTTTACGATTTATATTTTGTTTTATTTTGTTTAGTAAGATTTGATTGCTTATTTAGTATCCTGCCACTATCACTAAGTGTTGTATCTTATGATTCTTGAGGAATGTATTTTTTATGTACAATGAGAGCTTATGCACCGAAGACAAATTCCTTGCGTGTCCAATCACACTTGGCCAATAAATAATCTATTCTGTTCTATGCAAAGGTTACCAGTAATGCCTATACTTGTGAGTCTACAGCAGGGGTGAGTTGCGGCAGACACTACTGCCGATTCACTCGCGTTGCATACACATGCGCTTGATGTGCACTGGGCATGCATGTGCAGAACAGTTACAATTGTTCTGCACATGCGCAGGACTGAAATACAAGATGGAGGTGCCTATGGCGCTGCCTGGACAGCTGGTTTGGGGGTGTGGCAGGCCTGGGTCACTGCCTGTCTCAACGACCCAGGATGCCGAACAACTACCAGTTCGGCTGAACCAGTAGGAGCCCACCACTGGTCTACAGTATAACTCTCTGTTGCATTTCAAGCCACGTTACTATGGATGCTTTTGACACATAACTATAGGCAGCATTTGTTTTTCCCATAAAGTCAATCTATAACTTTCTGTTCCTGAATATTTCTAGTTACTTGTGGAAAACAAAGAATAAATGTTAAAACCATGTGGTGGTGCTAAGATATGCTTCTCTGACCTCAAGATCTAAGAATGTTTTTGTTTTTTACTCTTTTGAACAGCAGTAACGTAAAAATATTGTTTCCACTCTGTTCTCTCTTTTGGCCAAATAGCCGTCTAAATTAACTTGTTCACTGGATATTGTTTTGTAAGTAAAAAAAGCTCCCGTCTTGCTCTGCATCTGCCATTGTACTTTAATGCTGATGCTGCCGAAATCTCATAATAGAACCTGCAGCTACACTACAGTAGATTGAAAGCTTTCATGGCTCTCCTTGAGAAATGTTTTCACCAGAATACGTCAAGGGCTTGGGTGCACTAGGAAAAAAAAATGACACTGATCCATTTTCTTTCTGAGAAGTGGGAAAGGAAAGCCAGAAGCTGCTGGGAACTGTGCTATATAAATACTTAGTACAAAAATTTGAATCTGTTTACATTTTCACTTTAGAACAATCCCTCTAAATTTGGTATGAACTATAACTCTCAATAGAAAGTAACAGCATCAAAAGAATAATAGTTAATGTCTAATTGCTCTGGCAGCCCTTTGTCAAAAAGCCAGTTCTCTAGGCCAAACCTTTCCCTGGACATCGGCAATATGCTCTCAAAATAACAAGAGTTGGAAGGGATCTTGGAGATCTTCTAGTCCAGGGGTGGGCAAACTTTGCAACTTTAAGTCTGAAGGACTTCAGCTCCCAGAGTTCTCCAGCCAGCTTTGCTGGGAGCTGAAGTCTTTCAGACTTACAGTTGCAAAGTTTGCCCACCCCTGTTTTCCTGCTAAGGGAAGTCAGCATCTTGGATGGGTAGAATCCTCTGCTCTCATTGGAGGCTGAGTCTGGGCAAAGTCTTTAGTCCCGCCCTTCTGCGCACGCATGCCCAGTTTCAAACTCAGCCTCTCCTGAGGCAGACGCGTCTTTTTGAACTCCGGATCCTTGGAAAAGAACAGAAAAAGAAAAGAAAACGTTTTGGCTTGAAGGTACTGGGGACTGGGCCAGCGCTTTGACTGCTCCTGGAGCAGCGCGCCTTAGCTGAGGGCCTCTAAGCCCTTCAGGGCTCGTAGGCAGCCGGCTGGAGAGGGGAGAGAAAGAGAGAGAGTTGGAAGGGGAGGAATCCCCTGAAGGGCTCCCCTGCTGGGCATCGCAGCCCGCTTCCCCGAAGGCCCAGGAACAGCCGTCGGCCCGGAAAACACGCCGCTGCTCCCGGACGGTTGAGCAGCGACCGCAGGAGTCGGGGGGGGGATTTCGGAAGAACTGCTTGCCCCCCCCCGCCGCGGAGCGACCCGGCCAAGGAAAGGCAAGCCAGGGAAGGGCGCGCCGGGCCGTTTGGGGCCTTGTCGGCAGGCTTTCGGCCTGCAGGCGTGCGCAGCGTGTGGGCGGCTGGCGCCAGGCAGCCACTGCGTGGGCGGGCCTCTCTTGCATCGGGAGGCCTAAGAGCAAAAGCGAAACTATTTCTGTGATTGCTGAGCTTCTGCCTTGAGTTTGTGGCACGATGGAAGGGCTTCCCGCTCCAGCCTCTACTGATTTGCCAGAGCCTGTGGCTGGGCCATCTTCTGCCCCGGTGGAGCCTACTCCAGAGCAGCCCCCCCTGCCTTCCACTTCCCAGGGGAAAGGAAAAGGGAAGGCCCCTGCAAAAAAGGCAAAAGCATCCAAGAAGTCTGACAAATCAAAGCCCACTAAAGCTACTTCTTCTTCTTCCACCTTTGAGAAGAGAAAGGATAGGGCCTTGGAAAGGCTGCATAGCAGAGCAGCAGACAGAGCGCAGGCCCAGGCCTCCCCTCTTTCTCGTAACTCGCAGGCACACTTGTCCCTCATGGCCTCTCCGGCCCAGGGGCATGGAGGGGGTGCTGCCATGAATCCCATTTTTCCCATCGATGTTTCAGGGATTTGGGGGCCTGATCAACCTTCACTACCACCAGGGCCTCCTCAGTCAGCACTCCTGCCTCCTGGGATTCAGAGAATGGAGGCAATACCTTCCACTTCTGCGGCTTTTCCCATGCCTCTGCCTCAGCCAACCCTGGATGCGGCCAATATTCAGGCCATCATCGCTGCTGCCATGTCTCAAGGGTTTGCGGCTGGCCTACAACACCAGGTGCCTGGGGTTCCCATTGGCACGGGCCCGACGGGCCTTCCTCCACCCCCGGTTCCAGAGTCTGTTCCTGCAGGGGGTGTGGAGGAGGATGACGACCTGGAGAGCGTATCCAGTGCAGAGGAAGGGGAAATCCGGGAAGGGGGCCTTTCGGAAGATGAGGGCAGACCACCCGAAAAGAAGACTTCTTCAGGTCTGTTCCCTTCGGCCCTGTTCACTTCCCTGCTCTACAAGGCTAGGGCGGCTTCCAATTTCGCCCCTGCGACGGCCCCTGCTGCTCCAGCTCCGCGCTCGGCGCTGATTTCACCAGAAAATATGTTTGATGACGACATCTTGCCATCAGAGTCGATCCCGATGCCCAAGATCTTTGTTGATCTGGTTCAGCGCCAATGGGCCACACCTACCTCAGGGCCTGGACCGTCCTCCTCCGATAGGAGGTTTTTCAATGTGGCCGACGAGATGGCGCAATGCTTGACAATTCCAACCGTGGATGCCCCGGTCGTTTCCCTCTACACGGCGGCCAATATGCCTGGGGCCCCGGAGGACGTCCTGAAGCCGGAGGAAAAGAAGGCCGACCTCACCTTACAACGAGGGCATCAGGCGGCGGCGTGGGCCATCCGGGCAGCCACCTCGGCGTCGTTTTTCACTCGCCCCTGTCTTCTCTGGCTGCAGGACCTACAGCTACGTACCCCAGTTGCTGATTTCAGGGCCCACCAGGACATCGCCAAGCTGGTGGCAGCCGTGCAGTTTACATCTGATGCCACTCTGGCCTCGGCCAGGTTCGCTTCTAGGGCCATGGCGTCTTCCGTGGCTTCCCGACGTCTTCTGTGGCTGCGACAGTGGCAGGCGGATGTGCGCCACAAGTGGCGGCTGGCTTCCGCTCCATTCAAGGGCGGCTCCCTGTTCGGGGAGGCCTTGGATCCCTTCCTTATTGAAAACAAAGATAAGTGGAAGGTTTTGCCCACGGCCCCCAAGAAGGGGTTTCCCCGGGCGGCACCTTATCCCAGGCGGCCCTTTCGGGGTCAGGAGTCGGGCTCCTCCTTTCGGGCCCTCGACTATGGTTCGTCCTTTCGGGGGGCGGATTACGGGTCTCAGGGGTTTCGTCCCCAGGGTGGTTACTTCCCCAGAAACAGAGGCCAATCAGACCGCTTTCAGAGGGGCAAGCAGTCCAAGCGCCCCTTTCGGGGTGGGGGTCAGCGCTCCTACCGCCGGAACTAGTTCCCCGTCGGGGGGTTACCCTATTGGGGGCAGGTTGACCTTTTTTGCGGACGAGTGGGATAGAACCACGTCCGATGTTTGGGTTAGGTCCACGGTTAGAAACGGTTTATTGTTAGAATTTCTCTCTCCTCCCCCGCTCTGTTTTAGGGCTTGCCCGGTCTCTTCTAACCCTGAGAGGCGCCGCCTCATGCTGGAGGCGGTTCAGCATCTGCTGGAGATTAGGGCCATAGAGGTGGTTCCCGTGGAACAGCAGGGCCTGGGATTCTATTCTATCATCTTTGTGATCCCTAAGTCCTCTGGTGGTTGGAGGACGATTTTAGACCTTAAAAAATTAAACAGGTTTTTGCGTTACAAAAGGTTTAAGATGCATTCATTGCAATCCATTTTGTGGGGAGTCCGACAAGGGGATTTCCTCACTTCCATCGACCTCACGGAGGCCTATCTCCATATTCCCATCGCCCCGCAGCATAGGCAATTCCTCAGGTTTTCGTACATGGGACAGCACTATCAGTACACAGCGCTTCCCTTCGGGCTGTCTTCCGCACCCAGGGTCTTCACCAAAGTCTTGGCTGCTCTGTTGGCCAGTTTGAGGGAGGTCCCCATACGTTTAAATGCGTATCTGGATGATATCCTCCTTCTCTCCTCCTCCCCTGTAGGGGCTCGCAGGGACCTGGCCTCCACCATTCACGCACTCCAGCTCCACGGGTTTTCCATTAATATCCCCAAGAGCCATTTCCTCCCTACCACTAGATTGGTTCACTTGGGGGCCCTGATTGACACGGTGGGGGGTAGGGTCTTCCTGTCTAGGGAGCGTTTGGAGTCGCTCCAGGCTCTGGTTCGTCAGGTCAGGGGTGAGGCGAGGCCTTCCCTGGCTTCCCTATCTAAATTGCTGGGAACGATGGTTTCCTGCATCGGGATAGTTCCTTGGGCCAGGCTTCACACCAGGGATCTCCAATGGTTTCTTTTGCCATTTCAGAAGCGGCTGCTCAGTTGTTCCCTGGCCCGAGTACGTCTTCCCTTAGAGGCTTCCCGTTCCCTTCAGTGGTGGTTGTCCCAGGCGGTCACCAAGGGCCGTCTCTTCCAGGAACAGGAGCTTGTGACGGTCACCACGGACGCCAGTCTCTTTGGTTGGGGGGCCCACTGCCTGGGACAGTGGGCGCAAGGCCGGTGGGAGCCGACCGACTTGGCTCACAGCATCAATTGGCTGGAGCTCCGGGCGATCCACCTGGCTCTCCGTCACTTCCTCCCTATGCTGAGGGGGAGACATGTCATGGTGCTCACAGACAACATGGCGGCCAAGGCGCACGTGAACCGCCAGGGGGGCACCAGGGCGCACTCCCTCATGGTCGAGGCCAAGCAGTTGGGCCTCTGGGCCGAGCGCCATCTCGCCTCCTTGACGGCGGAGCACATTTCAGGGGTCTCGAATGTGCAGGCGGATTGGCTCAGCAGGGAGGTGATGGACAATGCGGAGTGGCAGCTGTGCCCCAGCCTCTTCCAAGACATTGTGGCCCTGTTTGGGGAGCCGGTGATAGACCTATTTGCCACTCCTTCCAACACACAGCTCCCTCGGTTCTTCTCTCGCTTCCCATCGCGGGGGTCGGAAGGGACGGACGCTTTGCGGTGCAACTGGCCCCTCGGCCTCCTTTATGCCTTCCCTCCCTTGCCACTTCTCCCCCGGGTCCTGCAGAAGATCGTGTCGGAGAGAGCGGAGGTGGTGCTCCTGGCCCCGCATTGGCCCCGCAGACCTTGGTTCGCGGACTTGAGGAGTCTCTCGGTGGAGCGGCCGTGGAGAATTCCCAACGATCGGATATCCCTTGTCCAGGGATCGCTGGAGCACCCGGACCCTCAATGGTTCCAGCTGACCGCCTGGCGATTGAGCGGAGCATCCTGACACGCGACAACTATTCCCCCGGTGTCATCCGCACTATCCAGGCGTCGAGGCGGCCCGCAACGAACCGTATTTATGATTCTACCTGGCGGGCCTTTGGCCGTTGGTGTGCGGGTAAGTCCATTCACCCTCTTCAGTCTACCATTCCACAGGTCCTGGACTTCCTCCAGTCGGGCCTCGAGAAGGGGTTGGCGCTGAACACCATCAGACGGCAGCTGGCGGCCATCTCATCAGTGCTTACTTGTGGGGGTTCCCTGTCCTTGTCTCAGGTGCCCACGGTGCGCCAGTTCTTCAAGGGTGCCTCGAACTTGACTCCGCCTGCGGTCCATCGTTATCCCTCTTGGGATCTTCCTCTTGTGTTGGACTCCCTCACTGAACCTCCGTTTGAACCATTGAGGGAGGTATCTCTGCGTTTCCTCTCCTTCAAGGTGGCCTTCCTCATTGCAATTACCTCAGCTCGCAGAATTTCCGAGCTGCAAGCTCTGTCGGTCAGGGACGATCTCTGTGTTTTTCACCAGGACAGAGTGGTTTTGAGGTTGGACCCATCCTTTATCCCGAAGGTGTGCTCTTGCTTCCACCGTTCTCAGGAACTGATCTTGCCGAATTTTTGTCCTGACCCTGATCACCCCCTGGAACGTAGATGGCACAAGTTAGACGTGCGCAGGGCTCTCAGGGTCTACCTTAAACGTACTAAGTCCTTTCGGACCTCGGAGGCCTTGTTTGTGTCCTTCCAGCCGTCTTCGCTGGGCAGGAAGGTCTCCTCGGTGACTTGGGCGTTGGATCAGGGCCTGCATTTCCATGGCCTACCAGGCCCGCTCCGCGTCGGTCCCAGGCCGCCTAACGGCTCACTCCACGAGGAGCGCGGCCACCTCGGCTGCCTGGGCAGCCCAGGCTTCTCTTCAAGAGATCTGTAAAGCGGCCACGTGGGCCTCCCCTTCGCCCTTCATTACTCATTATAAGTTGGACACATTTGCATCCGCGGATGCGGCCTTTGGCCGGAGAGTCCTCCAGTCTGTAGTTCGTGCTGAGAGGCCTGTCCAATTGTGATTCCCGCCCTGGGACACCTACCGCTTTGGTACGTCCCATCCAAGATGCTGACTTCCCTTAGCAGGAAAATGAGCGTTGGTCCTTACCTGATACGCCTCTTTTCTGCAAGGGAAGTCAGCATCTTGTCCCGCCCCAGGGGTTTGTGTTAGTCTGTTAGTTTGGGTCAAGGGTCGTTCTGCCTTGGCTTCTGTTGGGGTTTGGTGTTATGTTACTGTGCTTCTCAGTGATTATTTTACATGGGCTCTCATTGATTGGATCCGACTGTTATTGACATTGCTACCTTCGTGGTCAAGACGCTTCGAGTCTGGCATCGTCTTCGTTTGAAACTGGGCATGCGTGCGCAGAAGGGCGGGACTAAAGACTTTGCCCAGACTCAGCCTCCAATGAGAGCAGAGGATTCTACCCATCCAAGATGCTGACTTCCCTTGCAGAAAAGAGGCGTATCAGGTAAGGACCAACGCTCATTCTAGTCCAACCCACTGCTCAAGCAGGAAACCATATATTTCTGACAGATGGCCCTCCAATTTATTCTTAAAAACTTCCAGTGTTTAAACACTCACAACTTCTGGAGGCATGGTGGTTCCACTGATTAATTGTTCTGTCAGGAAATTTCTCCTTAGTTTTAGGTTGCTTCTCTCCTTGATTAGTTTCCAGCCATTGCTTCTTGTCCTGCCTTCAGCTGCTTTGGATAATAGCTTGACTCCCTCTTCTTTGTGGCAGCCCCTTAGAGATTGGAACAAATGGGATATATCTCCTGGTCCTCAGAAGTTGGGGAGGCTGATTATCTGTATTTATATAACTCTCTTATAGAGCAATATATTTCTCCCATCTAAACTAGAATGCAAATTTGATGTGAATTTTCCTCTCTTTATCAATCCATTCTCAATTCTACCTTTTTCTTTCAGTTTTCCTCTCAACTGTTGATCAGTGTTCCATGGATAATGACTATGTTTCCACCTCATTATCTACCCAGCACACTTGGAATCTGTGTGATAGCGTATGATGTGATGAGAGTCTGAAGTTAAATGTGACTTGGAAATATATTCTAGCTGTATGGTGTATTTTCCTGCTGGCCTGCAAGATGTTGACTACGGTAATTAAACGACATAAGACTTCTCTCTCTGCCATTTCTGCATCAACACAAATTCCATCCATGCCTTTTTTGTTAAAAAAAAAAGAATTAGATTTGTAAATATCTAAATGCCAAATTCTCTTTTAAAATTGAGGAAGAATTGAATTTCATCACAGAAACTCAGATTTTGGGTCTTTTGAGTTCATCCATCTCCCAGCAGCAGTGGTGGGTTTCTGCAGGTTCGCACCTACTCGCGAGAGCCGGTTGGTGAAATTTAGAGAACAGGTGAGAGGGGGGTTCCACCGGCGTACCTGGAAGTAAATCTGGCCCGCCGCTGCCAGTGGCCCAATGGGAAGGAAAGGAAAGGAAAGGAAGGAAGAAAGGAAAGGAAAGGAGAGAGAGAGAGAGAGAGAGAGAAAGAAAGAAAGAAAGAAAGAATGAATTTATCATCACAATTGAGTCCAAAATTTTGGTTGCTAAGCAAGAGCGTTGTTAAATGAGTTTCACCACATTTTAAAAGGTGGCCACTCCCACCCTGTCACATGACTGCCAAGCCATGCCCACAAAATAGGCCACACCTACAGAGTAGGTTCTAAAAAATTTGAAACTCACCACTGCCCAGCAGGTATTATGGTCTATTGATGTTCTAAACAAAATTGGCCGAGGATCTAAGATCATTATGAGATTTTTTGGAAGCAATCCAACATTGGATTGGACAATTTTAGCTAAATCTTCTCAGGAAAACCGAAGTTATTGCTAAAGGTCCAGGTCATAGAATTGAAGAAAAAATGTAGGAGGATCTGAAATTGGAAGCATTTCCAGGGTGTGTCAGGTACCACATAACATACGTTATTTGTATTCACCGAGGATGAATTTGGAGTTGAAGTCTTTCTCACGACCATGGATATGGGCTCCTCGAACTGATGAATTCTAAATTGAACCATGAAGAAACTCCCAAGCTTCTTTTTACCTACCCTTTCCCTATTTACACACAGCAAAAAAAAAGTTGTAAGGTTTCATTGTGTTGTCTGATTCTTGTATCCAGGGAAGATCGATTTTTTGTTCACTTACCAAGAACTTTACAATCCTCAATTGGGTAGAATAGCAATAGCAATAGCTCTTAGATTTATGTACCATTTCATAATGCTTTCACAGCCTTCTCTAAGCGGTTCATAGAGTCAGCATATTGCCCCCAACAATCTGGGTCTTCATTTTACTCACCTCGGAAGGATGGAAGGCTGAGTCAACCTTGAGCTGGTGAGATTTGAACTGCTGAACTGCAGCTAGGAGTCAGCTGAAGTAGCCTGCAAAACTGTACTCTTAACCATTGCGCCATCTCGCCTCTTATACATTTCTTTAGGAAAAAGCTCATTGTGTTGTCTGATTCTTGTATCCAGGGAAGATCGTTTTTTTGTACACTTACCAAGAACTTATTTGCAATCCTCAACTGGGTAGAATAGGCTGAACCATTTGATTTAAACATGCAAAACAAATAAATTAGGGTATTGCAGCCTTGACAGTGAGAAATAAATAGGACAGAGTTTTTAAGCGCTGTATTTTTTAGACAGTTGTTGCAGGAAAGAAATAAACTTTGCTAGACATTGGCTAGGCGCAGGTGATATTGGACTTTGGCTGGCTCATATTGTACTTGTGTGCTCATTTCTGTGTGTGGATGTCATGTTCCCTGAAGAATGAGGATACTTGGTTTATTGCAGTTTTTTGTACATTCTTCCCATTTCTTTCTTGGCTGTTCTAATCCTTTAAAGAAACAAACAATTGTGACTTCGTAACCAAGGATTTGCAGAGAACACAATATAAATGTCATAATGGCAAATGCAGATGGGCTGGCTGTCATCCAAGCTGCCTTGCAATTTGCTAATATACTTAAAGGTATATAGGAAGTTACAGGCAGGGCCCTATGCATATCCAATGCCTTTCTAAGTTATATGAGGTACCTTCGTGTAATATGAATGAGGTTACAATTAGGATCTTCTAGAATTCTGCTTACAGGCCGAAGATATGGATGTGTGCTAAAAATATATGTGATAAGGAAGAAGGTTTTACTTATGGCTAGATTTAAAAAGAAACTATTTTAAAAGCCTTATTTTACAGCATTTTACAGAGAATGCAGAACAATGTGAATGCTTAACAGTACATATGCTTAAACCAATTTATGACTGTGTCTCTCCTGGCACACTTGGTGGCACCACTTAAATTATAAATGGAGTAAAGTTAGAATACATTCATACCTGGGAAAGAAATTTTAATGATCCCTCTCTCCTAGTTATATTTATTTTGAAAGTGAATGCAAGTGAATCTGTGAATGCTTCCATTGGAACTGTTGTACAGAAGTGAACATATAAGGGTTGTCAATAGAATGGAATAGAGCACAAATTCCCCTTTCTTCTCAAAGACCGAAGTGGGTGGGAGGGACTAGAGTCAGTATGTTACCTGTCCCTAAGGCTAGTTTGCTACTGTTTGGAGTAGGTGTATTGTTATCTCCAAGGCTAGTTTTGTATCTTCTAAAAATAGAAATGTGCTCCAGTGTTGGAAGAGAAAATACACAATTTAGCACACAGTGTAAAGTTAAAAAAAACTTTAAAAAAACGTTTAATAGGGCAAGGGGTTGAACCCCTCCCCCTTTAAATATTTTAATTAAAGATGTGTACTGTAGTTGAGTTCTCTTGGTATTATGGGAAGAGTAATCAGCCTATAAAGTAACTTTAGACAAAAATATAATAATAAAGAAAGCTAATTCATTAATAGTTAGAATTGAGACAGTGTAAATTCTGTACATCCAAGTCCAGTAATGTTCACATGTTTATATTCTGCCTGGGATAGCAAAGCGATTCTCAATTTTGCCCACTGGAAACCCATTTATTTGGGAGTGTTTGGGAAAATGGAAGGTCCATTTGGATACCCCAAATAAATGAGAGGGAGGGGATTGGTGTAATCAGCAGTATCATTAAGTATAAAGATGACTATTTAGTAAAATAAAAACCATAACTTGTTCGTTGGCTAAGATCTTGGGAAGCTACCCCCCCCCCCCTCCAGTGCTTTTAATATCACACTCAAGGTTACAGGAGAGGGCATTAGAATGTTGGAAACTCGCTTCTCTAGTTTCTTGTCATCTACATTGGATGAAGTTGGGGAAGGGATGAACCAGCCAACCCATTAAGTCTCGATCCTGGTGAAAAGGAAGTATTAAGGCTGATGATTTCTGGGTTCAGAAAAGTGTGGTATTTGAACTGCTCTTGATGTAGCTGTACTGGCCCGGAATGATCCAGATGGTAGTTTCATAGATTTCTGTAGCTTCGTCTCTTGTAACCTCACCATAGAGAGGGAACTTGTTCACTTATATCTGTTGTGGTTTGCAAGGAGAGAAAGAGAGTCCAATCCAGGTTGGTTCTTTAATAAGCCATTTATTGGCGGAGCAGTTAAAAAACAACCATAACCGAAGCTAGTTTAAAAGGTGGGGCAACCTCCTCCCCTTGACAGCCCCTTATACAACGCCGCCAAACGGAGAGCCAATCAGGCAACCTGGCAACTCAACCCCAGCCAGCTGCGCCCGAACCAATCAGGCGCGACTGGCTGTGGCCAAGCCCCCCAAGGAAAGAGAATGGAAAAGACTTGTGGCTGATCGTACGTCGAGACCTCAACAATATCCATGTCTTAACATCTTTATTGGATTACTGCAACTGTTCTATCTGTAGAGGTGCTTTAAAGATTACCTGGAAGCATCAGTTGATTGAGAACAGGGCCAAAAGGGTTTTGACTAGTACATTTTATTTGGATTGTATCTCCGAGGGATTAAAAGAGCTCTGGTAGCTGCTGCCTGTTCATTTCTTAGTTCTGTTCAATGTTCAGAAATTGACCTGAAGCCCTAAATGTCTTAGAACCCAATTCCCTGTACAAAACTTCTCCGGAATCAATCTGCCAGCTCTCTCAGTTCATCAACTTAGAGATTTTTCTCCGCTTCATTCTTAAAAGAGGGCAGACATGCAATAAGTCCAGAGAGAGCCTTTTAGGAATGAAAAACATCCCCATCTAATCAATCTGCTTCTATTTCAGTCTGTTTTAGGCAAATCGTTGGCTTATCCTCTTCTGTTGATCGTACTTGAGCATATTGTTTTGATATTTTAATTAAAGGAAACACTGGGGAACCAATTCTATTGAAGGCAGTATATAAATAGCGTAAATGAAGAAGTCCCTGCAGAAGGTTACACAAACAAGCAGACTGTAGCTTTGCTACTCTCACGTCCCCTGACAAAAGCAATTTAGTAAAGGGCCAGGGAATAACCAGTCATTGTCCGCATTTCTAACCTTCTATTCTCTTTTCAAATTCTATCCATCCTCCTCCAAGAAACACAGCTGGAGTTAGGTTTTATGATGCTCACAGTCAGCTCCGGTTTAATCAAAGCTGCTCCTGGCTAGGCTTCAGAGTATCTTGGGCTAACCACTCATTGCCTTCTGTAGAGCTGCTTGGCTTACTTGATTGGCTGTGGCCCCATCTAGTGGTCTGCAGCTGTAGTGGCAATGCAGAGCCCCTAAGCCTAAAGTGATAATTCAGAGGTCTCCTCTTTGCCCTGTGTCGAAGTCCAGAAAAGGAGCACAGCAAGGAGTACGAGCTCTGTGTTTATTTCAAGATTGTTATTAAGAGAATTTTGCAGAACTGGGGACCTTCTTGTTACGTAGGTTGAGAGCAGGGAGAATGATTGTGCTAGATTAGATTAGAATGATTTTAGATGCAGCTTGAAATGTGAAATGTAAAGCAAAACTTGACTTTTTTGTGTGTGTCTTACTGCCCTTAAATATAGGAAGTCATTTTTTTCTTTTTTTCTCTCAGCACTTTTCTCTTTCTTCTTCTTAGTTCGCTAACATTTGTTTTTCATGTATTTTTATTTTATAACTAGCTGTACCCGCCACGCGTTGCTGTGGCCAAGTTTGGTTAAATGAAAACGTTTCCCCTCATAGACCCTCTCAGCGACCCCCTTCCTTCTCTGCCTCAGTTTCCGCTCCCTCTCCCTCCCCTCCCTCTACCTCAGGGGTCTCAAACTCAATTTACCTGGGGGCTGCTGGAGGCAGAGGCTGGGTGAGGCTGGGCTGCATAAGGGATTCCTTATATTAATATTAATACTAATATTAATACTAATATTAATACTAATATTAATACTAATATTAATACTAATATTAATACTAATATTAATACTAATATTAATACTAATATTAATACTAATATTATACTTTCATATCACAGTGGGGGCCACAAGATACCGTCCTGCGGCCGCAATTGGCGCGCGGGCTGCGATAATGAGACCTCTGCTCTACCTATGTACTGTATTTCTCCCTCCATCCCTCTACTTACCTACCTACCTACCTACCTACCTACCTACCTACCTACCTACTGTATTTCTCCCTGTCTCCCTCTACCTACCTACCTACCTACCTACCTACCTACCTACCTACCTACCATATTTCTCTCTTTCTCCCTCCCTCTACCTACCTACCTACTTACCTACCTAGAGAGGCCGCTGACTTGGCTTTGGGGGGGGGGGGCGAGCGATGGAGGGGAGGAGGCAGAGGGCTTGGCAGCGTTGCGAGTGCTGGCGTTTCGAGTAGCCGGGGGTGTGTGTGGAAGGAGGGGGGGGGATGACTGAGCGAGTGAGGAAAACACAGAAGAGCTGCAGTTGTACATTTGTGTGGCATTTACCTGGCACCAGTGTGCCATATCCATACAATCTGTATGTATCATTGGTGCTTCCCTTGTAAGGAATGTTGTATGAAAATTTGGTGGCGAATGGTGCAGTAGTTTTTGAGATTAGCGGTTTTGAACAAACTCATAGTTAACTTTTTATTTATATAGATGTCACTTAATTAAAAAAGACCTTGCAAGACTAAAAGTGTTTCCCTCCCTTCCTTTCCTTTTACTTTTTAGAATACTAGGGAGGGTCTCTTCTGAAACATTTCCCACTCTATCCCTCCTTCTATGGACCAAGATACTTTTGACCACAATTGAGCCCACAATTTCTGTAGTTAAGTGAGACATTTATTAAGTGAGTTTTGTCCCATTTTACAACTTTTCTTGTCATAGTTGTTAAGTGAATCACTGCAGTTGATAAGTTAGTAACCTGGTTGTTAAGTGAACCTGGCTTCCCCATGACTTTGCTTGTCAGAAGGTCGCAAAAGGTGATCATGTGACCTTGGGACACGGCAACCGTCATAAACCTGAACCAGTTGCCAATCATCTGAATGTTGATCACATGACCATGGGGATGCTTGCAAAGGTCGTAACTGTGAACAGTGGACATAAGTCACATTTTTTTCAGTGTCATTGTAACTACCTGTATACAGGTCGAGGACTACCTGTATTTTTAGTTTTAATCATCTCCATTTTGAACGCTGATTTTTCTAGTTCTAAATATCTGTTTTTATATACGTATTCTTTTTATTGACTATTGTACACCGCTCAAAGTCGCTCGTTCTGAGATGGACAGCTATGTAAATTAGATTAATCAATCAATAAGTTTTGATAGCCAGCTAAGGGCTACCAGTGTGTTGTGATCAATGAGTTCTTCTAAATGTTTAAGAACTGGCCCTGTCAATTCCATTGCCTGAACTGTGCCCTTAGCCACAGGAACAGCTGACAGGTGCACCACACACGGAGGCTCACCTCTGCTGTCAACCAGCTCACAATTCCAGAACATTTAACAATTGACTCTCATGAGCCAGTGTGAACCAGCTCCAGCCTACCACTGATTGTGGGTCATAACAACTGGTCTCTGTCCTTCTCTGTCTGGAATAAAACAGCCAGTTATTGCCTCTCCAACTGTTGCATTGCTATCCTCAGGCTAGCCAGCCTGAAAAAAAAGGAGAAACTGGCATTCGTTTCAGCTAGCAATTCTACTCCTTGGGAGAGGAGGTAAGTGGTGGCAGAAGCTCATGTCTCAATTAAAATCCCTACTGGACCCAGTTGGAATACATAGGGACCATAATTACCCAGACGTCCTCAAGGGAGTTGTCATCTATCCCAGAATTAATTTTCTTCTTTCTCTTAAGACTGTGCTGGAAGTCATATTCAGTTAGTATAGTATTCCTCTCTTGGGAGCCCTGTTCTTTAATTCCAGATGTGCAATGTGGTTACTCCAGTGTGAATTCATAGATTCCAGGATTGCACTAAAGCTAAGATTTGTGTGTATGGTGAGATAACAGCACTATTTTCTGAATAGTTTATTGTGTGTCCATTTGAATGCTTCATGCTGACTGAGAAGGAGAAGCAGAGAGTAGTGAAATGGATGGCGATTTTATCTTGTGATAATTTGCAATCAGAGACAAATCGGCAACCCAAAAGCATAAAACTATATTTCAGGATACGTATTTCAAAGGTACAAAGGGATTTATAAAGCTTGATTCTTTCTAATGCAGGAGGTAAAGATAAAATCTTCACAAGAGCTCTGGAGTCTGCTTAAAGACGGCTATTATGGAAATGTTTGGTTTTTGTTTTAAATCAAAGCTTTGATTTGGCTAAATTATATTGTGTTGCCTGACAGGCTCTTTACCATGGAAGAACTACTGTTACATGACCATATATTGCTGTCTAATTGGGACCATAATTTGTACTGATTCATGAAGAAGACAAGATACCTCTCTGTAGTTTTAATCAATAAATCAAGACACCAAATGCTACCAATTTTCTTACCTCCTTATGTTGCAATCTCATCTTCCCACCAGGTTCTCCTTGGGGTTAATGAAAAGAAGCTAGTTGAGTCTTTCTATTTTATTTTTCTTTACAGGGAGAATACAGGTGCTTATGAACATCTATAGTCTTACCTTTATAGTGGTACATGCTAAAAATGTAAGGCTGGCCTCGTATAACACTGATATTCTGTCCTAGCTGCCAGATTGTTGGGGGCAATATGTTGACTCTGTAAACCAGCGTTTTTCAACCACTGTGCCGTGGCACACTAGTGTGCCGTGAGATATTGTCTGGTGTGCCGTGGGAAAAATTCCAATTTCATCCGTAACATGCGGCTTCGGCTCACAAATAGACCAATCATTAGATTCTAAGCCTGATTGCTATAAAAACTAAAGACAGAGAGAGACTGAGAGCTGTTGACGAAGAGCTACATGTGTGTCTTTCTTCGATTCCTGCCAGAATATCAGCTTTGTGTTCAGCCAAACAGGCCCAGGTTTCGCACTGAGTAAGTAAACAGAAATATGAACAATTATAAAATACTTTTTAACATTTTCTAATGGTGGTGGTGTGCCTCGTGATTTTTTTCATGAAAAAAGTGTGCCTTTGCACAAAAAAGGTTGAAAAACACTGCTGTAAACTACCTGGAGAGGGCTGTAAAAGCACTATGAAGCGGTATATACCGTATTTTTTGGACTATAAGATGCACCGGAGTATAAGATGCACCAAGATTTTGAAGAGGTAAATTAAAAGAAAAGTTTTTGCACTCTGCAGGTCTTCCAAACCCTCCACACACCTCACTTTTTGTGAAAAACAGGGCAAGCAGAGAGTTTGAGAAGCCTGCAAAATGCTCCTGGGGTGGGGGGGCAAAAATGAGCATAAAATGGCCCATTTCGTTGCTTGTTTTTGCCCTCCCCAACCCCCAGGAGCACTCTGCAGGCCTCCCAAACCCTCTGCACGTCCATTTTTTCAAAGGGAGCAGTGTTTCAGGAGGCCAAAAATGCTGTATTCAGTGTGTAAGACGCACCCAGATTTTCACCCTCTTTTTGGGGAGGGGGAGGGGGAAGGTGCGTCTTATACTCCAAAATATACAATAAGTCTAAGTTCTATTGTTACTGTTATATTAGTAGCAAAGCTTTCATTAGATCCAAAATGGGAGGGGCGGAATGATGTCTATTTCTCTCTATGGCAGCCATTCCCAATCTGGTGCCTTCCAGTTGTGTTAAACTAATTTCCATAATTAGCATAGTTATTGGATGGCCAGGTTTGGAATTAGAGTTATAAACCGATGGATCTGGAGGAAAACCTGATCTACAGGAGTATTGAGAGGAAGAAAAAAATGGATTAATATTTGGTCAGCCTCATATTTCAAGTATTGTATGTAGTTTTGGAGAATTTAGAACAGTTACCAAAGATGATCAGGAGATTAGAAACAGAGACCTACGGGGAAAGATTGAAAGATGTATCTAGCCTTGAAACAAGACAATTGAGGGACAATCTGATAGCAGCCTTCAAATACTTGAAATGTCACCTAGAAAAAGGTCAAGATTAGCTCTCTCATTCCAGAGTGCAGGACATATATATAACATATTTAAGCTACAGTAAGGCAGATTCCAACTGAATGCTGGGGAACATGTCATAACTGAGAAATTTGACAGTGGAACCAGTGAGCCAGAGAGGTGATTGGCCGTTGATGGAAACTAATCAAGGAAAGAAGCAACCTAGAACTAAGGAGAAATTTACTGAAAGAACAATGAATCAGTGGAATGGCTTGTCTCCAGAAGTTGTGGCTTCTCCAACACTGGAAGTTTTTAAGAAGAGATTGGATAACCATTTGTCTGAAATGATATAGGGCCATGATGGGGAGCCCTTGGCAGGCGGAGCCATATTTATTGGCACAGCAGCTGTCATGCGCACCAGGCAGCTGATTTTCAGCTTTCTGGAGGGCTGAGGGAGACCGTTTTCGCCCTCCCCAGACTTCAGGAAAGTCTCGGGAGGCTGTGGAGGACAAAAAACAGGTCCAATGGGAAGTTCGGGAATGAACTTCCAGTTGGCCCATTGGGACCATTTTTCACCCTCCCCAGGTTTCAGAAAGGCCTCCGGAGGCTGGGGAAGAGCGAAAAACAGGTCCAATGGGGCCAACCGGAAGTTCGGGAATGAACTTCTGGTTGGTTCGTTGGGGCCATTTTTCACCCCCCCCCCCCCAGGCTTCAGGATAGCCTCCGGAGGCTGGGGAGGGCAAAAAATGAACTTCCAGTTGGCCCATTTCGTCTGTTTTTCACCCTCCCCAGCCTTCGCAGGCCTTCCTGAAGCCTGGGGAGGGTGAAAAATGGCCCCAACAAGCCAACTGGAGGTTTGTTCCTGAACTTCAGTTGGGCCTGTTTTTTGTCCTCCCCAACCTCTGGAGACTTTCCTGAAGCCTGGAGAGGGCAAAAAAAGGCCCCAACAGGCCAACTGGAAGTTTGAAAATGACCCGTTTCCAGTTTCTGGGAGGCTTCCGGAGGGCTGGGGGAGGTCATTTTTGCCCTCCCCAGGCTTCAGGAAAGTCTCTGGAGCCTGGGGAGGGGTTGTGCATGCATGCACACGGGCGGGGATGATGTTGTTGTTGCATGTGCATGCACAGGTGGGTGGAGAGGATTGAATTGGTGTGGGCAGGTGTGGGCAATTTTGGCACACCATCAGAAAAAGGTTCGCCATCACTGGTATAGGGCTTCCGGCCTGAGAAGGGGGTTGGACTAGAAGACCTCCAAGGTCCTTTCCAGCTCTGCTATTCTTTTATTATTCTGTCTCTTATTAGATGCATTCAAGTAGAGGCTAGGCATAAATCTGTCCGGGATCCTTTAATTTGGATTCACGCACTGAGCAAGATATTGAACTCCGTGGCCTAAAAGGTGCTCTTCAGATTGATGATTCGGTGATATTTTTTTTTAAAAAAAAGTTTGCCTCTTCTTTCCATCTCTAACCTAAGAACTGTTGTTCAGTCCAGAGATTTTATGAATCTTTAATAAGACATTTTCCAGCACTTTTCCCAACCGACTATTCTCACAGGGAAACCAGGGCAATTAAATGGTTGAATAATAATACCTAGCATGTAGCTGGATACATTAAAATGGAGATACCTACTTCTCTTTTTTCAAAACCTTGCAGAATATCTGTAAAAGCAGTACTGAGCTGGTAGAGCCAAAGGTTGAAGGTCTCAAAACTCCTGCCTACAAATCCTCTGAGTTTACACTTTCTGACCTCCCTCCTATTTGAGGTTTTTTTTTTACACTTTACTATTGTTGATGGATGAGGTGCTGGTAATCTGTCTCCTATCTAATCTATATGCACACAAACAACCTGTCTTTTTCTCTTTTCTCCCTGGCTCAACCCAATTTAAACCCCACATCAGTCTAGCAAGCACTCTGTTTACCAGGCGAAACAAGCTGTGGCTCACAAAAGCTTATATCTTAAAAAATGATAGTTGCAAAAAGTACTACTAGACGACTCCTCTAAGTTTTTGCTTCTATACACTCCTACTTATCCTGCTTTGTTGTAGCTCTTGGTAGAAACTAATGGCATCCCTTTATCTTCTAGGGCAGGGGTGTCAAACTTGATTTTGTTGAGGGCCAGATCAGGATTGTGTTTGACCTCGGGGATCCTGAGTTGGCGTAGCTGGTGTGGGTGTGGCCAGCTCGATGTCTTGCAGCCCTTCCAGCCTCCGTTTTCGGCTACGACGGCCTCCTCCAGCCCTCTGCTAGCAAAAACAGAGCTTGGCACCCAGCCCTCCTAAGCTCCGTTTTCACTGGCAGAGGCACCACCTCTGCTGGTAATTTGCTGTTTCCAGGGTGGCCCCATGGGCCTGATCTATGTAAGCACCATGTGGACTGGATCTGGCCCACGGGCCTTGAGTTTGACCCCCCTGTTCTAGGGGGATGTTTATATTTGGTATCTTCATCCCTTAACCCTGGCATATGGGACAGTTAGGGATCATCCTTGCGTTATTGGCAAATGGAAGGAGAAATATACTATATTGCCAAAAGTACTTGCTCACCCATCCAAATAATCAATCAGGTGTTCCAATCACTTCCATGGCCACAGGTGTATAAAATCAAGTACCTAGGCATGCAGACTGTTGTTACAAACATTTGTGAAAGAATGGGTCACTCTCAGGAGCTCAGCGTGGAACTGTGATAGGATGCCACGTGTGCAACAAATCCAGTCGTGAAATTTCTTTGCTCCTAAATATTCCACAGCCAACTGTCAGCTGCATTATAAGAACGTGGAAGTGTTTGGGAACAGCAGCAACTCAGCCATGAAGTGGTACGCCACATAAACTGACGGAGCGGGGTCAGCGGATGCTGAGGCGCATAGTGCGAAGAGGTTGCAAACGTTCTGCAGAGTCAGTCTACAGACCTCCAAACTTCAGGTGGCCTTCAGATTAGCTCAAGAGCATTGCACAGTGGACCGACGTCATATTGAACCCTATGGATTAGGAATGGGATGTCACTTACTCTAAATTCATATGTGAGTAAAGGCAGGTGAGCGAATACCTTTGGCAATATAGTGTACAAAGGAAATACATGTTTGTACTGCTACCTCCTAGTCCTGTGAGATAAGGCACATGACTAGAGTTAGCACATCCCCCCTCCCTTTGAGAGAGATCAATCTTACAGATGTTAGACATTTTGATTTTTCTTAGCATTTGTCAGATTTGCATGTAGGGTCCACCTGCTTTTCATCACACCTGCCTGGTTCACACCATGAAGATATCAACACATGATCCAATGAAGGAATTGTTTTTCAACCAGTCTGTTTCAGAATCTGATGCTGATTTGGGCTGAGAGACAGTGACTAGCTGGAAGTTACCCAGCTTGGTTTCATGGTGTAAAGAGGGACTAGGACACAGATCTTCCTACTCTTAGTCCAGCAATTTAACTACTACGCCATGCTGTCAGTCTTACAGACATTAAAGATATTAATCTGTGTTACAAAGGGAGCAAAAAGAATAGAAAAAAACCAATTCCTTCCTTTAAATATAAAGCATTCAGTGACATAGGAGATAACAATATACTCAGACCACAAAAAGCAGTTTAAACAGAATCTCCAGAAAGGAAAACATAATAGAATACGTAACACTTTGGATCGATTACAGTATGACACTGATTTGATCCTTAATTTGAAAATAAATGTTTAAAAAACTTTCATGTTGAAAAAAACCCATGTAATTTATTGAACATGGCCAGAGAACATAAATAAGAGAAATAGTCAAGCATATAGCATAAGTCAAATAAACCAAATATTAAATTCTAACAAATAGTTAACTTGTCTCTATTCCTCAAAAGCATAAACTATTCTTGAAACAGAAGTTATTTCTGTGCCAGTTTTCCAGATTGCCTGGAAAATGTTGCTCTCCTTGAGAAGGAGTTCTGACAGAAGAACTGAGGCCCTGCAATATCAGCTCCCAGTCGCTCTACAGATGTTTATCTCTCACAGCAAGAGTGATGGTGGGATGCTCAATTTGGCTCACACTGGTTGTAGGCTGTTACAATTACTTGTCTATGGAGATTCTCAGTCATCCAGGGTCATCGTTGTCCCAAAGGTGCTTTTTCAAAAGGCAACTGGACTTTCTTGTTTTTCTTTTAAGATGTTTAGCTTCTCATCTAAGAAACTCTTTCAAGAGCTGAAGAAGCTTCTTGGGCGAGAAACGAAATATCTTCAAAGAAAAACAAGGAAGTCTAGTGACCCCTTGAAAATGTACCTTTGGGACTACAATCTTA
Organism: Rhabdophis nuchalis; assembly: GCA_039707465.1. Taxonomy (NCBI): domain Eukaryota; kingdom Metazoa; phylum Chordata; class Lepidosauria; order Squamata; family Natricidae; genus Rhabdophis; species Rhabdophis nuchalis. The sequence goes on along the minus strand of CM077643.1, from coordinate 133,384,894 downwards.
CTTGTTTTCAGCTCCCAAGAAAGGAGGACTCGTTTTTTGGGGGGAAATCACTGGCATGAAACCAGAAAAAGGGAGAACTCTATCAGCTGGTTTCTCTTTGAAACAGTAGATGGCCCAAGGAAATGTTTTTTTTTCTTTCTGAGAAGTTTAAACAAATAAATGGTCAACATGGGGTCCCCAACCCCCGGGCTGCACACCGGTGCCGGTCCGTGGCTTGATAGTAACCGGGCCGGAGTGAGCGGCGGAGAGAGTAGTGCAACTCTTAGGAAAGTGTAGCAAACGCCCCACTATCCTGGCGGCTGGCCGGGGCGCTCCCCGGGGGCAGGATGGGGGCAATGGCCTGCATTGGGGGGGGGGCACCACCTGGCCCTGCATGGGAGGAAGGGGCTGCCAGGCCCTCCTGCCCAGGACGCAGCCTGTCCTTCCCTGCTCCAGCCTAGGATCCTTCATCTGAGACCCCTGGCAGCTTTCCCACCCGGTTGCATGTGACTGCCGAATCCGCGCGCGGCCCACGTGACTCGACTCACCCGCTGGAGGCTCCCACCGGTCCGTGGAATTTTTTTTTATATGAAACCGGTCCCTGGTGCCAAAAAGGTTGAGGACCCCTGCTTTAAGGGGCATTTCACAACTTTTAGAAGTAAATGCAGTCACATGATCATTGTAGGTTTCAAGCCTGTCAATTTAATCCAAGGTTCCTATTTTTCCCCTCTTTGAATGACTTGACATTCTTTCCCCTTTTGGCTGATGTTTATACTAAGAGCACCACTGTTTATAAAACTATAATGGCTCACCCACCCACCCACAAGTCCAGAGCAGTGGTGAAATCTAAATTTTTTTGGCACTGGTTCTGTAGTCGTGACTTGGTGGTGTGTGGGTGTGTGTGTGATGTGACTGGGTGAGTGTGGCCAACTTTTTTCACTTTTAAAAGCATTTTTGTCCTGCTGGTTCAGGTGAATAGGCAGGAAAAAAAATGCTTTAAAAATGGAAAAAAAGAGTTCCGATGATTGCGTGGCTCACAGCTGAGCTGTGCGACCATCAGCTTTTCTCTGCCGCTTTTTAAAGCATTTGTTCCCTGCCTATTCGCCTGAAATGGCAGGGGAAAAAAATGCTTTAAAAAGTGGGGGGAAAGCTTCCGATGATCATGCGGCTTACAGCTTTTTTTTTTTTTACAGCCAGTTTGCAGAACCAACAACAATCGTCCCTACTGGTTCGGGCCGAACAGGGTGTCAGGTCTGCCTCTGACATTAACCAAGAAAGAAAACACTCAATTCCATTTTGAAGAATTAAGAGTACTTTTACTGGTTATGAAAAGAAAGCCGCTAAATAAAGCAAGGTCTGAGATCCAAGCGCGCGAAATCATACATATCAATATATGTCCAGGTCCCTCCCCTGCAACAGTTCCCTCCCTATGGTCCGATCTGCAATTCCCTTAGGTGTCATGTGGGTTGCATCTCCAGGAGCATCATCAGGTTGGTATGCAGGACGGTTGGCCTTGACCATCTCAAGGCACCAGCCATCGGTATGCGAAGTAGATGGTGAGAACATGCTCCCTTCTCCAAATCTCCCTCCTGCACCATATAGTCCCATTCCCAAATACCATAATAATAATAATAATAATAATAATAATAATAATAATAATAATAATAATAATAATAATAATAATAATAATATATTATATTTATAAACCGCCCCCTCTCCCCAAAGGGACTTGGGGTGGTGTACAGGAAAATTAAAAAACCATCTAAAAACATACAATACACACAAATTAAAAGCAAATTAAACTACCCTGTACTAAAATGTAAAAACCATTAAAATTACCACCCATTAAAACCCAATAAACAATTTGAGTAAACAGACTGGGCAAGAAGCGTAAATTAGGCCAAGCCGGCCTGATGAAACAAATAGGTTTTTACTTTTTGGCGGAAGGCGTGGAGGTCCATAGTCGTTCTAATATCCGGGGGTAGGTCGTTCCAGAGGGTCGGACCCATCACAGAGAAGGCCCTTCCCCTGGGTGTTGCCCGCTGGCACTGCCTGGTGGACGGCACCCGGAGAAGTCCCTCTCTGTGTGAGCGAATCGGCCGAAGGGATGTATGGGGCAGGATATGATCCCGCAAATAACTAGGTCCTGTGCCATGGAGTGCTTTAAAGATGATAATCAACACCTTGAAACGCACCCGAAAGACCACAGGCAGCCAGTGCAGTTCGCACAGGAGTGGTGTTACATGGGAGTATCTAGTGACTCCCATAACTGCCCGTGCGGCCGCGTTCTGGACCAGCTGTAGTCTCCGGGTGCATCTCAAGGGGAGCCCCATGTAGAGAGCATTACAGTAGTCCAGACGAGACGTCACAAGCGCATAGCCCCTCCCTCCCCGTTTCAATGGCAGCCGAAGCAAGCAGCAAAGCAGAGTCTGACACCGGGAGGATTTCACCTTTGGTGCAAAGGTGTCAAGCCCTCTTCTGCTCTGTAGCTTAATGGAGAAGTTCAGCAGGTAGGCTGAGGCTGAACTTTACAGATGGCAGAGGTGTGCAACTGCTGTCCTCCGCTTTTGTGATGGATTCAACGCATCCCTGTGAGCGACAAGTAGTCTCTGAAATGACGGCTTTCGCCAGCAGAGCCTGAAATTAGGATTTCTTCTCCCCCCCCCCCAAACAAAAGTACAAAGATATAAAAAAGATCAGTGACAGCCGTGTGCTTTCCCTGTGGGGAGAAGTGAAAAACGCTTGACCTTTTCAGGGGAAGTGGGGGACCACTTGATCTTTAAGCGTTTATATAAAAGTAAAAACTGCTCTGAATTTTTAAGGTGAGGGGATACCACTCCCTGCTTGGCAAGCATGCAGTGGCAGCTGTTCTCCCTAATTGTTTCGAGCAGCTTTTCCCTCTCTGGAAAAGATTGGAAAGCAGAGAAAAAAGTGTGTGTGTGTGTGTGTGTGTGTGTGTGTGTGTGTGTGTGTGTAGGGAAGTGATGGGAAGAGGGAAGAAGCTCTTAGGGTACCTGATAGCTAAGATTCCTGGTTTTCTGTACAGGGCTTGTTTTCCCTTCCTAGAGAAGGGAATCTCTAGAATTCAGGCATTCAAATTAGTTCTGCCTGAACCTCTGGACTGTGGTAAAGGGTTGCTGAGGAAGGGGGAAAAATTAAAGGAGTCTGGTCTCAAGCCAGTTTAGGTAGAGGTTCCCCTCACACGTATATTTTAGGAATGGGTTGCTGCTGGTTTTACTATCTGTTCGCAACCCATGCCAACATGCACGCACACTCTTCAATATAAATTGTTCTTTGTGGATGCGCAGAACAATTTACAGGGAACTGCACACGCGCAGTCACTAAAATCCAAAATGGTGGTGGCCCAGCAGCAATGAGGGAACTGGTTGTTTGGGGGCCTGGCAGGCCTGGGTCACTGCCAGTTCTGCGACTCAGGCCTGAATTCCACTACCAGTTTGGCCAAACCAGGCGCAACCCACCTCTGGTGCTAGTCATTCCCGACTCTAAGGGGCAATGATCATCTCCGTTTCAAAACCGAGAGCCAGCACTGTCTGAAGACGTCTCTGGGGTCATGTGGCCGGCATGACTAAATGCCCAAGGTGCATGGAAAGCTGTTACCTTCCCACCAAAGATGTTTCCTATTTTTCTACTTGCATTTTTACATGCTTTTGAACTGCTGGGTTGGCAGAAGCTGGGACAGGTAACGGGAGCTTACTCCGTTACGTGGCGCTAGGGATTCGAACTGCCGACTTTTCTGATCGACAAGCTCAGCATCTTAGCCATTGAGCCACCACGTTCCTAAAGCCAGCTTACTCTGTGTGTAAAAATAAGAGGGGGAAGGGAGAGGGAGGGAGAGGGAGAGAGACTCATTTTATATAGTTGTTATTTTCCAACCAAATAATTACCATATTTTTCAGACTATAAGATGCAAGGGTGCATAAGACGTACCAAGATTTTGAAGAGATAAGTAAGAAAAAAAAGTTTATGTCTTCCCTGGCCCCAAGGAGCACTCTGCAGGCTTCAGCAGGGCTGGGGTAAAGCAAAAACGCCCCCTTTTCACCAAAATGGGGGCATTTCCCCCTTCCCCCAGCCCTGCTGAAGCCAGCAGAGTGCTTCTGGGGGGGAGAGGGAAGGCAAACACCCCCCCCCCTGTTTTGGTGAAAAATGGCTCATTTTTCACAAAAATGGGATGTGGAGCCGGGCCTTCGGGAGGCCAGAAATGGCTGTATTTGGTGTATAAGACGCATCAAAGCGCTCCATGGCTCGGGGCCTAGTTATATGCGAGACCGTCTTCTGCCCCATACATCCCTTCGACTGATCTGCTCCCACAGAGAGGGCCTTCTCAGGGTGCCGTCGGCTGGGCAATGCCGGTTGGCGACACCCAGGGGAAGGGTCTTCTCTGTGGCGGGCCCTACCCTATGGAACGACCTGCCCCCCGAGCTATGCACCATCTCGGACCTCCGCCTCTTCCACCAGCGTCTTAAGACGCACCTTTTCCAACAAGCCGGCCTAGCATAACCTCCCGTTCTTGACTGTTTTAGATAGATTTTAATTAGGGGGATTTTACACTATTTTAGCACAGTTTAATAGCTTTTTAAAAATTTGTATTTTTGTTATATTTGTATTGTTTTAAATTTCCTGTGCGCCGCCCTGGGTCCTTTTTGGAGAAGGTGCGGGGTATAAATTTGAATTAAAAAAAATAAATCAACATTTTCATGCTCTTTTAGGGCGGGGGGAAACGATGCATCTTATACTCTGAAAAATACGGTAATAAAAAAACCCCCAAAGAAGTACCCTTGTGTGTCATACAGTGTGGCTTCCCTTGACAAATAAAGTGTGGCTCTCCCCTCCCTGCCCCCCTGTGATAGACCAGGCTCAGCATGGTGATTCTCTCACCTTAAGCATCCATTAAGGAGACATGCTTGGTCTCGCAAGAGACACTGAAGCTATTGCTCTACATATCCAGTCACCATAGGGGTCCGATGCTTAAAGCGCTGCTCTTAAAATTGCTCTCCCTTTTTTGCTGTAGAACAGCAAATTGCTTTTTGTTGTGCTCTTTTCCAAATGGACTCTTTAGGTCTTAAAGAAACTACTGTGCATGCACTGTAATGACTTGGCAAAAGTTTTTTTTATTTTTTTTATTACAGTGTTCAGGCTTGAGTAGGAACTATTATGTTCTAATGGGTAAAAAAAAGAAGGAAAGCCCTTAAGCCTGTCCGTAGCTTTTGTAAAAATGGATTTTAGTTCTTTTGTGTCTCTTCATTTTAATGACGTCTTTCATTAAAAGTGCCTCTGCTGGAATTTATTTGCAGCCGGTTTTACTGGATGACGGTTGTGTAGGTGAGGAAGAATGGGTTGGCTGGCTGGGATTTTTCACTGAAATGTACTCTTGAAGTGGTCAGTGAAAGATGTTACATTATCATACTGGCCTGATTGGCGTTCTGGTGTCTTTGTGAGGATCTGAAATGTATTTGCATAAGTTCTCGTCCACTTCTGGCTATAAAATTGCTGGAACATAATCAGCATTACAGATTTTAAAACAGCGGTAAAGCTTCTCTGTCTCATCCCATTGCTAATTGCCTGCTTCCCACCTCTCGCAAAAGTGACTAGGGAGTTGGGAACGGCTTACTTAAAAGTTGTGGCAGGAGGAAAGTGAAACAGTCACAGTGAATATATTGAGAAAGGGGTGGACAAGTAGCAGATTTTGTTATTAAAACCTTAAAATAGGGCAAGCCAGTTTGTTCCCAACATTGTGGGCCATCAATTTATTCCTAATGTGATTTGAGACACGTTGTAAGGTGTCCTTTACAGATGGTCCTCGACTTATGACTACAGCCGAGTCAAAAATGTGTGTTGTGAGACATTTGTGAAGTGAGTTTTGACCCATTTTACAACCTTTCTTGCCAAAGTTGTTAAGTGAATCACTGCAGCTGATTAGTTAGTGACATTGTTATTAAATGAAGCTGGCTTCCCCATTGACTTTGCTTGGGAGACGGTCGCAAAAGGGGATCACACAACCTTGAGATACAGCAACAGTCATAAGTATGAAGCAGTTGTCAATCATCTGAATTTTGATCACATGATCATGGGGGTTCTGCAAAGGTCGTAACTGTGAAAAACGGCCGCAAGTTGCGTTTTCCAGCATTCTTGTAACTTTGAACGGTCACTAAATGAATTGTTGTAAGTCGAGGACTACCTGTATTATCAAAGAAGAACAAGTGAGGAGGAAGTTGAGAGCAGGATCCTACTTGCTTGGGGATCTTTGGGGGCACACAGGAGCATGAAAGCTGCATTGCTACTCCTGAGTTACTAATTGAATTAGTAGGTAATTGAATTTAGGAGGTTTGCTTCTAAGCAAAGCGGATTGGGAACAGCATGTCTACGAGCCCTTCAGATGCTACAAGCGAGAGGCTGAGCATTTCCTTTCTCATCTGCAGATAGTTTTATGCCATCATAATGCCGTCATTCTGTGCATAGTAAAATGGTGATATGTGCAGCGTGTTTGAGTTCTGGTGGGCATGGAGTGCCTGATTAAATCATTTGGCATAGCTCATCAGGGAGCAGTTCGTTAAGGGCACCGGCTTCTTTTTCTCAACCAATAGCAGCTGCGGTGATGCTTTCCTGTGGAGAGTAGGAATAATAAAATAATATTCTAATCGGGTCAGGTGGGTAAAAAAAGTTTTGTTAAAAATTGAGAGCCTCTTTCCTGACAATCGGCTGATAGCCATGAAGGATTAGGCACACAAACAAAAATACTTTTTTTTTCTTTAAGAGGCAGTGAATGTTGCAGATATGTTCTGAATAAGACACCAGGATTTGATTTTTGAATGCTACCTCTGCTCCTCTATTTCCTTTCAGCAGCGTCCCCAAGGAATATTTGTCCTAAGTAGAGGAAATGAAAAACCTCTTCCATATTTGTGCTGGCACAAAAGTACCATTTTAAAGTTTCCCTGATATTCTTCAGTGTCTCACAAAGCCGTTTATCCTTTCATGTTATCTTCATGTTGATTGCTATTACAACTTAATAGCCTGATAACAATAGCAATAGCACAGCCAGCATATTGCCTCCAACAATCTGGGTCCTCATTTTACCCACCTCGGAAGGATGGAAGGTTGCGTTAACCTTGAGCCTGGTGAGAATTGAATTGCCAAATTGCAGTCAGCTGGCAGGCAGCAGAAGTAGCCTGCAGTACTGCACTCTAACCACTGCACCACCGAGGCTCATACAATAGTCGTTTCCTGATATTGGAACCATCTGATGTGTCAGTGTATCTCCAGTGATGTGGCAGATCCTTTATCATTAGACACCAAAACAGGTTGGTGTGAGCTTCCAGTCATGGGATTAAAACAAACAAACCTGCTACGAAGAAGACTCAAAGAGGACAAAAAATGTGGTCCAGCCATGATGTTCTTATCACCCTGAGTCATTCCATTAATGGGGTGAAATGGCAGACCAGGACACTGAATCATGCTTAGCTCACATGGTCTCTATATCTTATTTTTAATGCTACCTTTGGTCAGGATTGTGACTGAAGTGTGTCACCTTTGTCCTGTCGAGGAGAGTTGTGCAATAAGTACTGCCCCCTCCATTGTATCCAGGATCTGATGTCTCACCAAATTTATTTCAGCAAGAACTGAAATTCGCAGCAAATGAGGCCAAGCTGCAAATGTAAGAATGATTTAAGAAGGTGCCATTTAAAAGCAAGCACATCATCTGACTTCTATTGAGTGTTTTTCCTCCTGCTGTTTTCCTGGCAGTTCCTAAAGAGGGCAAAATATAAAAACTCTTGTGCCTTCTTTTCATCTGTCCTCTGCCCCACTGCTATCCCCTGACTGTCCCCATTGCTACTGCTGATCCTTCTTTTTAACCACCTACGCTCCTGATGCTATTATCTGTGCAAATTCCAGGGAGAGGGTTTGCTTCCTTTGTAAGGAAAGATCAGTGGATATTTGCAGTCTCCCTCTTAATATTGGGATTTAGCTATAAATGTACAGCGAAGGCTACCGGACAAATCCATTGCCCCACATCTAGTGCTTAGGCTTCCCAGAGGTGTCCTTCATCCTCAGTTGATCTCTTTCTATCCCTATAGATCCTCCTCTGCATACCTCCTGTTCTGTACAGTAAATAGTTTTTGCTGGAGAATGACTGGAATGCATGCCATTTACCCCAAGCTCTGGTGGCTTTTAATAATTTAAGATGGAGAGCTTCAAATATCAGCTTCCATTTCATTGGCCAGCCTGAACCATTAGCCAATAATCTGCTTAACAAAAGCTGTGACCAGGCCAGCACTCGTGAATATATTTTAGATGGAAAAAAAGGGAATTCTGCACGGCTTTTTATTGCTTTCAAGGTCTGTGGAAATGATTAGAGATCATTCAGCTGCCATACGCAGCCTTTCCAGCAGCTCACAGGTTCAGGATTTGAAGGGCATTGGTTGGTGGATATGCTGCTTTATATGCTTAAAAAAAAACACCAAACTAATACATATACTTTCAGTCCTTTGGGAGTTTATTCTTTAATGAAAGAAAACTTTCGATAAAAATGCTCCCTGCCTCCTCTTCCTAGTGTCTTTTTTCCAATTTTAATTTATTTTTGTGGGGGATTTCTGCATTCTGTAATAAAGAGGGCTTAATTGTGAATGCCGGTGTAGTGTGGAGAAGAAATTAAATGTGTACTGCAGTTCAGTAGTTGAGTAAGAGGATGTTGCAAACCACCATAATTTAAAACTTCACTGGCAGAGCCCTTTTTTCCTTCCAAGAGTTTCCCAGTAAAAAGAGAATTATAGTAGTTGACTATCAGGAATAAAGCTGAACTTTTTAACATATCCTAATCTGAGGGGTCTTTGGTGCTTCCTGAGCTTGGTTGTTTCCTTGAATTTTATTATCTAAACTAGGAACATCCTCAGTGCTGGTAAGGAGATGTCGGTAATGAAATCTCTGCAAGAAAACAACCAAGCCCAAGAGCTCCAAGAAGCCCTCATTTTAACCCTTAGCTACACAGATTTTCCTCTATTCATATCCTGGTCTTGTGGTCCGCTGGCAGCCTGTGGAGCTGGCAGCAGAGTCGGACACTGAGGAGTTTGGGGAGGAACATGGGCCAGTCCTGGAGTCTGGGGAAGATTCTGCATTGGAGGCAGGGGGTGGGGGCATCTAGTAATTATGTGCTGCTTCCGGAGCCTGACATCAGCAAGGCAGAAGAACAGTGTGAGCCTGTTCCTAGTGTGTGCATATGCAGAGCTGCCAGAAGGCAAGAACAATTAAGGAAAAAAAGGCGACTCAGGAGTAAGGCTTGGTGACGATTGGCCCATCCCATAAGACATAAAAGAGGAGCACATGGATGTGAGCTTTTGCAGGAAGAAATTAGTTCATATAGTCAGTTCAAGCTCTGAGAAATCCTGTTTGACCCTGTGCTACCTTTGGCCTTGCAAAACTAATTGGCAGTTAGGTCTCTGGCAGCGTTTCAAGGGAGATAAAGGTGGGTGCTTATCAACATTACCCTGAAAGACTGTCAACTTGAACAGACATCTATCGGAATCTTCACAGATTGTTTGTGAATCATTATGGGCTGTGAATGGCCATAATTCACAGCTGTCTTAATAAAAGAGGTTTTTTGGGACTAAGATTGTGATTTATGCTTTCTCAAGAAGCCTAGGTCAGAACAGGTCTTCTTTGGAGGAAGAGATACTTTGGCTTTTTCTTCTAAAGCCCAGAAGTGAGAACCATTTGCCTGCCCATTATCTCTGGACATCGTGTGAGATCCTATGAAGTAGTCGTGCTTTGGGTTCTCTATCACAAACCAAAAGGCCTCCAAGAGTACGCCTTCTCTAGTGAAGCATTTGCTTTATGGAACATCGTTTGCCCTGTTTTTCAGACCGCCTCAACCTTTCTGTCTTTCCACAAAGCCCTAAAACCTCCTAGACCCCTTTTCCTGCCAGATGAGCGCATATAGTATGTAAGACCCTTGAACAATATGCATTCGTTGACCTCAGTTGCTCCTGTTATCATTGTTACTTCAATTCTTATGCTTATTTCTGTTACTAGTTGGATACCTGTGCTTCTCAATGAAACTCTGTAATCAGGCTATGCAGGTGAAATTCAGTTCACAATCCATTGGCTCAGTGGTGGTCGGTGATTGAAACACCTATGGGAAATATTGCTCCCGCTGCCATGAGTCTGGAAGCAGTTCCATAGGTGGAAGGCATAGACATTTTGGTGAGGTACCGATGTTTAGTACTGTAAAGAGCCCCAGACCCTTCCTGAGTGAAGGAGTGGAACGTCTGCCAGTTTGAACTGAGGTAATGGAATGTGAGGCAACTGGCAATTGGAACAGAGTTCTTTTCAGGTGGGGAGGGGAAGTAGAATGTCTAACTCCTTAGCATCAGAACATGTTAATCTATATATAAAAATACTGTATAAGAAATACTAATGATCTGATAGTCATTACAAAAAATCCTTTCTTAGCAAGCACCTAGAAGCCAAGAGGAACATATGTGCCAAATTTCAAGTTTGTAGGCTTTACAGTTTTGGAGATTTTGTGATGATGCATGAGTGGTATTTCACTTTTATATATGTAGATTTTGCTATCCTGTTCTTTTAATGTTCTGAAGGTCTGTTTTATTTTATATTATTTTTATCTTTTGTGCTTCTTCAAGTTGTAAGTCACTCAGAATCACTCTTGTAAATTAAGTGGCCATATAAATAAACAAATTTTAGTCAACCCTTTTGCCAATCCCTGAAACATGAAAGTTTGCACTGGATAAGATTCAGATGAGAAATTTCTTTGTTAAATCAATGAAACCAATCTCTAGATATAAAATGGAGTTTGCTGAGTAAAGGGAATTACTGGAAAAATACGGGAAGGAAACAAGAAAGATACATAGCAGTGCAAATGAAATAAATATAGTCAACCTAGCAAAATGAATTACTTATTATCTGCTTGTCTGAAATTTGGGGTTTTCAGTACATGTTCAGTACCCATTGCAGAAAGAATGATTGGAGAAAAATATATAGATCTTCTGCTTAAGTATTGATAGATGGGTCTTCCTCATCCTTTAGGACTATCCCCAATTTTATTGAATGTGGACTACAATAGAAAGCCAACCTTTTTGTAGAGACTGATTGTTTGCCTAACATGGTGAAAAATGCCCCATCTCCAGCGGGACTAAAAATCCTGGTAGAAATAAGCAAGATGTGAAACTGTCTCATATTTTTACTAAAAGAAACTAACCAAACCAAGAAATGAAAGGTCAGATGGAACAGGGAATCTAGCAGACACAATGAAGCCCATAGGCCCCATGGCTGTAGGCCCCGTGCTGCTTACTTCTGCTTTTAAGTATTTCTTTACTGGCAGCCATGCTACGTTTTGAAAATACACAGTGAATGCCTCTTGATAAAGCTTTTCGCTGTGCAGTTAGCTTGCTGGATCCATGTAGTGTTATTGGTGTTTCCAGGCATTACTTGTCTCATCTTCTAATCTTCTTTCTCTTTCCTCTGCTTCTTGCTTCTTATCACGGAAATCCATTAAAGAGGGTAAGATCGAATAGCTGCACAATGCCTATTGATTGGTAACGCTAGGAATTGCTCTCCTGGATGCATACCTTGAGGTAGGGGGAGATGAGAAATGTGAAGGTGTTATCTGTTTGGTCAGAAATTTGTTTTGGCTACATACTACAGATTCAATTTCCATCCTATGAAGAGTATCCCAAGATGTTGCTACCCTTATTAAAAAATGGTCTTTGTTTTCAAGGGCTTCTCTAAGATGCTTCTGAAAAAAAGCAGCCATCTTCAAAATGCAGATGGCTTTTCCTGACTGCCATTGAACTGCTGGATGGAGACATGGAATAATAGGATGGCTTGTCTCTTGCTAATACCAATAGCGTTTAGGTGTATATACCACTTCACAGTGTTTTACAGTCCTCTCTAAGCAGTTTACAGAGTCAGCATATTGTCCCCAACAATCTAAGTCTTCATTTTATCGACCTCGGAAGGATGGAAGACTGAGTCAACTTTGAGCTGGTCAGGATCAAACTCCTGGCAGTGAGCAGAGCTTGCCTGAAATACTGCATTCTAACTACTGCACCACCACAGCTAAAGCTGTGGTCTAGAGGTGGATCTCTCGCCTCACAATCAGGAGGTCGTGAGTTCAATCCTAGGTAGAGGGCCCAACTCTCTGGAACGACTTACCCCCCGAACTGAGAACGATCACGGATCTCCGCTCCTTCCGCCAGAACCTTAAAACTTATTTTTTTCCAACAGGCTGGCCTGGCCTAACTTACATCACCTAGCCCACAGTCTGCAGTTAAATTGTTTTAAATTGGTTTTAGGGATATTGTTTTAATGTATTAAAATGTTTAGCACAGGGATATTAATTTAATTCGATTTTATATTTTGTATATTGTTGTTTATATATGTTTTTTAAATTGCCTGTGCACCGCCCCGAGTCCCTTTTGGGAAAGGGTGCGGTATATAAATCAAATAAACTAAACTAAACTAAACTCCTGCTTGGGCAGGGGGTTGGACGAGATGACCTGCAAGGTCCCTTCCAACTCTTGTTAATCTGTTAACATGAAGACTAACATTCTACCAGTTTCCAATTATACTGGCACAAAAGATCTATTTTGAAGGGAAGTAAACAATGCTCCCTTGGAAGGCTGAGGAAATCTCCAGGCAGAGAGTTTGAATTGTTGCGTTGCCACTGTCTTCAGGGAAATAATCTTGCTTAGTATTTTTCTTCAGGAGCAGAGAGGGCCAGAGAGTAGTTCAAGGAGCAAACTGAATTTGATATTAAGAATGTCTTTGTATTTAATATGCAGACCTTGAAAAGGTGTGAATGATACTAAGGGGTAGGGAATGGTCATTCTTGCTTTGCACTAGGAATGAAGAGAGAACCTAATATTTCAGCCTCTTCCCCTGGAGCAGAGGTGGAACAAGGATGCATTTCATAGTGAGGGTTGTTACAAGTATCCTTGGAATAAACATGTGGGTCAAAAGTCACAAGAATTGTACAACCAAAGGCTTTGAATTATGCTCCTAGGTGATACATAAAGGCTCTGCTCAATAGCAAACCAAAGTACAATGATTTCAGTGTTAGCAACCAGATGGTATGAATGCTTCTTAAGGAGACATGTGTTTCAAAGTGGAGAGAAATATTTTTTAAATGATGATATAGATTGAAGGTGGTGGGGATGCAGTGGTGGGTTGCTGCAGGTATGAGCATACCGGTGCCTGCTGGGAGCACCAGGTACCATTCCAGTATGGTGCTCCGGAGGGCCCACCCGCCCGCCCGCTCTCCTTACCTGTATTTGACCCAACTGGGCCATTTGTGCATGCGCGTAGAGCCTATGCCGCCTATGCGATGCTCCACCGAGCAGATGGAGAATCGCAGGTGGTGGGTACACATGCACGTGTTGTGTGCATGCATGTGGTGGACTCCCGGCCCCGTTGCAGCATACCGGTTGCAACGGGGTCCGGAATCCACCACTGCATGGATGGTACTATCTTTTAAATATAAACAGCTGATTTAAGTCAACCCATTGTCTACCTTTAAGTAGATCTGACACACAAAAGTACTGTGTTATTTCCTGTCTGTGGCAAAAACAAACCAAAAAAGGGTTATAGAGTCTTTCTCCATTCTATAAACATTGCCAATAAGTGCAGGTCATACCCTTTCAATAAATAAGCTAAACATTTCACTTTGACAGATGAATACCAAGCGCTCCGAATTATTAGAGTCTCTGTATACTTGGATTGTAATTGTGTGATGGCAGCAATTTGCTTAAGGTTCATCCTTCAGAAGCTTTGCTTAAATCAAGTGATGGAGGAAAATGCTCTGTCCTTTTCCTTAAACATCTCTTACAGGACAGTTGCAATTAAAGACTGACTTAAAAGCTTTATTGCAACCTGTAATAATGGAATAATTGTTCTGATGAATGCTTCTGGGTTACATGGGATGCATTGTGGTGTAAGGAAATGAACTGAGCAGGGCAGAAATTTAGTTACAATTATGGTCTTTTAATACTCATTTCCTAAGAAGATTGTATTTGTGGAAAATTTCAAGGAAATGTTAATCCTTGAAGAATTTGATTTTAAAGCCTTTTTCGTCAACAATTGCCTGCCTAAGTAGTAAACAACGTATCTGAATGAAAAGCAAATGTTTAAAACATGTTTATGAAGCTGGAAATATTTCCTAACTGTGGAGAGATACTCATTTCTTGTGAGTACACAAATCCTTCCTTCCTGCATTTATTCTAATTAGTTTCTTCAGCTGGATATGGCTTGGCAAGATCTTGGTAATAGAAAAATGTATTGTTTTTCTGCAGGATAAATGCATAAATGCTACCTATCTTATTCTCTGGCCTTATTTGGATCACTCCAACCCCCTTTCCTAAGTTTACTTTTGGCTTGGCTTGGGTTCGCTTGAAATATTCTTTTCTCAAACTTGATAGAAATAAAAACTGTCCCAATTCCAAACTAGTTTGTTATTAACATTTCAAAAATGGTTCATACTCTGCTTCCACTTCTTCCCATATTCTTATTGAGATATAGCAGCAGCCGTGGAAAAGAGCCACAGACAATAAGTAGTTTAATTAATGTACAGATTGTCTGGGGAACGACTGTAAGGGGGAAAATGTGTCATATCTCAAATAAGCAGATGCCACGGTTCAAGCAAGAGATTGCGGAATGTCTTAACACCAAGTGAAAAGCTCAGACTGAAATCACATGAACACAAAAGGTTTAATTATCACTTAAGATTTTGTTCTCCAGTTCAAATTAATGTGTTCACCACTGTTTAGAAGATGTGCTTTTCCTGTTTGTCACCTAGCCACAGCTAAGGTGGGAGTAGACCTTTCCTATCTGTTTAATTTACACTGGATGAGCAGTTTCTTGAGAGCTCAAGGCAATTCTGCAATATCTTGCTTCCCTATCCTTCCCTTCATCATATTACCACCACCACCCGCCCTCTGATGAAATTTAAAAACCAGGGAGTCATCTGTCGGTTTCACAGATGTCTTCTAGGCACACTATATATTATATATTTATATTTATTCAATTTATACCCTGCCCTTCTCCAAGTGGACTCAGGACGGCGCACAGGAAAATTAAAAATACATACAAAACATCATATAAAAATTTAAAAAACCAATTCAATGGATCCTGTGCTAAAACCAGATTAAAATCCCCAAGTTTAAAAACTATCTAAAAGTCAGTCTAGGGGGCTACGCTAGGCCGGCTAGATGGAACAAATGTGTCTTTAGACACTCACATGCCTGCAGGCACACCCACGTGCATACACAAAAACGCCTTTTAATTCATGGTTAACTGCATTGCCTAAGATATGGGTGAAGGAAACACAATGTTTAGTTTATTTATATTTTTATACACATGAAGAAAAACCTGAAACAATGATGTTAGGTTACTTAACCAAACTCCTGCCTGGATCCAGAATCCAACTAGTCAGTTACAAAACCTTCTTTTAAGCAGGTAGTTTGACTTCAAATGATGTGGCACTTGAATGGGGCTGAATGATGTGGAACGCAAATAGCCATCTACTGGGGCGTATGCATGGAGATCCAAAAAGCTCAAGATATGATGGCCAGCGTTTGAAGCTCTATCCCTTTATTTTGTCCATCACACATGTGAGTTATATGAAAAAGTGGCAAAACTTTAATTGTGTGATTGTGGCCACCATCTTGTCTAATTAACACTCCTCCACTATGCATTGGCAGTCTGTTCTAGTCAGCAATAGCAGTTAGACTTATATAACGCCCCATAGTGATTTATAGCACTTTCTGGAAGATTTACAAGGTAGAAGCATTATTTGCATTTCCCCCCCAACAATCTGGGTCCTGCTTTTACTGACCTCGGAAAGGTGGAAGGCTGAGTCAAACTTGAGTCGGTCAGGATCGAACTCCAGACTGTGGGCAGAGTTTGCCTGCACTCACTTTTACCAGCAGTGCTCCTTTGTAAGGTTGAACATCTATTTTTAATGTGGTAAATCCAGTATAAGTGAGCAAAATAGAGAAAGCAATCAACTAGACAGGCTAAACCATCATTTTCTTAAAGAAATTTACACTCAGCATCATTCTGCCTGAAGCTAGAATCACTCTTCTTGGTTTTCTTAATGAGAAGCACACAACAAAGACCTTTCACTTTATGCTGAATTGGCAAGTTGGATCTTCACAGAATGATAAGGAAGACATAGGCAACCAGACAGGATTTAGTAGGTATGTTAGCACAGGAAATAGTTGGTGGGATGCTGCATAGCTTTTGGTAACAGCTGTGTTCCAGCGGTGCCTTCTATTAGTGTTCAACATGAAATTCTTAACCTTTCAAACTTTCTTCAGTCCCCTGCCTTTTAATAATTTTAATAGATTCTTTTCTTTTTAAAATGGTGTCTATTCTAGAGATTGTGGGATCAACTCTCGTTAGTTTTCTTTTTTACTATTTCTTTTTTCTGAATTCCCAATGGCATTTCCCCCCTACATTTTTCTCTTCAGTTTTGCTGTGGTGACGTTTAAAATTATTTGCCTTTTTCTCTTCATGGAGGGAGGGAAACAGGAGAACATGTTCCAGGGAAGTGCTTTTATATTAATTACATTTTGTACTGTTCTTTGGATCAGCCCACTGCCTGACTTTTTATTCTGCACTGAAGTTATTTGTTTCTCCCAGTTCCTCTGCCTCTGGTGAATCCTGGCTGCATTTTTGCATGACTCTGAGCTCTTGTTCATAGCTGAATGAACGTGCATTCCTCAGTATGCTGGAAAACTATGCTGGTGTAGTTTCTAATCTTTGTCATCTTTAAAACGCTCCATGGCTCGGGACCTAGCTATCTGCGGGATCGGATCCTGCCCCATACATCCTCACGGCCGATCCGCTCCCACAGAGAGGGACTTCTCCGGGTGCCGTCCACTAGACTGTGTCAGCGGGCGACGCCCAGGGGAAGGGCCTTCTCTGTGGCGGGCCCAGCCCTCTGGAACGACCTCCCCCCCCCGACATTAGAACAACTCCGCTCCTTCCGTCGAAAACTGAAAACACACTTTTTCTGTCTGGCCGGCCTTGGTTAGTCTCTACCTCTGGGGTGTTTAGGGAATTTAGTTTTAATGGGGTTTTTAGCGCAGGGACGATCAATTTAATCTGCTTTTATTTATTGTATTTATTGTTTGTATATATTTTTATATGTTTTAATTTCCCTGTGCACCGCTTCGAGTCCCCTTGGGGAGAGGACGTGGTATACAAAATTAAATATTATATTATTATTATTATTATTAATGCCCTAGTGCAGGGGTCTGCAAAGTTGGCTCTTTGAAGACTGGTGGACTTCAACTCCCAGAATTCCCCAGCCAGCCAGGCTGGCTGGGGAATTCTGGGAGTTGAAGTCCACCAGTCTTCAAAGAGCCAACTTTGCAGACCCCTGCCCTAAGTGCCATGATGGCAAACCTATGACACATGTGCCACAGGTGACACACAGAGCCCTCTCTGTGGGCGCACCAGCCATCGCCTCATCCCAGGGCGGGATGCACGTGGGGGACATTCACATGCATATGTGAGGGGAGGGCGGGACAGTCACATGTGCATGTATGGGGCTGAATGCAGGAGAGTTTCACACACACATGCACAGAAGGATGATATGCACAGGGGAGTTGTGTGTGCATGCGTAGGGGGGTTGCACGCATGGGGGGGGTAACACACGCATTAGATTATGGGTTGTGGGTGCGTGGATGCTATCGGCACACAACAACAAAAAGGTTAGCCATCACTGCTCCAGTGGCCGGTTTGTAATGTGCCTCATTAACTCAGTGAGTAGGTGGACCTCTCCTTGGAGCATCACTACCAGCCAATTGAAAGGCAGGGATTAGTGGATTCCCCTCTTTTCCCAGTTGTCACCAGCCATAAGAAAAAAGCAACACCCCGCCCCCCCATTACTCTCCTTCAAGTGTCCCACGATATTTGGACAGAGGCCTGTAGTAGAAGCTTTAATTACTTTCCAGATTGCCAAAATGATAGGCTCCTAGCATACTCCACCTTGACAATATGTCAGTGAGATTGTTGCGAAGTATAGATCTATGCAGGTGAAAAAAATTACCTGTCTAACAATCAGTGATATGGAAGGGAGGCAGAGGTGGGTTCCTACTGGTTCAGACTGGTTCGGTAGAACTGATAGTAAAAATCGGGGCTGGCTCTCTGAACCAGTAGTACTGGCAGGCTGGTCATGCCCCTGAACCGGTCCCCTGGTTGCTGCTCGCATCTGTCGGACAGCAAGCGGACCAGAGCTGGGAAGCTGCAGGCAGGCAAAGAAGCCTCTCAGCCACCTCTTTGAGTGCCAGAGGATCGGAGGCTTCTTTTCTATCCAGCCGCCAGCCGCAGGGCGCCAAAAAGTCCTCCAGCCAGTGAGAAGAAAGCTGCACATGCGCGAAGATGGTGGCAGCAACTGGAGGTGTTTTTGGTGCCCTGCACCCATGGCTAGGTGGAAAAGAAGCCTCTTGGCTTCCAAGTTCAGCAGCAGGCTCGGTCGCTTCACAGGGTCACTTTTCCCTGCGCCTGAAAAAGATCAAAAGGCGCAGTTCAGCAGCCTTTAAGGACAAAGCTGGTGTAGCCGTCTAAAGGTAAGAAAGCAAACCACTTGAGGGAAGGAGTGTCCCAAAGCTGCTGGCATTGCCAGCTTTTTTTTTGGTTCCCCAAGGTGCATGATGAGGGCAGAATGTGGCTCCAAGAAGCTGCGTTCGGCTCGCTCCTGCTGGAGCCTGCAGAATGCTTCTGGAGGATTGGGAAAGGCAAAACCGCCTCATTTTTTTTGCAAAAAATGGCCTGTTTTTCACCCGTTTTTTGCAAAAATTGAGACGTTTTTGTCTTCCCCCAGTTCCCAGAAGCACTTTGCAGGCTTCAGCAGGGCTGGGGAAAGGCAAAAATGTCCCCGCTTTTGCGAAAAATAGGTGAAAAACAGGTCATTTTTAGCAAAAACAGAGGTGCTTTTGCCTTTCCCCAGCCTCTGGAAGCACTCCACAGGCTCCAGTAGGAGCTATCTGAGCATAGTTTCTTTGAGCAGCATACCACCCTGATCTGGGGATCAAAAAAAAAAAAGACAGAGAAGAGCCTCGACCTGGCGTACCCCCCCTGCGGGACCGCGTCCTACCACATACCTCCCTTCGACCTGTCCGCTCCCACAGGGAGGGCCTCCTCAGGGTACCGTCTGCCGGACAATGCCAGCTGGCGACCCCCAGGGGGATGGCCTTCTCTGTGGCAGCTCCCGCCCTCTGGAATGACCTACCCCCTGACCTTCGTATTATTACGGATCTGCGCCTCTTCCGTCGGGCACTAAAAACGCACTTATTTCATGCAGCCGGCCTGGTATAGTTTTAAATGTGATTTTAAATTGGGTTTGTAATGACAATTTTAGCATGGGTTCCAAATTTAATTTATTTTTAACTTATCTCTAATATTTTATTGCTATGCTTTTTATTATTTCCTGTGCACCGCCCTGAGTCCCCTCGGGGAGATAGGGCGGTATATAAATTTAATAAAAACTAAACTAAAACTTTGCTACCATTTTGGTGGACATGGCTTGATGAGGGGTGTGTATGTCATGTGACTGAGTGTGCGTGAGTGATGTCAAGTTAGCCACACCCACTCAGTCACATGCCCCCCCTCATGTAGCCACGCCCACCAAACCAGTAGTAACATTTTTTGAAACTCACCCCTGAGGGGAGGTAGATAAAATAAGGAGGAGCTTGCAAAGTGCATTGAGAGAACTTCTCTCCAAGCTATTTTTAGATATAGATCTGCTTTTTACTGGGCTAGTGACATTTGACTTTGGGGGAAAAACAGATAGGTGAAGGGATCCAAATGTGGACTTTGTCTACTGGTTGGCCTTTTTCATCATGTACTCAAAGTACATGATGGTGGTTTGGATTCCTTGTAGTTCCACCTTCCTGTCTAACCAAGAATTAAAATTCTGAAAGCATGTCTTTTTAAAGCCTTTCTTATATGCATATCAATAACAAGAAAGAGATTCAAAAGTATTTTAAGTGGACATTTGAGTAGCTTTTCTTGTAGTAAAAGATGATGAATATCTGTATTCTTTATTGCATGAAATGAATAGCTTTAAAGACAAAATTGTTTATTGTATAAACCGCAAAGCATCATATCGACTTGTGCTATATTTATGTTCAATTCTATCTTTCAACAAAACAATGAGACCCAAAATATTCTGTTTGTATGTTTTAACTGTAAGTGATTGCAACAGAATATATAACATAAATGGCGTAAAATTGGATTCCTACCAGATACTTGTTTTTTTTCCTGTCATTTGAACACATTTGATTCAATCTATGTTATTTCATAATTTGCAGAGATATAGAAAGCCGAGATGACTTATGGGCATAAATGTAGTTAGTTGGCATTTCAGAAAGTGCTGACAAGTTTGTTCAACCCCCCCTCCCCCCCTCAATTTTTTGCACTCTTCCCACGAAATGTGTTATGGCACTATATATTTGATACAGAGGGGGTGAAATAGAAAAAGATGGAAGGTGTTGCCAATAGGTTTGTGAAATTTGCAAGGTTCTTTCATTTGAAGAAAAGAAGGTGAGAAAGTACAGTATTGCAGAAAGGTATGAAATTCAAAAATTAAACATGAAAGATAACGAGAAGGCAGAAGTCTACAAAATGCCTGGGACGTGCTTCAAACAGAGGAGGTGCCGTTCCTTTGCCGCAACTTTTCAATTTTACTTGAACTCTTCTTCCTTTGCACTGCAAAGTAGAAACTGCTTCACTTCTAACTTGGTTGAAAGGCCCTGTAGAATATCTCTGTGGCTATACTTCTACACATTGCTATACTGCGTAAGTTCTAAATGCATAAGTTCTGCATAAGTTCTACTGTAATGCTCTCTACATGGGGCTTCCCTTGAGGTGCACCCGGAGGCTTCAGTTAGTGCAGAATGCGGGATTTTGGGAGTCTCTAGATCAGTGGTGTCCAAGCTTTTTTCAAAGAGGGCCAGATTGGATGAAGTGAACATGGTGGAGGGCCGAACATTTTTCCGAACATTCTTTGAACCATTACAATTTAATGCAAATAAATTATTTTATGCCAAGTTAATTGCAAATGACATACTTTTCATTTCATAACATTAAGATCAACTGACAGTTGAGTTTTCACAATGTATTGAAAATAAATTTTAAAAAAACTTACCTACCTCTTTCTCTCTTTCTTCCTCTCTCTCTCTCCATTTCTCTCGCTCTTTCTCTCTTTCTTTCTCTCTCTCTCTTTTTCTCTTTCTTTCTGTCTCTCTTTCTTTCTCTCTCTCTCTCTCTTTCTTCCTCTCTCTCTCTCCATTTCTCTCTCTCTCTTTCTTTCTCTCTCTTTTTCTTTCTTTCTGTCTCCCTTTCTCTCTCACTCTCTCTCTCTTTCTCTCTCTTTCTTCCTCTCTCTCTCTCTCCATTTCTCTCTTTCTCTCTTTCTCTCTCTCTCTCTCTTTCTCTTACTTTCTGTCTCTCTTTCTTTCTTTCTCTCTCTCTTTCGCTCTTTCTTTCTTTCCCTTTTTCTCTCTTTCTCTTCCTTTCTCTCTCTCTTTTTCTCTCTCTCTCTCTCTCTCTTTCTCTCTTTCTTTCTTTCTCTTTCTTTCTTTCTTTCTCTCTTTCTCTTTCTCTTTCTCTTTCTCTTGCTGTCACTCTGTGTGTGTGTATCTGTCTGTCTCTCACTCACTTAATCAGTCTCTATCTATCTGTCTCTCCCTCCCTCTCTCTGTCTCTCCCTGTCTCTGTGTGTGTCACTCTCTCTGATTCTCTCCCTCCCTCTCTCTGTATGTCTGTCTCTCCCTCTTTCCCCG
This sequence comes from Rhabdophis nuchalis, assembly GCA_039707465.1. Classification (NCBI taxonomy): domain Eukaryota; kingdom Metazoa; phylum Chordata; class Lepidosauria; order Squamata; family Natricidae; genus Rhabdophis; species Rhabdophis nuchalis. The sequence continues at coordinate 133,363,097 of CM077643.1, read as the reverse complement.
TCTGTCTCCGATTCAATCCCTCCCTGTGTCATTCTCTATCTGTGTCTCTCTCCATCTCTCTCCCTCCCTCTCTTTCTGTCTGTCTCTGTCTGTCTCTCTGTCTTTCCCTCCCTCCCCTTCTGTCTCTCTCTGTGTCTGTCAGTCACTCCCTCTCTCCCCTCTCCTTCCCTCCCCCACCCCGGGAAGCAGTAGAAGGGCCGGTATGCTGGAGGTTACGGACGCCTCCTCCCGCAGCGGGCGAGGGAGCAGGCGGGGTGAGCACCCAAGGCTACCGTCATCTTAAGCACCACCAAGGCTGTCGCCCGGCAGGGGCGTCAGGCAGGGAAGCCGGTCGCGGCTCCATCGCGGCTCCCTCTGGCAGGCACCACGGCTTACGTTCTGAGGCCGCACGTCTGGCTTCCCTGCCTGACGCCCCTGCCAGGCGACCTTGTGCAGCGGGAGCTGCACGTTCTGGGGCTGCGTGGCTGGGAGGGAGGTGAACGCGCGGCCCCAGAACGTAAGCCGTGGTGCCCGCCAGAGGGAGCCGCGATGGAGACGCGACCGGCTTCCCTGCCTGACGCCCCTGCCGGGCGACCTGCCGGGCGACCTTGTGCGAGCACCCAAGGCTACCGTCATCTTAAGCACCACCGAGGCTGTCGCCCGGCAGGTCGCCTGGCAGGGGCGTAAGGCAGGGAAGCCGGTCGCGTCTCCATCGCATCTCCCTCCAGCAGGCACCAAGCGCACGTTCTGGGGGCCCGCGTCCACCTCCCTCCCAGCCACACAGCCCCAGAGACAGAGGGAGGAAGGGAGGGCCACATTTACACAGAGCAGGGAGGGCTGTTGGAGGGCCGTATTAAACCGACCCCCGGGCCGCAAATGGCCCCCGGGCCGGACTTTGGACATGCCTGCTCTAGATACTCCCATATAACGCCTCTCCTGCGCGAGCTGCACTGGCTGCCTGCCCGGGTGCGCTTCAAGGTCTTAGTGACCATCTTTAAAGCGCTCCATGGCATCGGACCTGGCTACTTGCAGGACTGCCTCCTGCCACATACTTCCACCCGGCCTGTCCGCTCCCACAGGGTGGGCCTCCTTAGGGTGCCGTCTGCTGGACAATGCTGGCTGGCGACTCCCAGGGGAAGAGCCTTCTCTGTGGCAAGCCCAGCCCTCTGGAATGACCTGACCCCCGACCTCCGCACAATCACGGACCTTTGCCTCTTCCATCAAGCACTTAAAACACACTTCTTCCATGCGGCCGGCCTGACATAGCTATGTATATTATTAAATTTTTAGCTGGGTTTTTAAATTAAGTTTTAGCACGGGCCAAATTCATTTAATTTAATTTTAAACTTATTAGATGTTTGTATATTTATATATTTATTTTTAATTCCTGTGCACCGCTCTGAGTCCCATTTGGGAGAGAGGGCGGTATAAAAGTACGAACAAATAAATAAATAAATAAAATTGCTTGCTTTTATTAGTCAGCAGATGGTAATGTAATGATGATAGTTTGAAGAAAACCACCCAATCACAGCATCTCTGGATAGGGCTGAAAGAAAAGATCTACCAGAAATTTTGAAGAAGTATACATTTTATACCACGGGGACAGATGAGCCAAGAGTTTGATTTTGGGTACAGCTAATCCTCGACATACAACTATTTGTTTAATGACTGTTCAAAGTTACACTGGCCCTAAAAAATGTGATTTATGACCAGTCCTCCCTGGTCATCAGCATGATCAGCATGTTGCAGTGTTCTGAGGGGGTGTCACATCATTACGATTTGTGATCTTTCCAGAGGGTTTCCAATGAACAAAGTCAACAGGGAAAGTTGGATTCACTAAACAACCATGTGATTCGCTTAATGATAACAGTGATTCACTTAATGACTGTATTGCTTAGAGATGAAAGTTCCAATTCTCATGTTGATGACTACTTGTAATGTAGCTTCATATGCTCCTAAATAACCCTTTCCTGACTTTTTAGAAGCGTAATCAAGAAATAACAACTTTAAACTGCTACCTTAAAGTGATTAATGAATCCATTTTATTGCGTAAATGCAGTTTGGGATAAAAGGAAATGAAAGATGCTAGAAACATGAATTAAAAAACACAACATTCTTTTTCTTGTGAATCTGTTATATGAGAATGACTTTCGGTAATTTAAGACCGAGGCAGAAGGGATATTGTTGGGAGGGAAATCAACTTTTTCAAAAGAAATTAATAAAATGGAGAATCAGGAAAGAAAATTAAATTGGAAGAGAGGCACAGGATGTTATCTCTTTAACACATTTCTATCTTGCCTCTTTGCTCTTAACAAAGATCTCCCATGGTGACTTCCAACACCTACATTCTGAATTATTATTATTATAATAATAATAATTGGAAACCCAATCAGGACTCTCAACTAAATGCAGTAAGTCCTAGGTTTAAGGGCAACTTATAGTTAAGAACAGGGCCTATAGTAGCAAAATTCAAGCTAAATACACAATGATTCAAGTTAAATGCACAATGCTATTCCAGCTTACATACAAATTTGACTTAAGGACAGATCTTGGGAGCAGAACTCGTTCTCAAACTGGGGGACTACCTGTAAGTTAAATGCATTAAAGCAGGGGTCTCCAACCTTTGCAACTTTAAGTCTGAAGGACTTCAGCTCCCAGACATCTCCAGCCAGCTTTTCTGGCTGGAGAATTCTGGGAGCTGAAGTCCTTCAGACTTAAAGTTGCAAAGGTTGGAGACCCCTGCATTAAAGAACCTCCATTAAAACAGCAGTAATCAGAGTCCACCAAACTGGGTCAGGTACACAGGAGAAGGCCAAAAGCAGGGGGATGAAACTCTCAGAGCAAGGTAGAGCTTGCAAAAAGCAAACATGAAATGTCTGTGGAGGGAGAGAGAGAGCCAGCCAGTCCTCTTGTGAAAGCAAAGGAGTAGTAATTGGGCTAGGTTGATGAATAGGAACAGAAGAGGTTGCTTGCTGGGGCAGCACAAAGCCTGTCTTGTCTGGCTTTTTGATGCCAGCAGACAGGCAGCTTCTCAAGGGAATGCAGTGACCTAGCACAGCCTTCCCATAATTGCTCATCTCTCAGTCTTGTGAGTTAGAAAACGGCTGGGGCAGCCACCTCTATGGGAATAGCCAAGAGGACTTTGGGGGGGCTCATGTGGGACCTTTGTTTTGACTCCCTTTGGGCTTTGGACACAAACCCAGTCTAGGGTTTCTGTTTTAAGCCCAGCATTTGGACTTCAAGGCGCTAATAGGCTCCTCCTGGAATGCTGATAGAGCAGAGTGTTGCTAGAGCAGGTACTTCTGCTGTGCAGAGAGGGAAGGACGTATTGCTAGTGATTTCCACTGGGGTCCCATTTATAGTAGTCATTCTTTTCTTTATTCCCGTCAGAGCCATCTCCAAATCTCTGACTGAAGGGTGCTGCTGCTATAGGTTGAAAGGATTTTCCTTCGACAGCATTGGGGTGGGTGGGTGAATGCCAGATGCCAAAGTAATACAATCTTCCAGATTAGTACAGGTAGTCCTTGATTTAGGAGCCCAACGGAGCCCAAACTTTTTGCTCTTAAGTGAGACATTTCCTAAGTGGGTTTTGGCCCGTTTTACGACCTTTCTTGCCACAATCGTTAAATGAATCCCTGAAGTTGTTCAATTAGTAACCCGGTTGTTAAACGAATCTGGCTTCCCCATTGGCTTCGCTTGTCAGAAGGTCACCAACAGAGATCACATGATTTTGGGCTCCTAAATCAAGCATAGCTGGCTGGGGAATTCTGGGAGTTGAAGTCCACAAGTCTTAAAGTTCCCAAGTTTGGACATCCCTGGTCTAGTTTAATAAAAAGAAGGGGAGACATGATAGCAGTCTTCTGATATCCCAGAGGCCGCCACAAAGAAGAGGGAGTCAAACTATTCTCCAAAGCACCTGAGGGCAGAACAAGAAGCAATGGGTGGAAACTGTTAGGATATTCAACTTTATATTGGGTTGACAATATATATGAGCTTATGTTCTTAAGAAGTTATATGTAGCTTTAAGAACTGTCTTAAATTCTGTTTGAATCTGATTGGCTGTGAGTATCAGCTATACTATATAATCAAGGTCAGGAATGCAGCTCATTCCCTGTTCGATTCCTTGTGATTCCTGGTTTACCTGATTGCCGTTGGAGAAGCTGAACTGTGAAGGAGGAGGATTGTTTTGCATCACTGTGAGATAAACTCTGCTTGGTGTAGGACTGTTATCATTGTTTGAGAAGTTAGTCGGAAGAAGTATTTTAGTTGCGACAAAGTAAAGACTATTTATTTTCTTACTATCACTGTTTTAGAGTTTGTTTGTGGTTTACAGCAACGTATCTTTTTACTGTCCGGTGAATTACACTATTCCGCATGTATTAGCTAACATTGGTTATGGGACCAGAGTTGTAACACTGGTTCTGAACCCAGAGTTGCTAACAGAAACTAATCAAAGAGAGAAGCAACTTAGAACTTAGGAGAAATTTCCTGACAGTTAGAACAATTAACCAGTGGAACAGCTTGCCTCCAGAAGTTGTGAATGCCCCAACCCTGGAAGTTTTTAAGAAGATGTTGGCTAGTCATTTGTCTGAAATGGTATAGGGCTTCCTGCCTAGGCAGGGGTTTGGACTAGAAGATCTCCAAGGTCCCTTCCAACTCTGCTATTGCATTGTATTGGAACGATCAACTAAATGAAAGTTGAGGACTACCTGCCCATGGTGGGTTCCAGTACGGTTGGAACGGCCCCCGGTGTCACCCACATCCATGCGTGCGGCACATGCATCCTACCTGTCAGCAAGGCTTCCGCAAGCCTCCACGATGCTCCAGCTGCTCAGCGGAGCGTCGTGCAGGCGCTGTATGTGCCATGCGCATGCATGGAGGTGCAGAAGCCTTAAAAGACAGGTAAGGAGCTCGAGCGGGCGGGCCCTCTGAAGCACTGGAACGGAATGGTATCCGGTGCTCCAGGCTGGCTTCGGTACGCCCATACCAGGGTGTACCGCTTGCAACCCACTACTGCTACCTGTATAGTAGTCATGGTTAGATTTGTGTAGAGCAAATAAGGGCACAGTTCAAGGTGATGGTAGTAACCACCTTTAGAGTTCTGCATGGCTTAGGGCCTGACCATCTTCGAGACTGTTTCCTCTAAATAAAATATGTCCACATCTTTCCCCCCCCCTAATATTTTTTTTTGACAATGTGGAATTCTTGGTGCTTTCTGAGCTTGGTTGCTTACAGACATTTCATTACTCAGTTAAGTAACATCTCACACTTATTTTTTTAAAAAGTATATTTCCCTTATTTTAGGGTTTCTTTCTGCAAGCTGGTTGTGTTGATGCATGCTCTGTGTAAGAGAAAATACTTGGAATGCATTTCTGAAATTCTCAGTGTTTGCAGGAGCCTTTAACCTTTGTTGTTAGTTGTGAAGTTGTTTCCGACCCATTGCGACTCCATGGACAATGTTCCTCCAGGCCTTCCTGTCCTCTACCATCCTCTGGAGTCCATTTAAGCTCACGCCTACTGCTTCAGTGACTCCATCCAGCCACCCCATTCTCTGTCGTCCTTTTCTTCTTTTGCCCTCAATCTCTCCCAGGATTAGGCTCTTCTCCAGTGAATCCTTCCTTCTCATTAGGTGGCCAACGTATTTTGAGTTTCATCTTCAGGATCTGGCCTTCTAAAGAGCAGTCAGGGTTGATCTCCTCTAGGACTGACTGGTTTGATCGCTTTACAGTCCAAGGGATTCATAGGAATCTTCTCCGGTACCATAGTTCAAAGGCCTCAATTCTTTGGCGCTTAGCCTTCCTTATGGTCCAACTTTCACAGCTGTACATTGCAACGGGGAAAACCGTAGCCTTGACTATACCCACTTTTGTTGGCAGGGTGATGTCTCTGCCTTTTAGTATGCTGTCGTAAGATATGTAAAATAAGGATTTCTTTATTCATTTGTTCTGTGCCATCAGAGAATGCTAGTGGTGAATTCTGGTTACTGCATCCCTTGTTTGTATATAAAGAAGGTTGTTCTTATGACAGGAGTCACCATGTTCAGTATCTGGGTTTTGCTTTGTTTTATTCTAGTTTTGCTCTGCATGTCAATGTAACTTAGAACTCATAATTGATCTCCAAAGTCTTTCATTCCCCCCCCCCCCTTGCTTTTCTTTTTAGGATTGGCTGCTCCGGCTTCTTGGTATGTGGCATTAGTTGACAAAGGAAAAGCCTCCATGTGAGACCATCAAACTTGCTGTGTAATCCCAGGCTTGTAACTGAGACTTTCCTTCTCCCTGCATGTGTGTGGGGATTAATAATAATAATAATTTTAATTTATGGACCGCTCTCTCTCCCCGAAGGGACTCGAGGCGGGGCACAGGGAATTTAAAAATACATGTATAAAACCACAAGCATAAATACAATATTAAAATGAATTAAACTTAAACCCTGTGCTAAAATCCCAAACCAACTAAAACTAAACCCTTAAAAAACCCTAATAAAACAGTTTGACTACCCCAGGCCGGCCAGGCAGAAGAAGTGTGTTTTTAGTTTTTGACGGAAGGAGCGGAGGTCCGTAGTTGTTCTAATTTCGGGGGGAAGGTCGTTCCAGAGGGCTGGGCCCGCCACAGAGAAGGCCCTTCCCCTGGGCGTCGCCCGCTGGCACAGCCTAGTGGACGGCACCCGGAGAAGTCCCTTTCTGTGGGAGCGAATCGGCCGCAGGGATGTATGGGGCAGGATGCGATCCCGCAGATAGCTAGGTCCCGTGCCATGGAGCGCTTTGAAGATGATGACCAACACCTTGAAGCGCACCCGAAAGACGACAGGCAGCCAATGGAGCTCGCGCAGGAGCGGTGTTACATGGGAGAACCTGGAGGTTCCCATAACTGCCCGCGCGGCTGCATTCTGGACAAGCTGCAGTCTTCAGGTGCACCTCAAGGGGAGCCCCATGTAGAGAATTCTCAGTCATCCAGGTCATGGTTGCCCCAAAAGTGCTTTTTCAAAAGGCAACCTGACTTTGTAAAAACAAAGAAGATATTTCGTGTCTCCTCCAAGAAACTGAAGTCAGAACTGAAGAAGCTTCTTGGATAACAGGCAAAATGTCTTCAAAGAAAAGCAAAGGCCAGTTGCTTTTTGAAAAGCACATTTGGAACTTCTCCCTACATGTTTTTATTTATTTATTAAATTTATATGCTGCCCATCTCACTGTTCGAGTTAATTTTATATCAGCTGAAGGCTTATATTTTAAAAAATTAACTCACAGCTTTCTTTTTTCATTGTTTCTATGAGTACCTATGTCATAGGAAGAGGGAAGAAAAGTCAAAACCATGTAGCGTTTTGGATGTTAGCATTCTTATATTTCTAGTAGCTGCTCTTCCTGATTATGATATTTCCAGACATGCAGGCTTTGGAGAATGAAATTATAAAGAGGGGATAAAAAATGATGAAGAAATATAGTTTGCTCAGCAGAGAGGAGGGGAGGAGAGAGAAAAAGAACAGTCCTTCTTGCTAGAGAGCTCACAATAGGCTAAATTTTGAGCAATTATTGTTTGCATTGTTCCATTGAAGGGGGAAAAAAAGATAGGACTCTTGAAAAAGGTAGCTCCGCAGGGCTAAATCTTGTACCAGGTACATTAATCTGTCGGTGTGCTGAGATACACAGAATCCTGCCCTTCTTATTCTTCTGCGAACTCTGTCTTTTGTGTAACTCCTGTAATTTGTGAACCTGCCCTAAGATTAATTACCAGGATCTGACATTTTTCTTTCCCAGGTACGTTCTGGGAATGGTGCCTGGCAAGGGCTACTACTCTGTAACGGTGCCTAACTATGCTGACCTTGATGGTTGAGGAACAATTGTGGCAATTTATGTTTTCTGCCACTTGAAGGTTGCCTAATATGCAAACATCTACCCCCCCCCCCCTTTTAAAAAAAAGGCAGAAAAGGCTAATAATTTCATTTGAAGATGGTTCACGGGGTTGTGTGTTTACTTAAGGCAAAAAAAGACAAACAACCTGCAGGGAAGGCACTGTGTCAAATATCTAATTTAAAAAGGACAAGAAAGAGATCCAAACACATAGCATACATTTGTTTCCAGTTAAACTCGTTTCATAAACTTTGGGTTTTAGAGCTGCAGGTGTTATTTAAAGAGCTCTGCTATCAATGAGCAGAAGGAGAGAAAAGAACACTGTCTAAGATTGCTAAAAAGTTTACCAAGAGAGTAATCTACCAAGAGAGTAATATTTTGATTAACAACCTTTTTGTAGCTTTCTTTAATATCTTTTTCAAGCTTCAACTCATTCTGAACTTTATAACAATTTAAAAATAATAATAATAATAATAATAATTGTTATGGACTTTCCTACAATTTCCTAAATATTCCCTTTTTCCCATTCCGCATTTTGGAGAGGTCTACATGCATCTGTTTCTTCAATTTTTCTTCTTGTAGGAATTGTGACTATATCTTTAGCATTTCATTTTGTAGAATTTTCTATGTCTCTAGAACAGGGTTGTCAAACATAATTTCATTGAGGGCCACATCAGGGCTGTGGTTGACCTCAGGGGGCTGGGTGGGTGTGGCCAGCTTGATTCCAATGCATGTTTCCTCTATGCATTGAGTAGACAGAGCCGATGCTACATTGGCCTGATCTTTCCTCTTCATATTTGGTACAGCGTGATGACACTATATTGACCTGATCTTTCCTCTTTGCATTGGGTAGACCGGATCAAAGCTATTCTGGCCTGATCTTTTCTTTTCGCACTGTGTAGACCAGGACGGCCCCGCATGCTGGCTTCAACCACATCGCCACCTGCATCTGGCCTGTGGGCCTTGAGTTTGGACAGCCCTGCTCTAGAACTTCCCTCCTTCAAGAATTCTAGCCATTGGATGTGTCCCATCTTCTCTTGGAGTTTATCAAAATATTTTTTTTCTGAAGTCCAGTATACAAGTTTGACTCTTCTCATTTTATCCTCCTCAAGGTATCATAGATATAGGAATGAAACTACCTCCCCCCCCCCCCCCCCACATGGTACTGGTTGTTTTTACTTATTCAACCAAGTCCTCCCCCCTTTCTTCTTTTTCCCATCTTCTGACAGATGAAGTTGTCACCAAGAGAGGACACAAATGTGCTGGACCTGTGACTCTTGGCAGAGTTATATTCCCAGCACATGTCAAGATAATTGAAATCTTCTTTATTGCTATCACGTGACTCTTCAAAAGACTTATCATCTGATGCAGAAAGACCTCATTCATCTCTTCGGCCTGCTCCAGCAATCTAAATTTCCACAATGATGTCATTTTTGTTTCTCTCTTCTACTTCCACTTAGAAATCCACTTCACTTATATACTATGCTTCATTACAATTTTTCCCACATATTTCTCAGATCCCATTGATTATGGCTAAGTGAAGTTGACATATTATAAGTAGCTTTCAAGCTGATGTTTATGTAAATGTGCTGCATATTTTGGACCCTGTTGGATGTACTAAAAGATCCTTAAATCAGAAGAGTTTGGATCAGCCATAGGGCATCTGTTCTTAACTGTCCTAGTGGGGCTATCCTTTTTGTTGAAACCAAGTGATACTTTCTGAAAAGTGTTAATGGGGAAAAGAAAAAATAGCTTCCAATGCCAACTTGTTAATGGATACTACCTTCTCTACCTAGAAGACCTAGAAGAGTAGAACATCTTCCAAAAGGATATTTTAGATAATACATATTTTTGTATTATGTTTGTTTAGTTTCTTAATAAAACTGGCCCTGGTTGATATTCAGATGCTAAGAGGAAAATCTAGGGCTGTTGTCTCAACTGGGATGTCAGAAAAGATTCCTAGAAGAAGATTATGGTAGTTGAGCTTGTATAAATTATGTCTTTATATTGCACGATAGTATTTTTAATCTTATTTTGACTGAAATAGTAGCCATTATTGTTTGCAATTAACCATAAGCCTATAGCCATTTGAAAGAAGATTATTTTTCAAAAAATACTGTAAGTTGAGATTGATATAAAAAGTTTTCTTTATATGAAAAAGAAAAAAAAGGAAATCATATTTCTGTAAAACTGTCTCTCTTGAGCCTTCCTTCCTTTGACTATACTGTGATTCGATATTGCAGGGAGACATGAGAGCTGTCCTCAGTTATCAGAAGAGCTGTCAGGTAGAAGACAGGAATTGTTCAGACCTGTTCCAGAAGAGAAGAAACAATGGGGTTCAATCACGAGATACTAGATTTTGATCAGAGATTAGGGAATATCTTCAAATGGTAAGAGCTCTGCAAAAGTGCCTAAGGAAGAGAAGGATTTTCTTTCACTAAAAATGTTTAAACAAGGGCAGATGGACATCTGTTGAGGATGATGTGGTGATGGATTCCTGCAGTAAGCAGGAACATGACTAGATAATCTCCAAGATACCTTCCAACCTGATTTAACTGATTTTATGAGTCATATGTAACATATGTTTTTATGATTCATGTGTAACATATGCTTTAATTTTACTGATAATGTCATGGCCTAAATTCTACTCTCTTAACTCCTAAAATATTGGTGGATTGCACCAATTTCCAGTGTTTAACCACTTCTTATCTTGCTGCTACCAATAACAAGGCTGTAAGATCCTTAACACAGGGAGCATTGTTACCATATTTAAAGATACACGTTATAGCAGGTGACAGAACCTTGTTAACTTCCCTAAACTTGAAAAACCTTACCAGAGTTAAACCTAGTTCACATTTGGAAATTGCAGGAATTTAGGTTAGGTTGAACAACATCCTATGTTGGTGCAAAGAAAAATTGCATGCATTTGTCTGTATCATCATCAGGAATCAAGGTTTTATTAATTTTTCTTTTTAATCAAAGATAAAAATAATAAAGCCCCCCCCCCCAAAAGAAACTTGATGTTGATGTATGATTTCAGGAATGAAATGCAGTGCTTTGACTTAGCATTTTTGGATAATGGGACAACCAAGCCATGCACTGTATGGCCCAAAATCCCTACTTTCCCCTATTGCTTTTCACCTACTTGACTTTTTGACACTTATACGTTTTGTTGGTTTACCATCTGATTGCTTAAGAGATTCCATAGTCAGAAGCTGCTAGTGAACAAAATTAACTGATGGAATTGCCTATAATAGCATGCAAAATGAGGACCCAAATTGCTGGGGGCAATATGCTGACTCTGTAAACCAGGGGTCTCCAACCTTTGCAACTTTAAGTCTGAAGGACTTCAGCTCCCAAAGCTGGCTGGAGAAGTCTGGGAGCTGAAGTCCTTCAGACTTAAAGTTGCAAAGGCTGGAGACCCCTGCTGTAAACCACTTAGAGAGGGCTGTAAAAAGCACTGTGAAGCGGCATATAAGTCTTAAGTGCTATTGCTATTGCTAAAGTGAAATAAACTACAACTCTGAATCCCATTTCAAATGGCATGCTTTTTCTGCTGGTTGTATTGACTCTTAGAAATTTTGGATAGTGGCTGAAAGATGGGATAATACACTGGAAATCTATGGGAAATCTGACTCATAAGCTTGGTTGTGTTTGGAAACTGTCGGCCAAGCTGTTAACCTAGCAGATTACTCCACGGAAAGAGTCAGAAAATTTATGGGGATGACGCATAACAGAGTCAAAACAAATAAGAGCATAAACCGGTCTTTGCTTGCCTTTATACTACAGTCTGGGATTTCATCCATTAAAATTGTTGACATTTAGAGGATTGCTGCAAGGAGAGTGGGAATGTTTTTTTGAATGTCTAGTTTGGATATTTCAAACAGCAGAAATTATGGAATGGTTGAAACTAAAGGAGGTCTTTATTACCTCTGATTTTTTCCCCTGATCTGTAAAGATTTGTTAATGGCGCTCAGAAGAATGTCTGGATGCTGAATCTGTCTTAATACTGACAACTGAGCTTGTTTGGAGGTTATGGCAGGGGAGTGCATCTATTGTAATACCCTTGACTGAAGATCGGTGTCAACCCTGAAGCTGACCTAACCGAGGCCATTTTTGAGGCTTCAGTTTTGCCACACTGGAGTTGAGGGATAGAGAAGGGGGGATAGAGAGAGCTGGGGTTTTGTAGCCAAAATAAAAGTTTCTTTTGGGAACCAAGGACATTCTGACACCTGGCTGGAGGAAGGAGGAGTGATGTTACCAGGCAACCAGACAGCGCCTTGATTGGACCATGTGACTGATTGTTTGGGGTTGAGGGAAAACATTTACTTTTAATTAGGTGAAAACCGTAGGAACCTTCAGAGTCGGTTTTCACCAGCCTGTGCCAATATGTTATCTATATAAATAAAAATGTAAAATAGTTTGTACGAATCCACTAATCTCAAAAACTACTGGGCCGATTTAAACGAAACTTTCAGACAACGTAGCCAAGGACTTCCGATAATAGAATAGCTAATCATTTTGTGCCTAGCACACGTGTGTTGTGTACAAATTACACACAAAAAATGTACTCACTGAAATGTGATTTAACATCCCTGTAGCCACGCCCATCAAACTGCTTTTCAACTGCCAGTGTTGGAAAAGTCCTCATACGGCGGCCTCTTGGGGCCAAAAAGGCACAGAGGATAGCAAACTCCCAGGTGGCCCATAGAGGGGGGGGGGGAGAAATTCTGCTCAGGACTGTTCTCTGAGGTAAAAAAAAACAACGGAGGCAGGCAGCTGCTTTAAACTGTTTAATACGGACTGAACCAAACTGTAACAAAGAATCACCCATCTGACAGCAAATACAGTTTAATAAAAGAGGGACTAGGGAAGACATGATAGCAGCCTTCTCCTAGATGCTGCTTGGAGTGTCCAAACGCGGGTTATCCTCAGCTTGCTGCCCATTGGACTGAGTTTCACTTTGATGTGTAGCCACGCCTCTTGCCTCTGCATAGGGCCAGTTCTAAAAACTCAGTCGCCCTTATCGGACGCGTCTGGGGAGTCTGCAGTCCTTTGCCAGCAATCTGACCTCCCCAGCAGTGAGTTAGTGTAGCCTTTGTTGTTATTTTTGTGTGTAGTTGTGTTAGATAGGTGATTTTTTGTTTTAGTTCCTGTCTTCGTTGTCTTCGTTGCGCGGAGCGGGCTGTTCAAACCGCGGCCGTTTCCCGCTTTTTCTGCGGAGCGGCTTGGCACTGGGAGGGCTTGCCAGCGGCTGCTGGTAAGCTTCTAAGGGGGCTAGGTAGCTAGTTAGGACCCCCCAACTTGACTATCGGGGGTTTTCCTCCCTAGGGAAGCCTCTACTGAGGTTCTTCAGCCCGTTGTTTCCCCAGTGCCGGTTTGAGCTTGGGCGGCCGTTCGCAAAGGAAAAAAGGCGCGCGTTTTAAACTTGCTGCCATTTTTCTGCCGCAGCCCGACTCCTCTCCGCAGATCGCCGCTGCTTCGTTCCTGGGGCGGTTCTAGTTCTGGGAGTCCCGGACAGGATCCCCTGGGGCAGCAGAAGAGATCCTTCCCACCGGCTGCAGGGAGATTGGCAGATTCAGTTGCCATTCCCTGGTCTACTCCAGCGCAGATCTGCAACGCCTGAGACTTTTGGGTCTGATTTTGGCGCCAAAACCAGGTTCCAGTTTCTTCTTGTTTTAAAGTGTATATTGTTTCTTCCCTGGTGGGATTGGGGTGCCTTGACTGGATTTAATTGTTTGTTCTTGTTCTTTCAGCCACTCCATGGCTGATCCCAGTGAGCAAACAGGAGAACCTGCCTCCAAGCGTAGCAAGACCAACCCTGCTGCCAAGGGCGATTCTGCACCCTGTCCTGACAAGGGGAAGAGGCCTGCAGCCAAGGCCACCAAGGCTGATGAGAGACTGGCGGATAGACGGCTGAGGATTCTAGAGCAGCAATTCCAGAAGGCTCTCTCTGCCAGGGACAAGGCTGTGACAGATAAGACCCCCCCTGCCCCGCAGCTTCGTAGGGAGACCCAATCCATTCCCACTGGTGATGGGGATTTTGGGTTTTCTCCCAATCACTCAAGGGTTTCCCTTGCCTCTCCGGTCCCCTCAATGGAAGTGGAGCTAGAGGAGGAGGAACCAGTGGAGGAGGAGTCCTCCATGGTGGGGGAGGGGGAGGAGTCAGTGGATGAGGAAGAGGAGGCTCCGGCCACTCCCATTTCTGCACCCGCTGAGACTGCCTTGCCCGCGGCCATGCAGGAGGTTGTGTCCAAGGCCATTTCGCAGGGCATCACGGATTGCATGAAGCAATTAGTGGCTTCCTTGCCCCTCCTTTCTACCCCCAAGCCCAGGGCACCTAGGAAGGTAGTTCCTGCCCAGGGGGGTGGCGTTTCCCCTTCTGCCTCTTCTGCAGTCAGCGAGGCATCCGAGGGGGAGGATGATGAGGAGGTGGTTACCCAGGGGGCTCCCGACCTTTCAGGGGATGAGAGCTCCACCCCGGAGGCTCCCGCTTCCAAGGGGCTGTTTAACCCCATCATGTTCAAGGCTATCTTGACCAAGGCTAGGGAGTCGGCCGTGCAGATGGGTCTACCGGCTCAATCTGATAAGAAGGCCTCTGATCAGGACAATGCCATCGTCATCGGTCCTGGACACCCTGGGGCGGGTCTCTTTAGGGAACCTACACCTCCCCAAGAATTGGTGCCGGCCCCTCAGTTGTTCCTCGACATTATTCAGCGCCAGTGGGTTCAGCCCGCTACTATGGCACACCCCAGCGGCGTGGATAAAAAGCTGTACGCTGTTGAGGACGCTATGGAGACCATTCTGGCTCTCCCGCAGGTTGATGACCCCATTGTGTCTTTGACCTCCACATCCTCTCTCCCGGCCGAGCTGGTGGAGGGGCTTAAGGCGGAGGACAGGCGGATGGAGAAGTCTTGTCACAAGACACACCAGGCCACTGCCTGGGCCATGAAGGCCTCGTCCTCTGCGTCATACTTTAGTAGGGCAGCCCTATTCTGGCTCAGGAAGCTATTGGCCTCCTTGCCTGAGAGACAGGTTAGATCGAGACAAAGGGTCAATAAGATCATCGCTGCGGTGGAATATTCTTGCGACGCATCGCTCAATTCCACAAAGTTTTCATCCAGGGCTCTAGCATCCAATGTCACCTCACGCCGTCTGCTGTGGCTCCGCCATTGGCAGGCGGACATGAAGGCTAAGTGGAAGTTGGCGTCGGCCCCCTTCAAGGGTGGCAAGCTCTTCGGCGAGGCCTTGGACTCCTTCCTAATCGAGTCCAAGGACAAGCGGAAGATTCTGCCGGCTGTCACCAAGAAGCAGGACCGGAAGAATCAGTCTTCCTACCGTAGACAGCCCTTTCGGTCTGCGGAGGCTCCCTCTACCTCGGGTGGGGCCTCCAGAACCTACCCCCAGGCCCAAGATCGTTCCCAGGACAGGCCGGCCTACAGGGACAGGTCCAGGTTCCAAGGTCAGCGTAGGCCCTTCAAGGGTGGTCAGGCCAACCGTCCCTTCAAGAAGAGCAAGTGACCCCTGGGGGATCCCTCCCATAGGGGGACGCCTACAGCAATATGCGTCCACGTGGGAGGCGACCACGACGGACGCCTGGGTCCGGAATGTGGTCCGACACGGCCTCACCCTCGACTTCCTATCATTTCCCCCGCGGAGATTCATCCGCTGCCCCCTTCCCAGGTCCCCGCACAAGCAACAGCTCATGAGGGCGGAGATCGGTCACCTACTGGAGATAGCGGCCATAGAAGCGGTGCCGGGGGGGCAGGAGGGCAAGGAGTTTTATTCCATCCTCTTCCTAGTCCCCAAGTCATCGGGGGGGGTCAGGGCCATTCTGGACTTGAAGAAGCTGAACCGGTATCTGCAATACAAGCGCTTCAAGATGCAATCCCTCCAGACGATCCTGGGATGCATACGACAGAACGACTTCCTGACCTCGATAGATCTGAAGGAGGCGTATCTGCACATTCCCATCCACCCGGCGCATCGCAGATACTTGAGGTTTCAGTTCGCCGGCCAGCACTTCCAGTACAAGGCCCTACCTTTCGGCTTGTCATTGGCTCCAAGGACCTTCACGAAGGTCCTCTCCGTAGTGGCGGCGCATCTTCGATCCAGACCTGTGCGTTTGGTTTGTTACTTGGACGATATCCTGTTGATGTCACCTTCCAGGGACCAGGCCCTGAAGGACTTGGACTGCACCATCCGCTCCCTGGAGGACCACGGGTTCTCGGTCAATCGGGAGAAGAGTCACATGCAGCCCACCCTCTCCATACTTCATCTGGGTGCCGTCATCGACTCGAAGACCTGCAAAGTCTTTCTTTCACAGGAGCGCATCTGCAGCATTGTGAAGTTGGTGGGGTTGGTCCAGAATTCCAGACTGGTCCCACTTGTGACGCTTTCCCAACTGTTGGGGAAGCTGATCTCGTGCATAGCTATTGTTCCCTGGGCCCGCCTACACGCACGGGAGCTACAATGGTTTCTGCTTCCTTTTCAACGACGCAAGATCAGCAACTCCAGGAGACGGGTGACAGTTCCACCCCCAGTGCTTCGGTCCCTCAGGTGGTGGAGGTCTCCCGCCCTAAGAGAGGGGTCGCCCTTCAAGGAGCCAGACCGTGTCACCATCACGACGGACGCCAGCCTTTACGGCTGGGGGGCTCATCTGCTTCACCATGTGGCCCAGGGCAGATGGTCTCAACGGGAGCTCGCCCACAACATCAACTGGCTGGAGCTCTGGGCGGCCAGGCTGGCTCTGCGGCATTTCGGCAATCTCGTAGAAGGGTCCCATGTCCTTCTCCTGACGGACAACATCGCCACCCGAGCATACGTGAACCACCAGGGAGGCACACAGTCGAGGGCGCTCATGACGGAGGCGGAGGCTCTGGGCAGGTGGGCAGAGAGGCATCTCCTGTCCCTGAGAGCGGACCACATCGCGGGCGAGGAGAACGTGACGGCGGACTGGTTGAGCAGGACCACCATCAACACCTCAGAGTGGCAGCTGCACCCGGATCTTTTCCAGCAGATTTCCCGGAGATTCGGCCTGCCCGTCCTGGACCTGTTCGCCAGCCCACAGAACACGCACCTGCCAAGGTTCTTCACCCATTTCCGGTGCCCGCAAGCAGAAGGGACTAACGCCCTCCGGTGTCGTTGGCCCGCAGGCCTGCTATACGCCTTCCCTCCTCTCCCGCTGCTTCCTCAGGTAGTCCGGAAAATCATCTCGGAGGGGGCGGAAGTCATCCTGGTCGCTCCCCATTGGCCCAGACGGTCCTGGTTCGCCGATCTAGTGGGACTGTCCGTAGAGAAGGTCTGGCGCATTCCTCCGAACCAGGTGTCGCTAATACAAGGGGCCATTCGTCACCTGGACCCTCAGTGCTTCCAACTAGCCGTCTGGCACTTGAGGGGATCGTTCTGAGACGGATGGGCTATTCGGACAAGGTGATAAGAACGATCCAGGCTTCCAGGCGTCCTGCCACCGTTCGCATTTACGAGACTACATGGTCCACCTTCTCTACCTGGTGCCGTGCCAGGCACATCGCTGCGGCTGAGGCCTCCACACCTCAGGTGATGGACTTCTTGCAGGAGGGTTTGGACAAGGGGCTCGCCCCCAATACCCTGAGAAGGCAGGTGGCTGCTCTCGCTACCATCCTGTCGCCCGGTGGGTCCCTGCCGCTCAGCAGACATCCAGGGGTGCGTGGTTTCCTGAAAGGGGCCTCGAACATTCGGCCCCAAACAGTCCATAGATATCCGACCTGGGACTTACCCTTCGTCCTCCAGGCCCTGACTGAGGCGCCATTCGAACCATTGCGCTCCGTGTCACTGCGCCACCTGACCTTGAAGACGGTGTTCCTCATAGCAATCACATCTGCAAGGCGAATTTCGGAACTCTCGGCCCTCTCCGTACGGGAGGACTTGTGCGTGGTCCACGCGAACAGGGTGGTTCTCAGACTAGACCCAACCTTTGTGCCCAAGGTCAACTCCTTGTTTCACAGATCCCAGGAGATCGTCCTACCTGACTTTTGTCCGCACCCCTCCCACCCCAGGGAAAGGAGGTGGCACAAGTTGGACGTTCGCAGGGCGGTGCGGATGTACAAGAAGAGAACGGCTGAATTCCGCAAGTCAGAATCCTTCTTCGTTTCCTTTCAGCCGGTGTCCATGGGTCGCAAGGTCACGTCTACCACGATTGGGCGCTGGCTGCGTGCCTGCATTACACTGGCATATGAGCACCGGTCCAGAGCTGTACCTCCACGTATTACCGCTCACTCCACCAGGAGCGCTGCAACCACGGCTGCTTGGGCCACCCAGGCCCCCATAGACGAGATCTGCAGGGCCGCTACGTGGTCCTCGCCTGTGCCGTTTATCAGACACTACAAGCTGGACGTATTTGCATCCTCGGAGGCCTCCTTCGGCAGACGTGTTCTCCAGAGGGTCCTTGATGCTCCCAGTTCCCACTCAGACGAATCTCCCCTCCCTGGGACAGCATAGCGTTGGCATGTCCCGCGTTTGGACACTCCAAGCAGCATCTAGGAGAATGACCATTGGTCTTACCTGTGAATGGTCTTTCTCTAGATGCTGCGGAGTGTCCAAATCCCACCCTAGGCGTGGTGGGAACTGGTCCCATGTTTAGTTGAAGGTTAAGACTAGTGTTGTTCCAGTTGTTCTGCGTTTTTTCTGGTCTACCTTCGTTTTTAGAACTGGCCCTATGCAGAGGCAAGAGGCGTGGCTACACATCAAAGTGAAACTCAGTCCAATGGGCAGCAAGCTGAGGATAACCCGCGTTTGGACACTCCGCAGCATCTAGAGAAAGACCATTCACAGGTAAGACCAATGGTCATTCCAATATCTGAGGGGTTGCCCCAAAGAAGAGGGAGTCAAGCTATTCACCAAGGCACCTGAGGGCAGAACAAGAAGCAATGGGTGGAAACTAATCAAGGAGAGAAGCAACCTAGAACTGAGAGCAAATTTCATGGCAGTGAGAACTATTAACCAGTGGAACATCTTGCCACCAGAAGTTATGGATGCCCCAACACTGGATGTGTTTTTAAGAAGAGACTGGAAAACCATTTGTCTGAAACGGCATAGGGTCTCCTGCTTGAGCAGCGGGGTTGGACTAGATGACCTCCAAGGTCCCTTCCAACTCTGCTATTGTATTATTGTATTACAGTAGATAGGGGAATAGAGAGACAGGGAAAAATACAGTTTAATAAAAGAGGGACTAGGGAAGGCATGATATCAGCCTTCCAATATCTCAGGGGTTGCCCCAAAGAAGAGGGAGTCAAGCTATTCACCAAGGCACCTGAGGGCAGAACAAGAAGCAATGGGTGGAAACTAATCAAGGAGAGAAGCAACCTAGAACTGAGAGCAAATTTCATGGCAGTGAGAACTATTAACCAGTGGAACATCTTGCCACCAGAAGTTATGGATGCCCCAACACTGAAGAGAGAAGAGACTGGAAAACCATTTGTCTGAAACGGCATAGGGTCTCCTGCTTGAGCAGCGGGGTTGGACTAGATGACCTCCAAGGTCCCTTCCAACTCTGCTATTGTATTATTGTATTACAGTAGGTAGGTAGATAGGGGAATAGAGAGACAGGGAGAAATACAGTTTAATAAAAGAGGGACTAGGGGAGACAGGATAGCAGCCTTCCAATATCTCATGGGTTGCCACAAAGAAGAGGGAGTCAAGCTATTCTACAAGGCACCTGAGGGCAGGACAAGAAGCAATGGGTGGAAACTAATCAAGGAGAGAAGCAACTTAGAACTGAGGAGGAATTTCCTGACAGTTAGAACAATTAACCAGTGGAACAGCTTGCCTCCAGAAGTTGTGAATGCCCAACACTGGAAGTCTTCAAGAAGATGTTGGATAGCCATTAGTCTGAAATGGTATAGGGCAGTGATGGCTAACCTTTTTTGCCTCATGTGCCAATAGCAGGGGGAGTGCAGGGGCGATGTGCGCAGGTGTGTCACATCCATAATGCTATGTGCATGACCCCCTGCATTTGGCATGCTTTTTACGTCATCCCCAGGCTCCAGAGGGTTTATAGGAGCCTGGGGAGGGTGAAAACAGCCTTCCCCCACCTCCAGAGGACAAAACATGGCCTCAAAAGAAGGCCTAAATCAGCTGGCCAGAGCACACATACAAACTGAAGCTGACAGGGCAATGCCTCGCGTGGCCTAAGAAATGGTTCCGTGTGCCACCTGTGGCACCCGTGCCATAGGTTCGCCATCATGGGTATAGGGCTTCCTGCCTAGCAGGGAGTTGGACTAGATGACCCCCAAGGGATAGATAGAGAGGCAGAAATAAGGTAGGTAAGTAGGTAGGTAGGTGGATAGATAGATAGATAGATAGATAGATACAAAGAAAGAAAGAAAGAAAGAAAGAAAGAAAGAAAGAAAGAAAGAAAGAAAGAGACAGTAGGTAGGTAGGTAGGTAGGTAGGTAGGTAGGTAGAGGGAGAAAGGAAGAAATATAGTAGGTAGGTAGGTAGGTACATAGGTAGGGGGATGGATAGATAGATAGGGAGAAATACAGTAGATAGGTAGGTAGAGGGATAGACAGAGAGGGAGAAATACAGTAGGTAGGCAGGTAGGTGGATAGGTGGATAGATAGAGAGGGAGA
The DNA here is from genome assembly GCA_039707465.1 of Rhabdophis nuchalis. Classification (NCBI taxonomy): domain Eukaryota; kingdom Metazoa; phylum Chordata; class Lepidosauria; order Squamata; family Natricidae; genus Rhabdophis; species Rhabdophis nuchalis. The sequence goes on along the minus strand of CM077643.1, from coordinate 133,342,664 downwards.
AATACAGCAGGTAGGTAGGTGTATAGATAGCGAGAAATACGGTAGGTAGGTAGGTAGAGGGATAGAGGGGGGAAATACAGTAGGTAGGTAGATAGATAGAGGGAAAAAGAAAGAAATACAGTAGGTAGGTAGGTAGAGGGATAGAGAGAGGGAGAAATACAGTAGGTAGGTAGGTAGAGGGATAGAGGGGGGAAATACGGTAGGTAGATAGAGGGATAGAGGGGGGGAAATACAGTAGGTAGGTAGGTAGATAGAGGGAAAAAGAAAGAAATACAGTAGGTAGGTAGGTAGGTAGGTAGAGGGATAGACAGAGAGGGAGAAATATAGTAGGTAGGCAGGTAGGTAGATAGGGGGATAGAGAGGGAGAAATATAGTAGGTAGGTATGTAGGTAGGTAGGTAGGTAGAGGGATAGAGAGGGGGAAATACAATAGGTAGGTATGTAGGTAGGTAGGTAGGTAGAGGGAGAAAGAAAGAAATACAGTAGGTAGGTAGGTAGAGGGATAGATAGATAGAGAGAGAGAGAGAGAAAAATACAGTAGGTAGGTAGGTTGGGGCTTATATGGTGGTTGGGTGTATGTGTGCAGGTGTAGATCTACACACAGATTGGTTGGCCATTTAACCAGACTGGGCCACAGCAACGCGTGGCCGGGTATAGCTAGTATCCAATAAAACTGTTCTTTGAGGAATCTACATGTCCTGGAATTCGTTTGTTATGGATGTATTACTTGGAACCCTGACAATTGGTACACTCCTTCTATCTGGGATGGTCATCCTCTTTCACTGAGTGTCCAGCTTCGAGAGGGATGCACATGGAGCAGTGAGGGAAGAAGGAGACACCTAGCTAGTCAGCCAGATCAGCCAGATCAACCAATAATAGTGGGTTGCAGATGCCATAGCCAGATCGCCCTCATATCCTGTTGACAACAGAATAAATGGACATTCTCTAAATGGACATTCCCTGCCCCATACATCCCTGCGGCCGATTCGCTCCCACAGAGAGGGACTTCGGGTGCCATCCACTAGGCAATGTCAGCGGGCGACGCCCAGGGGAAGGGCCTTCTCTGTGATGGGCCCGACCCTTTGGAACGACCTACCCCCTGATATCAGAACTACCACGGACCTCCGCTCCTTCCGCCAGAAACTTAAAACTCATCTGTTTCATCAAGCTGGCTTGGCCTAATTTATGCTTCTCGCCCCAGTCTGTAATTTAAATTGTTTTATTCGGTTTTAACGGGTTCAGTTTTTAACGTTTATAAGTTTGTACAGGGTTATTTAATTCGATTTTAATTTTGTATGTATTGTCATGTTTTTAGTAGTTTTAATTTTTTCCTGTACACCGCCCCGAGTCCCCTTGGGGAGAGGGGCGGTCTAGAAATCCAATAATTAAATAAATAAATAAATAAATAAATAAATAAAATTTGAGTATAAAAAGTAAACATTACCTAAATTTGACTGTATAAAAAGCATTAAATTGGCGTGCAAATTTCAACTCAAATATTCTGAGATACTGCAATTAACTGGGGCTTTCAGGCATGTGAATGACCAGGGTGAATGTAAAACTTCGTTTATTGTTTCAGTGAGCAGGTGATTAGCTGAGTTAACAGCTGCTATAAGTGCTAGTTGGTCAAGACACCTTTCTTCCTCTCCAATGGGTCACTCTCATCCACACACGGCCCAATACAAGTTGAAACTATAAGATATCAATTTGAGGGATGCCAAGGATTGCAAATGTGTTTGCTTTCCTGTATTTCTAACATGATAAATATGAGTTTAATGGCTTGATTGTATGAAGAATGGAGCAGCTTTTTTACAAGTTCCCTTATATGTCTATATTATCCAAACGTTCAGTTTAGGTAACTAAACAAGTAAAAAAGCAAGAAAAACTATTTGGTTGAATTTTTTAAAAATGGTGCACTGCAAATAATAATAAAATATAATTCCAAGCTGTCCTATGAATGAGAGCGAATTCTATTTACCCATTTGGAATAGCTCAGCAAAATGGAATATTGGCTATTTATTCTGAGTGAAGACAGCCTTTGAAATGAGTTTAGTGACTTCCTCATTCTAAGGCCTTCTGAAGCAATGTCCATGCTGGTTGACCACCTGTCACCCCAGCACATCTGGAGCACTCCTGACTAAAAGAGCAGCTGTTACAGGCAGTCCTCGACTTACGGCCACAATTGAGCCCAAAATTTATGTTGCTAAGTGAGACATTTGTTAAGTGAGTTTCCCCTCATGACTTTTCTTGTCGCATTGCTTAAATGAATGACTGTACTTGTTAAATTAATAACATGGTTGTTAAGTGAATTTGTTTTCCCCATTGATTTTTCTTGTCAGAGGGTTGCAAAGGGTGATCACATGACCCTGGGGCCCTGCAACTGTCATGATAGCAAGTCAGTTGCCAAGCATCTGGATTTTTATCACATGACCATGGGGAGACAGCAATGGTCATAAGTTTTAAAAATGGTCGTAAGTCACTTTTTTTTCTGAGCCTTTGTAACCTTGAACGGTCACTAACTGAACTGTCGAGGACTAGCTGTACTATTACGGATTTTTTAAAGTTTCATTTTAAAGAAAAGGCTGTATTTATAAAGCCCTTTTTCTTCTCCAGTTATGTACCTTGATTGCTTTGGAGGCAACCTATGAGTGGATATTTTAAGACTGCAGTTAGAACCATATCAACGGATTGTTATGTTAAACAAACGAGGAAGTATGGAGTTCCCTGTTCCATTCATTAGTCCTTTTTGTAAATGGGAAAATATATGCCTGCATGGAAGGGTTGGCTCCTATTTTAATGCTGCCATTGTAACTTGGAAGGAATGGAGATGAAAGCAGGAAACATGTGAATGAGGAGGTATTTTGCTGTCCATCATACCTGTGATACGAGTGGATGAGATCAAATTCTTCTGGTAGATCTTGGGGTGTCTTGCAGTCAAACCAACAAGGTTTTCTTTTCTGTCCCTCCTCCCTCCTTCCAAAATTGACTTGCTAAGAGAAGACACTGTGGAAGACCCGATGTGGGCTGTCCTACCGAAGGACTTGTAAGCTCTGTTTGGCTGCTGATCACATGCTCGGGGGAAATCTGTGCCCTCATTCTTAGCCCTTGGAGTATAGGTGCCTATTTGCAGGTGGACTATTGGAATCCAAAGATCCTGCAGCTTAAGCTTGTTCACCCCTGCTTAAAAGAACATAGGATGCGGCTCACTATGTACCAGAGAACCCATCTTACAACCTTACATCATAGTTCCGCCTGTAAGTATCTTTTTCAAAAGTAACTAAGTATAAAGTATCAGGCCTGCTTCTTCGTTGGCTCAGGAAAGACCACACTTAGACATTTTTTTGAAATGAATAAGGCTCCTTTTACTGAGTAACAATAGCGTACAGACCAAGTAAAGCTGAGAGTGAATAGTTTAGGCGCGAACAGAAAGTATTAAGCTTAAGCCCATCCCAATCCCCAATCCCCCCCCCTTTGCATTGTCCAATATGCTTCCATCTCCAACATCAGGTGGGCAGGTCTTCACCATCCTGGAATGCAGGGCCGTTAACCAAGAGATAACACCACGATCAACATTGTCCACCAGCAGAGCACAATCATCCCAACGCCCCCCACCCTCCCCGTTTCCATGGCAGCGAAGCAGGAACTAGCGAGACTGACATCCGGACCTCCTCCAGGAACAGCGGGAAATTCGGGACAGCAAGTGGAACACGAAAGGCTACACCTGTAAGACAAGGAAGAACAGACAAAACAACAGATAGGAGAAGGGAGAAGAAGAAAGAAAAGAAAAACAAATCAAGGTTTGTGCGGATATTTGGCATAAAACTGGCGTACCAGTTTAGGAGCTTTGAGGTGCTCTTTATCCACCCATTCGTTGTGAGAAGGGGGAAAATCTTTCCACATGACCAGGAACTGAGTCTTATTTCTGCGGATTCTGGAGTCCAAAATATCACGGACTTCATAATGCTGGTGACCATTCACCATGGTAGGCGCAGGTGTATTAGGCAACGGTTTGCGGAGATGCGAGGTACGAGCAGGTTTCAGCAAGTGAACATGGAATACGGGATATAATCGCCGGTAGGTCTTTGGGAGATCCAAACGGACCGACACAGAGCTGATAATCTTGGTTATAGTGAAAGGACCAACAAATTTGGGACCCAGCTTCCTGCACTTCTGGGGGCTATCTAAATTTTTGGTAGACACATAAACTTGATCACCAACTTTGTAGGAGGGTGGGACTGCCCGTTTCTTGTCAGCATACAATTTGTGCGAATTATGGGCATCATTCAAAGTTTCTCGGAGAACTGGCCAGACAGAAGATAGTCTAGAGGACCATTCGGCTAACGAGGGGACCGTCGGTGAGTCATGAGGTAGTTCGGGGATTGGTACAAAGTCTTGACCGTAGATGACTTTAAAGGGGGTCATATTCGTACAGGAGTGAACAGAGTTATTATACGCCACTTCGGCATGTATGAGAAGATCAGCCCAATCATCTTGTTGAAAATTAATAAAACAACGTAAGTACTGTTCTAGAACGGAATTAACCCTTTCACAGGAGCCATTCGTCTGAGGGTGGTAGGCAGAGCTTAAGCTCTGGGCGGAGCCAATCAGTCTCAAAAACTCTTTCCAAAATAGAGAAGTAAATTGGGATCCCCTATCAGAGATGATGCGTTGCGGGACGCCATGAAAACGATAGATATGAGAAACGAACAATCGAGCCAGAGATTTGGAAGAAGGAATCTTTGTACAGGGAACAAAATGAACTTGTTTGGAAAAAAGATCGGTAACGACCCAGATAACGGTATAGCCCTGACTGGGGGGGAGGTCAACTATAAAGTCCATTGAAATTTCCTTCCAAGGTCTCTCCGGCGTAGCTACGGACTGGAGAAGACCTTGTGGCTTCCCCGGCGCACGTTTGGAAGCCGCACATATGGGGCAACTGGCAATATATGATTCAACATCTTTCTTCAATGAGGGCCACCAGAACTGTCTTTTGACAAGATGTACAGTCTTAACGAAACCGAAATGCCCAGCCAAACGTGAGTCGTGTGCGCGTTGCAAGACAAAAGGACGCAATGTAGCAGGTACATAGATCTTTGAACCGATCCAGGGAAGATCGTCTCTAATAGTACAATCACCAGAATGTGTTGAATACCAGTCATCAGTAAGTAGTTCGTCCTTAATGCGAGTAATCAGATCTGTAGGTGGAGTAGTTTGGACTGTAGCATGACCCTTTGTGGATACTGGTGAAGCTGGTAAATTGAGTGGCATGATGGGTTGTACTATAGTGAGTTTGGAAACATCATATTGTGGCAATCTGGAAAGCGCATCAGCCATGAAATTTTTGCCCCCTGGGATATATTTAAGGATGAAATTGAAACGATGGAAATAGTGAGCCCAGCGAAGTTGCCTTGGGGACAATTTCCGAGAGGAGGTAAGAGCTTCCAAGTTTTTATGGTCCGTCCAAACTTCGAAAGGATGGGGAGCGCCCTCAAGAAAATGACGCCAAGTCATGAGAGCCCACCGAACAGCAAAAGCCTCTTTTTCCCAAATCGCCCAACCACGTTCGGACGTAGTGAGTTTTCGAGAGGTGTAGGCACAGGGTTGCAATTGGTCATGTTGGTTGAGTTGCAATAGGACTGCTCCCACAGCGACATCACTGGCATCCGCTTGAATTACAAACGGGGAATTTACATCGGGGTGTTTAAGAACAGGTTCAGCCGCAAACAAACGTTTAAGCTTCTCGAAAGCGGCTTGACATTCCATGGTCCATTTAAGTGGGGATCCTGGACGAGGCTTGCCTTCTCCTTTCGTTTTTAGAAGGTTTGTAATGGGTAAGGCAATGTCAGCGAATGACGGAATAAATTGGCGGTAAAAGTTTGCAAATCCCAAAAAACTCTGTAGTTGTTTACGAGTACGGGGAGGGGCCCACTCCGTCACTGCCCTGACTTTAGCAGGATCCATTTCAATTCCCTCAGAAGAGATACGGTAGCCCAAATAGTCAATTTTTTCCTGGTGAAACTCACACTTAGAGAGTTTGGCATAAAGTTCAGCGGAACGCAGTTTGTTTAATACGGAGCGCACCAGTTTAATGTGCTCGTCACGCGTTTGCGAGTAAACCATTATGTCATCAATATAAACAATAACTCCCTTGTAAAGGTGCTCGTGGAGAACCTCATTTATCAGTTGCATAAACACTGAAGGGGCACCTTGAAGACCGAAAGGGAGGACTTTAAATTGAAAACATCCCAGCGGGCAGTTAAAAGCTGTTTTCCATTCGTCCCCCTCTTTGATTCTGACCCTGTAATAGGCCTCACGTAAGTCCAGTTTAGTAAAAATCTTACCGGTAGCCAGGTGAGCAAGCATGTCCTTCATGAGCGGAAGGGGGTAAATATTGTGTTCACAAATGGTGTTTAGATAGGAGTAGTCTTGTATTAATCTTAGGGTACCATCTTTTTTCTCCCTAAACATAACTGGTGCAGCTACACGCGGCCTAGCTGGTTCAATGAAACCCCTTTGAAGGTTTTTATCAATGAATTTACGTAACTCCTCCATCTCCCGTGGGGTCATGGAGTACATGCGAGGTTTGGGTAATTGAACCCCAGGGAGGAAATCAATTGAACAATCAGTAGCTCTATGAGGAGGGAGGGAATCACAAGATCTTTCACTGAAAGCATCCTTTAGGTCCCAATATTCTTTGGGAATTTTCTCTTCGCCTGGTATGACCTCAGGTGATGGAAAATCCAACAAAGGCGCAGCAGATTCAATTAGGGGAGGTGGGTGATTTGGAGGTGGGTGATCATTGCCTGATGGTAGAGAGGTATGTTCAGGTAAGGATAAAGGTATGCGTACCCAACCTTCCTTCCAGTTTATCAGAGGATTCCATTTACGAAGCCAATTGACCCCCAAAATTACAGCATTATCGGCAATGGCAGTTACAATAAAGTTGATGGTCTCAGTATGGCCTGTGCCTATAGAAACGTGAATTGGTTCGGTGATAAAAGATGCCGGGGTTCCCCCAGCTACAGAACCATCCATTTGGCAAAAGGCTATGGGAGTTTTCAGGGTCTTAAGGTGAAAACCCATCGAAGACACGATGTCTTGGCTTATGAGACATTTTGAGCAGCCAGAATCAATGAGAGCCTGCACATTGCATGTACGTCCAGTAGATGGCGCTAAAAGCTTTAAATTAATATAAAGGGGCCCGGAGCGATGACTCACCAGATTGTCGTCAGAAGAGTTTGAAGACGCCTCCCAGTCATCAGGGTGAACGGTGGGCTGGTCAGCAGAGAGGTTGATGGGCTCCACCCCACTCATGGCCGGTTTAGTGCGCGCAATTGGCGTCCTAGGATGCTTCCGGTCCGAAGAGGAAAGTGGGCGTGGAGGTGGTCTTGATCTGCATTTGTCGGCCCAGTGCCCCTCCTTTCCACAGCGGTAACAGCTGCCTGAGCGAGGCTGGGTTGTTCTCCCCTCCCCCCTTTGCAAGCGCACATCCTTCGCAGGGGGGTGAGATTTGGGGCTATCTTCCTGTGGTTTTTTCTCCAAACGGACTGGTTCCTGCAAGTGGGCTTGATCCAATTCAACATCTGAAGCTAGATCTATCCATTCATTTAAAGTCTCGGGGCGAAATCTGTTCACACATGTTTGATAAATGTCTTTATTTAGCCCTTCAACATAAATGTCCATTAGAGCCTGTTCACTATACCCAACCATAAACACTGATAATTCCTGAAAAATCTGCGTGTAAGCCTGAACAGACATGCCCCCCTGCTGCAAGGTTTTCAGTTTCATCTTTGCTTTCCTTTCAACACGGGGGTCTTCAAAACGCCTTCTAAGAGCATTCATGAAACGATCGAAATCCCTCAGTGCGGGTGAACGGCAATTATGCAATGAAACCAGCCACTTAGAAGCTTGATCTTCTAAGGTCATAGAAACAATTCTGATTTTGATTTCATCGTCCAAATCAGCTGCGTAAAACTGCATGAAATTATCGACGTGAATTAGAAAAAACGCCAGTTTGTCGGCACTTCCGTCGTATTTTACACCCAAAGGAGGCAGTTTAGCAAGTCGGCGGGGGTTATTTCGCAAATCTCTGCTGGCCTGGGGAGGGGGGGATGGTGTTGAACTCCTGCTGTGCCTGGCAGAAACTGCCTCTCTCCGCAATTCCCTGCGGGCCTGGGGAGGGGGGGATGGTGTTGAAACCCTGCTTTGCCTGGCAGGAGCTGCCTGTGAACCTTTTGGCTGTTTGCGTTCCGCCTCCCTCCCCCAGATTTTTTCCAGGGCCTCTCGTTTCTCATCTGCCTGGCGTAGTAAATCCTGAGCCATTTCTTTCAACTCCCTTTCTTCTCTTAAGAGCTCCGGTATGACCCTCTTTGGGGAAAGTCGACGCCTGGAGACGTTTACCCCAGTCATTCCAACCCCTTCGGACCAACGTTTTGGTTTGACTGAATCTTCAGCTGGCAGATTTAGATCTAGGCCAGCCAAGCAGTCCATCACTGACCTGGTCTCTTCAGATTGAACAGGAGGATGCGATGCTTCAGCTCCCATAACAGGTTCAGGCAGGACCTCCACCAACGGAGGCTCCTCTTGTGAAGGGTCCGACATCAGGTCAGGGTTTTTGAGACTCTCAGCTTAATGTCAGGCCTGCTTCTTCGTTGGCTCAGGAAAGACCACACTTAGACATTTTTTTGAAATGAATAAGGCTCCTTTTACTGAGTAACAATAGCGTACAGACCAAGTAAAGCTGAGAGTGAATAGTTTAGGCGCGAACAGAAAGTATTAAGCTTAAGCCCATCCCAATCCCCAATCCCCCCCCCTTTGCATTGTCCAATATGCTTCCATCTCCAACATCAGGTGGGCAGGTCTTCACCATCCTGGAATGCAGGGCCGTTAACCAAGAGATAACACCACGATCAACATTGTCCACCAGCAGAGCACACTCATCCCAACGCCCCCCACCCTCCCCGTTTCCATGGCAGCGAAGCAGGAACTAGCGAGACTGACACCGTAGCTCTAAAACGAATTGCTGCAGTTTGGGCACAAAAAACAAACCAAGCAACAAATGCAGCAATCTAATGTATAATTTGAGCTGAGCCTAAGCACATAACATAAGGCTTAGAGCAGAAGTTGGGTTCCTACCGGCTCGGACCGGTTCGGCTGAGTAGGTAGTAACTCAGCCTGCCACGTCCTCAAACTGGTTCTATCGGCGGCGGCACCATCTTGATTTCGGTTCTGCGCATGCGCAGAACAATCTTCATTGCAATCATGTAATTTTTCTCTCTTTTCTTACGTCGTGCACATGCGCAGACCTTTTTTGCTGGAAATGTACACGCGTGCGAAGCAAAAGCTTTTGCATGCCAAACTGGCAGTAATGCTGGTAGCAACCTGCCCCTGGTTTAGCGCAATGCTGCAGAAGTTTTTCTTCCCTTTTTTAATTTGGATGTCAAACCTCAAAGCCACAACTTTCATATCTACCTGCTCAAGCAGAGCCTTTTCTCTTTACAGGCAATCCAAGGTTGAATATGCTGGTTTTTGAGGAATGGGCATTGAGGAGCATATGTATATATGTGGCCTTTCGGGTGTGCTTCAAGGTGTTGATCACCATCTTTAAAGCACTCCATGGCACGGGGCCTAGCTATTTGCGTGACTGCCTCCTACCTCATACATGCTTTCGACCGATTCACTCTCACAGAGAGGGCCTTCTCCGGGTACCGTCAGCCGGACAATGCCGGCTGGCAACGCCCAGGGGAAGGGCCTTCTCTGTGGCGGGCCCTGCCCTCTGGAACGAGCTGCCCTGTGCTCTCAGGAACATCACAGACCTCCGCCTCTTCCGCCAACATCTAAAGACACACTTCTTTCGTTTAGCTGGCCTGGCCTAATTCCCCGAGATTATTTTACCGACTGATTTTAAATTAAATTAAGTTTTAACAAATGGGGTTTACACTGTTTTTAGCACAGGGTATAGTTTAATTTAATACGATTTTATCGATTATTTATGATGTATTTATTCTTTTTGGTATATGTTTATATTCATGTTTTTAGTTTCCTGTGCACCACCCCGAGTCCCTTTTTGGGAGAGTGGCGCAGTATAGAAGTCCAATAAAATGAAATGAAATGAAAATATAGGGGTGTGCAGTCTACAAATTATACAGATTTTAACAGAACTTGCCAAAAGATTGAAGTTTTTCCTCCAGCTCTTACCGTGAAGAGACAGTGAGATTGCAAAAGGTGTTTTGCTTTAGATGCATGAAATCAATATCATTTTACACACACACACACACACTACTTGTTGTAAATGTTTAGACAGTGATGGTAAGTTTGGGTAAAGCAGCCACTACCTAATGGGATTTGCTCACAAGAATCATCTGCCAGAGTTCCTCTTCCTGCAGCCATTATGTTCAATCAGTTTAACAGTCAGTGTATTTTAATCACTGAAGCATAATTTGTCTGAGATCTTGCTTATTCACAGTTCTGTCTTTTATAATGCTCTGCGTGATTTTATTTGTAATTATTGCATTTGCTGCATTTGGGGTGTTTGAGTTTTTATGGACAGCGCTTTTATGTGCAGAAACATGATAATAGAGCAATTTGTTAATTATTCAGGCGGTGTTTTATGTACACACAGTTCCCCAAATGATGGGAAAATGACCGGAGCAACTGCCAATGTCCAGCCACAATGCTGTTTTGGCGCATAGGACACTGAGAGAGAGGAAGAAGACTTAGCAGGCGGTCTGCAAAGGTTGTGGGAAAGGCTGAGTGAGGATGAGAGGATTACAGTTCTTCTGCTTAGTGGACATTAGGACAGGCAATAGGAGGGAGCCACAAATTCATCGGAGCCAGGGGTTAAACCCACTTACCTTTGCTACTGGTTCGGTAGCAATGTGAGCACGCGCTCGCTCGCTCACGCACCACCTCCACATCTGCGCAGGACCTTCTGGGCATTAAAGCAGCAATAGCTTTTCACCTTAAACTTTCATCTCTGTGGATGCTCTGCCCCATCAGCTCAACTTGGACTGATGTTTGTTTGTGCTGGGGATCCCAACCATGCCAAGGCCATTCTATGAACACAGTGCAGGTGTCATCAGCAATCCAGCCTGAGAGAGAGACTGCAAGTGGGATAACAGACTAACAGAGTTGGAAGGGACTTTGGAGATCTTCTGTCCAACCGCCTGCTCAGGCAGGAGACCCTACACCATTTCAGACAAATGTACAAATCTTTGCACAGGTAGATGTTTAGACTCAGTCGAAGCTGATCTTCATTATTACCTGGTTGCAATAAAGCAACATACCTCCTCGAGCCATTCCTATATAACCTCTTGAATATGGTTTGAAGACAGAGAGAACAAGAGAGAATTACTGCGTTGGATAGCAACTTGACAGTAAGGTACCTGTTAACTTATTAGCAGAGAAATGTTGGAATGAATATGTTTCTGAGAGTTTTGCAGGCACAGTTGTTCTACATTCTCTATGTTACAGTTTCCTAATTTCACAGGGTGCTCCTTGCAGCATGAACTATGTAATACATGGAGCTATGGAATGTGGTCCTTCATGAACTCAGTTTTTACAGTTGTGTGTGCCTTGAGAAGACAAGATAAGACTGGACACTGAGTCAACTGTATCCAAAGAAATGCATCTATATTTGCAAAAGTCACAGTATATAGTAAAAGGGCATAAACTTTATGTATAAGCTCTAATAACTGTCTTACCAAGGGATTCTCAATTGATATGGAACAGTGTATTAGGCTCAGCCTTGAGCTACTGACATGTTACTTTCTTTTTTTGAATTTTTGAACAGAACAATAAGATACGAGGCATGAGACCAATGCAATTCCCTCTGAGGTTTCAGGAGGTGGTGATGTGTGGAAGGAATGCATAAAACCTTCCTCAAATGAACTGCAATAAGGGCTGCTAAAAACCCTGAGCAGAGAGTTGTATATGGCAGAAAACTGAATAATTGCTAGGTAACCTGTTCATTTTCACTTACTGAGAAACTGGGTGGCAGATAATTGTTTTTGAAGCTCCACAGATATAAGAAAGAATGTGTGATTGTTTTATTTCTATATGTATTTATTTTATATGCTGGGCACAAGTATATCATTATGAGGAAATCCAAAGATTTCCTTCTGGCTCTCTTATTCTTCCAATAACCTTTTGACAAGATAAGGACCCTCTTGGGTCTGGAACAGTCCTGGATCAGCTGGAATGTGAATCAGGATCTTATCAAGCTGTCCAGCTACCACACTGTCCTTATTCTCAGTGCTATACAATTATAAATATATACTTGTGTGGGCATGCATTATTATTTTTTTGCCACTTGGCAGAACTTGAGTTATTCTCAAGTTTCCCCTCAGTCCCATTAAGAATTTCTGTAATAATCCTAGCATTATTACTGTTTGGAGGAGGGAGGCCTTGAGATGAATATAGCACATTTCAAAGTTCGAACATGACTGCTAGGAAAGCAAATCTTCTTCAGAATCCAAGTATGAACTGGATTCTGGGGGCAGAATGCTGGACTAGGCCTGGGAAGACCCAAATGAAGTTCTATTTCAATTATGAAGCTCTTTGGAATTATACATTTGGTGTTTACCCAATTCCTCTTTTTCCAATCCAGTGCCTGCTGAAAGTTAGACTCTTTTACCTACCTTTCTTTGGGTTGATCCAGCAAGTTGATAACTCGAATACTTTGGCCACCTAATGAGAAGGAAGGACTCACTGGAGAAGAGCCTAATGCTGGGAAAGATTGAGGGAAAAAGAAGAAGGGGACGACAGAGAATGAGGTGGCTGGATGGAGTCACCGAACCAGTAGGCGTGAGCTTAAATGGACTCCAGAGGATGGTAGAGGACAAGAGGGCCTGGGGAAACATTGTCCATGGGGTCGCGATGGGCTGGACACGACTTTGCAACTAACAACAACAGAAGCAAGTTGATGGAGATAACCATTAGCTCAAGATGGCATGAAGAGAGAAAGTGCACTTAAATATAGGCACAAAAGGCAGAATGGTGCTAAATCATAGGGAAAAACTAAAACATAAAGTCCCATGTATTCATAAGCAAGGAATCAAATGATTACTCAAAGGAAGAATTGCAGTGACTGACAAAATGGTCAATAAAAAGTGAACAAGAGGCAATTTAAGGAATAATCAGTGACAAATCAGCAAAAAGTATATTCAAACCTAACCCTGGTATTAATCTCATTACCAGCGTTCAGCATTCATATTTCACTGTTTATAGCATTCAAGCATAATGAAAATATATATCTACAATTCAGTGAAGATGTTAAACTCCTAACTGATCTTCAAGTTCAAGTATACATGCCAAGAACCCAGAGAAAAGTTAAGGAAGTTAAGAAAAGAAAGATATGCTGGGGGGACGGGCGACCCTTTGTCAGCCTGTAGGGTTTCAAAAGGCAGCATGGTAGCATTTTGGAAGAGGGGCTGAAGAACTGGAATTAGAAATATTCAGGGATAAGTTCCCCAGACTTTGCTTTCCTTTGTATCAGCATTTTTCTTTGTTCAGTCCAGATTTTACAATCTGTCATCATCCCATGTTCTTCACTGAAAGTATTTTAAGATTACAGATGAATATATTACTGATATGCTTGAAGTGCAGCTCCTGGATTCTCTATTCAGGTAATTCACGATTTACAACCATTTGTTTAGTGACCAAAGTACAATGCAATAGCACTGAAAAAATGAGTTATGACCATTTCCCATAATTACAACTGTTGCAGCCTCCTCATGATGAATGTCAACTCATAAAGCATTTGCATGTCTGTTATCAAATTGCTATGGTGAGGAAAGTGGGGGAGCACATTCCACGCATACCTTCGGCTAGAGTAAGATCTCAAGTTACAACAGCAGGCTTGTGAGGTGTGCACCCTATTGGAGAATGTGATTTATGACACAGACTTTGGGGAGGGAAGAAATGGGAAACGTTCAGCATAATTTTAATGAGGTCAGATCTGACTGCAATGGGGCATTGCCGAAATGGTGTTCCTAATAAATGACTGGATTTATTTTGAAACTTGGCTTGAGGCTCATGAATTAATTACGGCATCTTTCGGAAACCTGTCAGTCACATGAACAAAATTCAGATGCTTGCCAACTGATTCATATTTATCACAGTTGCAGTGTTCCAGATTCATTTAATCACATTTTGCGACCTTTTGACAATCACAGTCAATGGAGAAGCCAGATTTACTCAACAGCCATGTTACCAACTTAACAGCTGCAGTGATTCACTTAACATCTATGGCAAGAAAGGTCGTAAAATGGGGCAAAGTTCACTTAACATTTGTCTCACTTAGCACATTTTGGACTCAATTGTGGTCGTTAGTCAAGGACTGCCTGTACAGATGTAGACATCAGGTATGCTAGCTGAAAACATTGTGGGAACTGGAATCTCAACTTTATCCGGAAAGTGCCAGCTTGGGAAAAGTTGAAGATAATACATGGGCAGGAAGGGTAAGAACTGTGCTCCATATTGAGTTTCTGGAGAAAAAGAGAGATATCAGTGAAAGGAAGGAATATTTCTGTACAGATTTGTCATTTCTATCTTGAAAGCAGTGTGTAGCATGCATGTATGACGTTCATTTTCTGTACTGTTCAATTTTTAAAATATTTATATGCTGCTTATGAAATTTTTATAGGGTGACTCAGTGACTAAGACACTGAGCTTCTTGAACAGAAGTTCAGCGGTTTGAATCCCTAGCATCACGTAATGGAGTGAGCTCCCGTTACTTGTCCCAGCTTCTGCCAATGTAGCAGTTTGAAAGCATGTAAAAAAAAATGCAAGTAGAAAAATAGGGACCACCTTTGGTGGGAAGGTAACAGTGTTCCATGCACCTTCGGCATTTCATCATGCCAGCCACATGACCATGGAGACGTCTTCGGACAACACTGGCTCTTTAGTTTTGAAACAGAGCACCCCCCCCTAGAGATGGAAACAACTAGCACATATGGTGAGGAGAACCTTTATCTTTACCTTACACCTATGCTATTTTTAGTACACTCGGTTTTATTTCTAAAATATAAAGCTTAACTTTGAACCTTGAACGTTAAATACTTTAAGATTTTTAAAAATTATCCGCGTACTGATGTAAAACAAATTATCATATTAAAAGATTAAATGACTAAACAAGCCATCCTATGCCTTTTTATGAACCTTTGATATCAGACTGATAGAATTCAAAAGAACATCAGTTTAACTCTGGCAAGGCAGAAATGAGAATGGGAAGATGTGTTAAACTCTACTTCATTTTCCTGACAGAAAGTTCTTCGACGGTTCGAATCCCTAGTGCCACGTAATGGAGTGAGCTCCTGTTACTTGTCCCAGCTTCTGTCAACCTAGCAGTTCAAAAGTATGTAAGTAGAAAAATAGGAACCACCTTTGCTGGGAAGGTAACAGCGTTCTGTGCTCCTTCGGCATTTAGTCATGCTGGCCACATGACCATGGAGATGTCTTTGGACAGTGCTGGCTCTTCGGCTTTGAAATGGAGTTGAGCATCACCCCCCTAGTGTCAGGAACAACTAGCACATATTTTCCCCCCCAACTAAAGTATATTAAAACATTGGTTCATCTGTAAGGGAAACAAGGTTGTTAGTCGTCTTTCTACAATTGGCTTAGCACAGTTATCCTGGCAACTATAACTTCTGGCAAGTCACTTGAGATTTTCTTCTTTGCTCACTTTTCCTGGGGGATCTGCTGCCATAAAGTTACTACACAAGGAGGTTTACAAGTAATATTGCTGTGTTTTGATTGTGAAACTCCACCTGACCTGCACAAAAGGGGCACTTATTCCCCACTCTACAGTGTACATGTATTTTATTTCTGAGCTTCCCTGCATTTAAAGCACATGGCATTTCCTTGCCCTCTACTCCATCCTTTGACTTTTAAAAATAGTTTCCAAGTTTCAGGGCAGGAAATTCAATTCTTCGTGGTGCCAAAAGTTCTTTTGCATCTCTTCTCCTCCCTCAGTTTTCTTTTACCTACAAACTACAAGCATGGCTCACAAGACCCTTTCTAGAAAGGGCTGGTCTTTCTCTGAACATTTCATGCCAAGCCTTCCTGTTCCTGCCTTCCTGACAGGTTTGCCTTGAAGTTTTTAGCTTATTAGCCTCAGTTGGCACTGGAGGTTGTTTTTCTAAGCTTCTTTCAAGGTTGCTCAGATGAGAAATTCAGAGTCACATATTTGGCAGATAAAAAGCTTGGAGGAAAGAGGATCAGTAGCTTTATAATGTCTCCCAGGGTTTATCTTTGTTGGGGTTTATGCTAGGTTTTTTGGGGGGGAGGAAATGATATTTGAAATTGTGCAAGTTATCAAATTATTTTTTCCTTTGCTTGTTTTGTAAGCAATTCAGTAGGTGGTGCATAGTGATGGGATTCACTTACCTTTGCTAACGGTTCGCAAATGTGAGCATGTTCACATGCGCAGAAGGTCACGCATTATGTTGGGGTGGGTAGGCGGAGCCTCCAGCAGCAGCCGCTACCCGAACTGGTAAGAACCGGCAGAATACCGCCACTAGTGGCACAGCAAAATAATTGGAATAATAAGAAATTTCATGAAATTCAAATGAAACTTTTGTGTTACTAGGCATGCTTCGGCTATACTAATGTGCCGTAATGGAATGTGAGGTTAGACCAGTGTTTGTCATCCTTAGCCATTTTAAGATGTTGCTGGTTGGGGAATTCTGGGAGTTGAACTCCATACATCTTACAATACAATAGCAGAGTTGGAAGGGACCTTGTAGGTCTTCTAGTCCAACCCCCTGCTTGGGCAGGAACCTTATACCATTTCAGACAAATGGCTATCTAACATCTTTTTAAAGACTTCCAGGGTTGGGGCATTCACAACTTCTGGAGGCAAGCTGTTCCAGAGGTTAATTGTTCTAACTGTCAGGAAATTTCTCCTTAGTTCTAAGTTGCTTCGCTTCTTGATTAGTTTCCACCCATTGCTTCTTGTCCTACCCCCAGGTGCCTTGGAGAATAGTTTGGCTCCCTCTTCTTTGTGGCACCCTCTGAGATATCGGAACACTGCTATCATGTCTCCCCTGGTCCTTTTCTTCATCAAACTAGACATACCCAGCTCCTGCAGCCGTTCTTCATGTGTTTTAGTCTCCAGTTCCTTAATCATCTTGGTTGCTCTTCTCTGCACTCTTTCCAGAGTCTCCACATCTTTTCTACATCGTGGCGACCAAAACTGTATGCAGTATTCCAAGTGTGGCCTTACCAAGGCACTATACAGTGGCATTAACACTTCACGTGATCTAGATTCTATCCCTCTGTTTATGCAGCCTAGAACTGTGTTGGCTTTTTTGGCAGCTAACACAGTTCTAGGCTGCATATGAAAATGGTCATATGGTCACAGTTCATCTTAAAATGGTTATGGTTGACAAACACTGGGTTAGACCATACCACTTCAGCAATGTATGTAGAGGACTGCTTAAAAATGAATTTGATCCCTTCCCGGTGTCAAAATTCTTCTGCACCTTAAGGTGAAATAAGAATTTCTTTATTAACTTACATGAATGCTATTCTTTGCATGTGTAAATTAGAGGGTTGCTCTCTGTTTGAACGGAAGTTTCATCTAAGTCAGTTTAAAAGATAAAACATCATCAGAAGGTAAAGCAGGACCCTTAAAGCTAATCTTTACTTTGACCTCTGATCAAGCTGCATATCAAGCTGCATATCATTGGCTGACTTGCCAGCTGTAGCTGGCAAGGCAGCCAATGATGCCCACTTTATGGAAGCAGCCCTTAGTTACCAAGCAAAAAAGTCACCAAGCAAACCTCCAAATATCTTGGAAATGGTTAAAGCCATGAGTTTAAGCTGTATCCTTGTGTTGCCTTCATCTGGTCCCTAGTCCATATCCAAGGGAACTTTACATCATCTATAGCTATTCCAGTTTTAAAGTATAATTTTCTCACTGTACTGGAAGGCAGGAACAGGAATATATGAATAACTCAGCTATTCCAGTTTTAAAGTAGATTCCCCCCCCCAATGTACTGGCTATGTATGAATGTAACCTAGCAATAGCAATACCACTTAGACTTATATACTGCTTCATAATGTTTTACATAATGCCCTCTTTAAGTGGTTTACAGAGTCAGCATATTACAGACCCAGATAATCTGGGTGCTCGTTTTACCAGTGTTGGAATGATGGAAGGCTGAAGTCAACCTTCAGCCAGCGAGGATCGAACTGCTGGCAGTTGGCAGAATTAGCCTGCAGTATTGCATTCTAACCCCTGTACCACCACAGCTCCTAGCACACCATTCTTTGGTGATGTGGTCATGTAATTTCTAGAGTTGGTTCAGCCCATTGGCTATTTTAAGCAGCTATTTATCCACCTCCTTCTTATCCATTATCCAGTCTTTCAAAGTCATTCTAAGCTTTGCTGGCAGATGAGACTAGTGTCATGGTTCCAAGTAACAGCCCAGATGAAACCAAAACTCTAAGACCAAAGGCTTCCTCAAAGAATAGATTTATTAGGAATGTCATATTGGCACAGCTGGTGAAAACCTGACTCTGAAACGCCCTGGGTTCCCTCCCACCCCCAATTCAAAATCCTAAATTCTTCACTACACACAACCATCACATGCCCCAATCAGGTCACAGTCCCAAACCCAGATAACTCCCATCCACACACCCCCAGGTGTTGGTGAGAGTGTCCTTGGCTCCCAGAGGAAAGAATGTTATTTTGGCTACAAATTTTCCCAGTTATCTCTATTTCCCCCTCCCTTTCTCACAGCTCTATCCAGCCTCACTGTGGCAACCCTGAAGACATTCCAAGATGGCGCCAGGGTTGGCACCTAGTTTTTTTCTTGGAGACTTGGGTCAGCCTATATGGTGGCTGATCAGCAATGCCTATGTGTATTCCACAGCAACTAATCTGTGGCCCAGTTATCCAGTAAGTTTTTCTGATTAAGAATAGACCAGAAACTAGGTCTTCCCGCTGCTAATCCAAACTATTTAAACTTTAAATCACACTTACTTCCCTTTATATTTCATGCATTGCATAACATTTATGACCATAGACAGACACCTCCTTCCCTCTCTTCTATCATGATTGATTATGTGCCTTTAAGTTGGTGTTGACCGTTAGCAGAAAGCTCTTTGGGATGGCCTGTCCCCAAGCTGATCCATAGGTGACCCACATAGCTGATCCACATGCAAGTTGTGGTAGCAATATTCTCTCTTTAAATCAGAAGATGATACTTCAAGGAACTTATTTTTGTAAAGTAAGTTCCATTTACCTTGATACTTCTACTGAAGTAGACTGTTACTAAAGCAATATTTATTGGCAGTGATATCAAAAATGGCTCTTGGGAGCTGAGTGTATGAAATTTTTGTCTCTTTGTTTCTTGTTGGGTTGTTCATGGATGATCCCATTGATCATCTTAACAATAGCGAAGTACCAGTTTTTTGGTAAAATTTTGTTAGACTATAATTCAAGTGTGCTTTCCTAACACTGTATGTGTTTAAAGGGCATTATATTGACGTTCTCGAGATGGAAGCTTTCTGCTTCCATAATACAAACGTTAATATGGATATATTTCCTCCAAACTCTTGGTGTGGTTCTTTTGAAAATCTTGGAAACTAACTGTAGATTTGTTTGCTCTAAAGACAGTTCTTGGTTTCTTGAGTATAGGTTTTAATTTAAAGACAGTTCCCCATGAGATCACCATGCCAGTTTAAAAGCTGCTTCAGATCTTTATGATCCCACAACACTGGCTGTGTTTGTAAGCTGAGTGATTCATTTTTGGCTTAGCTGAAGTGTAGTAGAAAATGAAGTCAAACCACACTGTTTAAAAGCAACTGTACAGCCCTGTGGTGCTTGTGGGCAGCCTGTTTCTCTATTTGTGACTCCCTGCCTCTACCACACCTCCTGGTTCCTGGGCCACAGATCTTTGAAGACAGCTTGCTATCTTTTAAACTCATCTTCACAAGACAGAGTAGAATATTAGTTTATATGGCCAGAAAAATGAATGCACGTAATGAAGTGGAATGGAATGTATGTAAGTGCAAGCAAATTTTATTTTTTCTTTCATTTCTTTCATGAACTGGGAGTAAAAAAACAACCCCACCTCTTTGCTTCTTTAGGACCTGTGTCAAAGTGGAGCTGGAGAAGCAATTTTTGTTGCTTGTTTTCAGACTTCAGAATCTTAAGTCTTTCCAGGCAGCTCTCCATCTCTAACCCTTTTCACTTCAATAATGTTTGGGTGACAGTAGCAGCCACAGCCTTCTTCAAAGAGGAGAGAGGTCTCTTTGTCATCGTATTCTGTGTGGTTACTGCAGCTGGCATGCTGGGTAGGTCTCAAGGGAACTCCCAATTTCAGAAGAATCCTCCCCCCCCACAAAAAAAAGGTTGGCAGAGCTTATGCTTTATGTCAAATGCAGGCACTAGTCAGAGAAAACAGAGATGAGAAATACCTCCATTCCTCAAGCTACAGCAGGAGATCCATCAATTTTGCCACCCGCCTAATCAGAAATTGTGACTTTAAAATGAATGTGTTGACGCTTGAGAAAGGGGGAAGGAAGGCGGGGGACAAGACTTAATTGGCTTTAGTTTTTGCTTAGAAATGATTTAAGCTATTTCTCAGCTTTCTGAGCAAGTCTTAGCTCTAAATTTACAGCGTGAATCAGCCATCAGTGACACAATGAAAATGAGTGTTTGGCACGAGATACAACATTGCCTATCTTCTACTTATCCTGATGACTTTTTGCTTCCCCTCCCCCCCATTTTTAATAAAAAATGTTACTTTATAATCAGATGATGTAATTCCTCTGCTGCTCAATTTAACAAATTATATAATTGAACACAACAGTTAGAATGTATCCTTTTAAAGTAAACATGAAAATATCTTATACTTGAGAGCCAGTTTGGTATAGTGGTTAAAGTATCAGGTTAGAAACCAGGAGACTGTGAGTTCTAGTCCCACTTTAGGTATAAAGCTAGCTGGGTAACTTAGGCCTGTCATTCTCTCTCAGCCCTAGGAAGAACGTAAGGACAAACTACTTCAGAAAAACCTTGCCCAAAAATTGTGGAGACTAGTCCAGGCACTTGCCAGTAGTCAACACAGACTTGAAGTTACCAGATTGTCCATCCATCCATCCATCCATCCATCCATCCATCCATCCATCCATCCATCCATCCTTCTTTATTTTGGAGTTGGGTTAGATTCTTGCATGACTGGAGTTCCAAGTAATATTTTGGGAGATTGTGGAAGAGTGGGCAAGACCACACAATACAGTGTGATTCTATTTTTCTATTTTTTTTAAAAAAGATCTCATTAGCATTTTTCTATTTTTTTTCCATACTGCATTAAGCTTTATGGCCACCATTGCCTGAACATGGAGAGAAGTCACAGAAGTCACATCTTCAGTAGTCAAGGTTGTAGAGAGCCTTGGGCACTTCAGATATCCAGTAGCTTGGTGGATATAGAAAGCCTAGGGCCCTCGACCTTTCTTGGATGGATCATTGCTGAGCAAATAGGGAACCTCATTTCAAAATACCTTCTCTCTTCCTAATTTCCAAATAAACAATTGTTGCTGTGTTTCCATTAAAAAAAATAAAATAAAACTCATCATAAACATTAAAACACGTATCTCGCCATAGAAATGTAGGCTAAGATAGAAAAAAAATCAGCTAAGCATGATAGGGGTAATACTGTTTTTAAGAAGAGTTTTCTGACTTTCTTTAAGGACTTCATTTCTGTTTGTAGCAAAATACCTTGCATTGGAGGATGGATTTAACTGTTCCTCTAGCACCCTGCATTTCTTTTTACTGTCACCTTTTCTCCATAGAAGGCCCCAATGATTACCTTACAGCTGTTAAATGTATTCTGCACACTCCCTTCCATGAGAATCAAGTAAGAATCCCTAAACCTTCCCACTGGAGCTCTCTCAAGATCCAATTCTGCTTAGCAATGGACATACATTGTCAAAAAGATTCTGCATTCTTGAGTGGCACGGCACCCAGTTAGTCTCCATTCTCATGTCGGCATTGCTATTGCTTGACTATCACCTTGCTTAGTGACAATGGACATACACCTTGCTTAGTGACAATGGACATACATTGTCAAAAAGATTCTGCATTCTTGAGTGGCACGGCACCCAGTTAGTCTCCATTCTCATGTCGGCATTGCTATTGCTTGACTATCACCTTGCTTAGTGAGGTCCAAAAGTGAATGGTGGCTTCATCAATTGTCTGACAGCAGCTCTGAAACCCAGAACACGCACCTTCAAGTTCCCATTTCTTTTCAGTTGTCAATGTTTAAATGACATTTCCATTTAGATTTAGCTGGCTGTTTCTTTGACAAAGAATAGCAGTTCCGAGAAAAGGCTTAATGCAGCACTGCAGGCTAGAGAAAAGGAAATATTCTTTGTTCTAAATGAACTCTGAAGCAAATCTGTCTTCTCTAAGAGAAAAGGAAATATTCTTTGTTCTTAATAAAGCCACAAGTCTTTTGATATATGTATTTCATTCAGAGGCTACTTTGATGAATGAGATTGATGGCATTGCCTTCTTTTGTTTTAACCCCAGTGAATGGATATTCTTAAGATAGTTCATTTTCTTGAGGCTGGTCTTTTCCAGCAAGGGCTGAATAATTGTTTGCTTTTTAAAGCAACTTCCAATTTTGTCAGAATGGTACATATATGGAAGTCCCCAGCTTGGGCTTTTGGAAAAGTCTTGAAACTTTTATTTCCACAATTATGGGAATGCATAAATTCTGGCTATTGTGTACCAATTCAGTTGAAGAGTGTCAAGCATCACTCTTTGATCTGGAAAGAACAATTTGGCTAAAATTTATAAGAAACCAGCCTTTTGAATAAATAGGCCTTAGACATGGTATTAAATCATATTAGAAATGGACATAATACAATCGAACGGGTCCAGAGGAATTTCACGAGAAGAGTCCTCCACTCCTCTGCTCACAATAGAATCCCTTATGTCACCAGACTCGAAATATTGGGCTTGGACAATCTGGAACTGCTCTGCCTGTGGTTGGACCTAAGCATAGTACACAGAATTGTCTGCTACAACGTCCTACCTGTCAATGACTACTTTAGCTTCAATAATACACGTGCAAACAGTCAATACTAAACTCAAGACAAACTGGTCCAAACTCGATTGCAGAACATATGACTTCAACAACAGAGTGGTCAATGCCTGGAATGCTCTACCTGACTCCATTGTTACATCCTTAAATCCTCCCAGCTTCAACCTTAAACTGTCTCCCGTGGACCTCACCCCATTCCTAAGAGGTTTGTAAGGGGGCGTGCATAAGCGCACCGATGTGCCTACTATCCCTGTCCTACTGACCCCATTTATTTGCATTCATTTTCTTTGTTTATGTCCATGTTCATACTTATACCTGCTATCTTGAACATGTTTGACAAACTAATAAACAAACAAATGGTGAAAATTAATCAGTTGGGCAAAATGTACCTGCAAGAACCTTCCCTTTAGTTTCTTCTGTCAAAGTCAGGTCTTTCATGATTCCCCCCTAAAGTAATGCTTGCAATGGATTTCTGAATATGGACTGCTCCATCAGAAAAGAGTTTCAGGCGTGCTCATTTCAGGAGCAAAGCACTTTGTACAAAACCAAAGACTGCATAATTTTATTGCTTTATTTGTTTATTCATTTTTTAATTGTGTGGACATTGGGAGGCCAAATTTCTCAGGGAAGAAATATCGGTAATGTTAAGATCCAACAATTTCCCAGGTTCAAGGTCAAAATTACAAAGCAAAAACTGTGTTAAACCATAGGAAAGACAGGAACACGCTAGAATTAAACGAGTGTAGGTGTAAGGAGAATTGCATCTTCCTATCAAAAGAAAGCACCCAACTGTTTTATAGTGTGCTGTATCCTAGTGTGCAATAAAGTTTCTTACCTAGTCGTGCCGTATTATGATAGTTTGCAGCAAAGTTCTGGTCTAAGAACTTTGTCAAGCTGTTCAATGTTGGATATCTAGGAACCAATGCTAATTCTCTTTAGTAAGCCTGACACCCAGTTGGAGTGAGTAGTGATTTTATTTGTGTGTTCGGCGAGATGATATGAGGATGGAGTGAAGTCTGTTTTCTCTTGGCATCAGAATATGTTTCTTTGTGTATCATTCCTGTGCAGGAGATGTTGCCCAGAGCAACATTCACCCCACCTGACTCCTTTGACTTCTTTGGGGCATTTTCTATTTCGCCCAGAGGGTTTCTTTTTTATCTCCCCAGCAAACCAACACTTTTTGAGCTTGGTGTACACTACTGTGGGAAGTTGGAAGTCTTACTGCAGTTTTTGTTTTCCCTTCCAACTTTCATATGTTTGCTTATTTGGTGGAGTCTGGTTTTGTGTGTATGTGTGTGTGTGTGTGTGTGTGTCTATACACATGTGTGAGTTTTGGTAAGAGGAAATGTAAAAGTTAGCTGGGTTGTCTATTAGCTGTTAGCTGGCTGTTCAGTGGCTGGCCATAGAAGAAGAGAAGGCCTGTGGGGAGAAATGAAGTTGTAGATTTGACCACGTAGGACTGTGATGGCGAACCTATGGCATGGGTGCCAGAGGTGGCACGCAGAGCCCTCTCTGCTGGCACATGTTTTAGGTTTAGGTTTTAGGTTTCATTGGTTTTTTATACCGCCCTACTCCCAAAGGAGTCAGGGTGGTGTACAGCCAGAGTAAAACAAATATATAAAAGTTTAAAAAAAGTTTTAAAAGACATATTAAACAATTTGGCTTAACAATGAAAAAAAACCCAACCAACCCTGATTAAAATTAATAAAAATTAATAATTTAAAAATCATTTTTATGCCAGCTCGGCTTGTTGGAAAAAAAAGGTTTTGAGAGCACGGCGGAAGGTGCGTAAGTCAGGGATAGTTATTAATTCCGGGGGCAATTCGTTCCAGAGGACAGGTGCTCCCACGGAGAAGGCTCTCCCCCTGGGTGTCGCCCGTCGACATTGTCTAGCCGATGGCACCATGAGGAGACCCTCTCTATGGGAGCGTACTGGCCAGTGGGAGGCTCTTGGTGGCAGAAGGCGATCTTGTAAGTGCCGTCCCCTCAAGTCAGATCCCCGTGGCGTTTTTTTCACGAGCTTCTGTTTTCCTGCAAATGATGAAACAGAAGCTCACAAAAGAGAAATATCTTACCTCTTGCTGTGCTGCCGGTATTGGGATGCCCCACTTCCCACCGGCCAACTAGTCTTCGGGTCTCTGCCATGCCGGCACGCATGCCCACATTAATGCATGCACATCTTTCAGTTTGGGCATGTGTGCGCATACAATTTGGGCGCTCAGTGGCTAAAAGGTTCGCTATCACTGACCTAGGAAATCGTTCTCAACTGTCCTCGACTTTTTCAACTAGGCCCTTCTCTTATTTTCTAGGGACTGGAAAATCGCACCCAGCCTCCTTCTAAAAGGAAAAGAAGGATCTTGAATATGATAGTCTGCTACTTATCCACTGATGTGCTTGCACTCAGAGCCATGCACTGTTGCTTCTTCATGAGGAAGCTAGGAACAGTGGCAGCTTCTCAGCATTCAGAAGGTAAATTGGCACAGATGTCTTCTCTCCCTTAAGGATGATAGAAGAGGATATGGCTTGCCATAATGATGATGCTATAGGGGCGATAGAGTGTGGCTTGGGCAATACGTGCGTGTAAGGGGAAAGATGAAAATACACGGTGTTGACTGAGAAGTTAAAGCAGTTGGTTATTGCTCTTGCTTTTACAAATGGCATTTTGCAGTTCCCTCAACTGCAATAACAGCCGATTAAATGGGGATAACTAAACAGAGCCAGTTGAATATGGCGCTGCTCTAAATAATGGAGGAGAGAGAGAGAGAGAGGCAATTGAATGAATTCACATGCAAATTATATATATATATATTTAAAAAGATTGGCGACTTATTTAAATTATCTGTATTGGAAAAATTTGAGCAAATTTTTCAATCTCATCAGATAGATCACATAAGACTCAACTCTACAAAAAGGCTAATTTTTTTTAATTGAGAGTGGCTATAATAACACATCTGGCATGATTCAGAATATGTTTTACCTCATTCCCCTTAAAGACTTGAATTAGGGATATGTCTGTCTAAGTCTGTTCTGCATATTTTCTGTCTATTAATTTCCATTTATTTTTGTTTCCCCCCTTGTTTTGGAACTTGCATACGTA
This sequence comes from Rhabdophis nuchalis, assembly GCA_039707465.1. NCBI lineage: Eukaryota > Metazoa > Chordata > Lepidosauria > Squamata > Natricidae > Rhabdophis > Rhabdophis nuchalis. Next base: position 133,316,511 of record CM077643.1, on the reverse strand, counting down.
TCTCCATCTTTATGGAGGTAATCTTTATTAATCTCTACAAAGTTAAATAATTGTTCATATCTCTTCCATAAGCTATTGCTTCTGGTAAAATTAGAAGGAAAAGAAGAGGATGATCAGCAATAGGTGGAAAACTCAATTACAGTGTGATGGGTGCACTATTGGAAGATCGGAAGGAACAGGTTTGGGACAGGAAGTCATGGAGAAAGATAACTAGTTTGGTGTAGTGGTTAAGGTGCTGGTCTAGAAACCAGGAGATTGTGAGTTCAAGACCCACACTTTAAGCACAAAAGCTTTGGGTGACTTTCAGCCAATCACTCTCTCTCAACCCAACCCACCTCACAAGGTTGTTGTTGTGGGGAAAATAGGAGGGGGAAGGAATATTACATGTGTTTGCCATATTGAGTTACTTATAAAGTAATAAATGTGGGATAAAAATCTAATAAAGAAACAAACTATATAGTTGTTGGGAGCTGACACCTGTTTGATAATGTCAAACATTTGATAATGTTTGACATTATCAAACAACCAATTGATAAGGGAAATGGAGCGATCAGGTGGACACAAATTTTGATCTGAGAAAAGCGTGTCTTATCATTTGATTTTAAACACTCAGAAGAAATGGTTTGCATGTTCTAAATTCCAGAGATAGATAAAAAGCATAAGGAAATATTATTACCATGTAGCAAGTAATTTTGCAATAAAAATGTATTTCGTTCTCATAATAATTTTTGTTCGTGTTCAGTGTTGTGGAATTTCATCTGGGGACTTGTAATATTCTCTCTTTTCTCCAAACCTCCCCCTCCCACATCTCTCTTGTTTCCTATGAATGATCAGGATTAGAACTGTGTCCCCCCCCCCTCCCCTGACTAAGTTCTACACAAAGTTACTGTAGGGTTCATCATGTGGAAATATCTATAGCATTTGTTAGTTGAAAAGCATGGGCCCCAAGCATCTTAAAATAGACTTGATGATATTTGAAAATCAACATCTGGTTTGATGGATGACATTTATTTTAGAGCATGTAATATAGAACAAGACGAGATAGGTATGACAGAAATCTTTCTGTATGTCTGATTTATTGATTCAGTGGGTGATGGCCATACAGTTTCAGAGTAACTCTCTTAGTTGCAAGCACGAAGAAGCTCAGAAGGCCAAGTTTTCTGCCTGGACTGCAGGAATCCAGGATATACAAATGCTGCCTTGAATGAAAAACCTCTACAAGACCATTCCTTCATTACTTCATCATCTGCCTTCTATCAGTCCCCATGAAAGCAGCAATTTACAAAATCTACGATAGACAGGAATTGAATATTTCCTTTTTGGAAGTCTTCCAATCAGAATCAAATCTGTAATTTAATCTTCTATCTAGCTGTAGCTTTCCCTGCCAAGATCAATCCTCTTGCTCACCAGTGCATTTTTTTTTTAATTTTTCTTTTATTTGGTTTGTCAAAGATGTACAAGATAACAGGTATAAGTATCAACATGGACATGAACAAAGGAAATTAATACAAATAAATGGGGCCAGTAAGACAGGGCCAGTAAGACAGGGCCAGTAAGACAGGGCCAGTAGGCATGCTGGTGTGCTTACGCACCTTTTAGGAATGGGGTGAGGTCCACAGTAGACAGTTTGAGTTTGAAGCTGTGGAGGGTTTGAGGATATAAGAACAGAGTCAGGTAGAGCATTCCAGGCGTTGACCACTCTGTTGCTGAAGTCGTATTTTCTTCAAACGGGTTTGGAGTGGTTTACCTTGAGTTTGTATCTATTGTTAGCCCATGTATTATTGAGGTTGAAGCTGAAGTAATCGTTGACATGCAGGACGTTGTACCAGACAATTTTGTGTACTATGCTTAGGTCAGACCATAGGCTGTGTAGTTCCAGGTTGTCCAAGCCCAAAATCCCAAGCTTGTGTGAGCAGAGGAGTGGAGTACTCTTCTCATGAAACACTTCTGGACTCATTCAATTCTATTAATGTCCAATATACAGTGTGGATTCCAGCCAGATGAGCTGTATTCAAGAACTGGTCTGGCAAAGGTTTTGTATGCCCTAGTTTGCAGTACAATGTTACTCCATTTACCGTAAGTAGATGAGAAGGAAGATACGTTTTCAAGAAGTCATCTTCAAGACCCCTAGATTGCTGGCTGGAGGATGTGAGAATTGTAACCAAGATATTTGGAGGTCACCAGACTGAGAAGGTCTAGCCCAGCAACTATGCCAAATATTGCAAACCCTTTAACCCTGGAAAGCTGACTATAGCACTCCCTTTGGTATGTAAAGCCAAAGTGATTCTCCCCTCCTCCATAGTTTTTTGACTTGTTGGGAAACAAAACCCTGACATTTTCCAGATTTGTGCTCTAGTATATTTCTATACTATATGTTAACTATATGTTATATAGTATAGAAATTTAGAATGTTATTGCCCTTGGTGTAGCATGTTGCAGACCAGAAAAGGATTCGATTCAGACCTGTGGCTGTCTTTTGCTTTAAACTTCCCTTGAAGCATTTGGAATCAATAGCTTCTTTGTGATGATTTGGGGAAGGGAGAGTTATTAGAAAACATTATTTCAAAAATCTCTACATTTGGGGGGGGGGTATAATATAATTTGCATACAGTACATACAGACAAATCATATACATATATTAAGGATTTGTAAGTCAAAAGGGTAGAGTGGATTTTAAAAGAGTGGTAGAAGAGAGAGAGATATTTTTTATTTTGACTGGACGGTGCTGACCAACAATTATATCCAATATCATGTTATCCTGACATCATTTTATATCCTTAGGTGTAAATGCCGCAGGTAGTATTTAAAGATGTTTGGGAATTTGTCCAGCATTGATGAGGGAGTAATGAAAATCAGACAACTGGTTAAAACCTTGTACAACCAAACAAGATGAAATACATCAAAACAAAATGGAATATGAACAACACATTACTATATACGTAAAGATGCCATAGCCATGGATATATATGAGAAACACAATACTGACTGAAAAATTAAACATGCTGGACTTCGTTGTGATTGGGTGGATAATGGTGTAGAAGCTTGGCAGAGCTTTCTCTGATTGGATGAAATGTAGATCTAAAATTCACTGTATTCCAAAGTGAAGATCTACTTTAGGACACATTTCCTAGATTCCTTCATCCTTTTTGTCATATTTGACCAATAAGCAAAATGGCTTAGGTGTGCATGAATAGTGAATGAGGTGTAATGTATATATTTGAATACAGTCTAATAATACAATACCACAAAAGATCCCCAATAATTCATTATAATTCTTGCAAAAAAAAGTTTAGCTGTTCAATAGCTGTAACAGATATCTAGTTATCTGGGAGTTAACTTTTGAGAATAATTTTGTGTAAATATATAGTGTGCATCAATCAACTGGCCAGCTTATCAGTGTAATTACTTTAACACATAAGGTCAAAATATAAAATAGTGATTTAACATAATCTTATCAATTGCCCATTAGCTTCTGTCACACACAGGAATTCTACATTCGATGGTTATTTATTCAACGACTGCAGATCAGGCAGAATTAATATGTAGTGCTCATAACTGTTACTTCTTTTGTACTGCAGTTCTTAAAACAGATGGGCCTATTTGCACTACAAAAATGAATTTTATTTCCTTTATATTCAGCACTAGAAATGGTACATTTCTCATTTTAATAACATTTTAAAACTGCCTGGCTTAAGGATTTTCACTTGAAAGATCAGCTGAAAATCCTGGCTTACATGGAAAACCTATTACATGAAGATATGATCTAAAATGTCATCAAATTTCTAAGATTTATTGTATTTCATCTGACTTGAGGCATGAGTGCAAGGCTAAGAGTGATGAGACGTGGAGCGTAGAAGCAAAGGTGGATTAAATAAAAGGGAGTGGGGAAGAGGGAAGAGATTCAGGATCAAGACAAATATTTCTGGTCACTGGTATAAGAATGTATATTTAATTTTTAAAGACTTAATTGCCTACCTATCAAATTAGGTGCTTGAGGCAATGTGCAAAAGAGATTGAAAGAGCAGCAGGACATTTATATTTATATTCTTTACCAAACTTGCAGTCAACAGAAGTCTTCAGGGAAACTATAGTCCCCTCTGAGCAAATAGCTCCCCAGACTATAAGTCCTGTGAGATATTCACGTTGGAACAGCTTGCTGGGATTTTCCCTGGCCTCGCTTCAAATAAGGTAACAAAGCCTTTTATGGCCTGGAAATAAAATTCTGGAGGTGAAATGACCAACTCAATTTCCATCTTGAACTGCTAGCTGAAAAAAATAAACTAAAATAAAGATACTCCTGAATTGAACTGAACTAATAAATTACATGGGCATGTAACTCTAAAAGAACATTGGTGCTGTTCCACATTTAAATAGTAAAGGGTTGGCTAATATAGAAAATGAAAGTGAATAGAAAAAGCATATCCTCCCTTCCTAGTTCATCAATGAAGTAAAGCCTATTACAGTGTTGGCGAACCTTTTTGGCACTGAGTGCCGAAATGGGGCCGCACACATGCGGGGAGCCCTGGAAACTGGAAGAGCTGAGCTTCTGGTTTCCAGCACGCGTATGCGTGCTGGTCACCTAGTCTTCCAGTTTCTGGTGCACATATGCATGCAAAGACCAGCTGGCCAGCACGCATGCTCACGCCAGAAACCGGAAGAGTAATGGGTGATAGCTGGTGTGCCCGGAGAGATAGCTCTGCATGCCACTTCTTGCATGTGTGCCATAGGTTCACCATCACAGGCCTACTAGAATACAAGAACTCGACTCTTGACCTGGAAAGTTGTCAATGGTCCAGTGGTGGAAATACCAGAAAATTTCTAATACAGCCTTAAGCAGGGGTGGGTTCCTGCCAGTTCTAGCGTCTTCTATAGAAGAGGTTCCACAGATCTACAGTGCCGTTTAGAACCGGTTCCAGCTCCCTCCCCTCGCCCGTCCGCACATCATCAAGATGAAGAGCGAGAGGAGGAATTATGGGAGTTGAAGTCCACAAGTCGTAAAGCTGTCAAGTTTGAACACCCCTGGGTTTTTTTTTTCTAAAGGGTTAGGGGTGCAAGGGCCTTGTAACTTGACAGCTTTAAGACTTGCGTCTTCAAATGCCAGAGGTTCTAAAAAAATTTGAAACCCACCACTGGCCTTAAAGTTGTGGTACAGTGTATGTTTGTTCTCCCAACTTCACCTTGTTTTTGAAAGCTTTGCTTTAGATCCCTCAGTTAAATAAAGTTTTACTGCCATTTGTTAGGAACTTTGTGTGAAGATTTAATAGGATCACCTTCTGCATTAGTGATAACACATCTCTCCAAATTTTTGCCACTCTGTTGGCTTATAACTATAGGGAATGTTGAAGGCATCTGGAATTGATTATCTGGACCCGCGCCAGTCTGGCTTCCGGCCTGGGCACAGCACCGAGATGGCATTGGTCATGTTGGTAGATGATCTCTGGAGGGCCAGAGATGGGGGTTGTTCCTCCATCCTGGTCCTATTAGACCACTCAGCGGCTTTTGATACCATCGACCATGGTATCCTATTGCATCGGCTGGAGGGGTTGGGGGTGAGGGGCACCGTGTTACGGTGGTTCTTCTCCTACCTTTCTGGTCGATCGCAATTTGTGTTGGCAGGAGGGCAGAGGTCGACCTCGAGACCCCTCACTTCTGGGGTGCCTCAGGGGTCGGTCCTCTCATCTCTCCTGTTCAACACATATATGAAGCCGCTGGGTGAGATCATCCGTGGTTTTGGGGTAGAGTACCATTTCTACGCTGATGATACGCAGCTGTATGTATCTACCCCAAACCACCCCAACAATGCTGTAGAGGTGATGTGCCAGTGCCTGGAAGCCGTGCGGGCCTGGATGGGAAGGAACAAACTCAGACTCAATCCGTCCAAGACCGAGTGGCTGTGGTTTCTGGCATCCCGGTACAACCAGTTGACTCCATCACTGGCCATAGGGGGTGAACATCTAACCCCTGTGGATGGGGCACGCAACTTGGGCGTCCTCCTTGATGCACGGTTGACCATGGAAGATCAAGTGACAGCCGTGGCCAGGAGGGCGTTTTACCAGGTCTGCCTGGTCCGCCAGTTGCGTCCCCTATTGGATCAGGGTGCCCTCTGCACAGTCACTCATGCCCTCGTGACATCCCGACTGGACTACTGCAATGCTCTCTACATGGGGCTCCCCTTGAGGTGCACCTGAAGGCTTCAGCTTGTCCAGAATGCAGCCGCGCGGGCAGTTATGGGAACCTCTAGGTTTTCCCATGTAACACCGCTCCTGTGCGAGCTGCATTGGCTGCCTGTCGTCTTTCGGGTGCGCTTCAAGGTGCTGGTTATCATCTTTAAAGCGCTCCATGGCACGGGACCTAGCTATCTGCGGGATCGCATCCTGCCCCATACATCCCTGCGGCCGATTCGCTTCCACAGAGAGGGACTTCTCCGGGTGCCGTCCACTAGGCTGTGCCAGCGGGCGACACCCAGGGGAAGGGCCTTCTCTGTGGCGGGCCCGACCCTCTGGAACGACCTTCCCCCCGAAATTAAAAACAACCACGGACCTCTGCTCCTTCCGTCAAAAATTAAAAACACACTTTTTCTGTTTGGCCGGCCTGGGGTAATCAACTGTTTTTAGGGTTTTTAGAGACTAATTTTTAGTTTTAGTATGGGATTTTAGCGCAGGGTTAGTTTAATTTCATTTTAATATTGTATGTTTGTGTGTTTGTGTGTTTGTGTATGTTTGTGATTTTATATGTATTTTAAATCCCCTGTGCCCCACCTCGAGTCCCTTCGGGGAGAGAGAGCGGGTTATTAATTAAATTATTATTATTATTATTATTATTATTATTATTATTATTATTATTATTATTATTATCATTATTATCATTATTATCATTATTATTATTAGGCAAGCAGCAAACTAAACACACAATGAAACATGTGGATTCAGTAGTCTGCATTGTACCCATATATTACATTCATATTCCACTATGATGCTCTGCTCCCTGTCAATGTCCCAGAGATTTAATTTGAAGGTGGTTTGTTAAATGCTACAGACAAAACTTCAAAGGACGTTTCCTGTTCCGGCTTCTGGCAGCGACGGATGAACCTTGGGGTTCGTTCGCCGTTTTGTTCTTTTTTCTGCCCCTAACGGGGCGGGGTTCCCCCCCTTTTTTTCTGGGGGGGACCCTCCGTAGGGCTGGCTTGCCTGGACTGGTTCTGCCGGCGGCAGCTGGGGAACGGTCCTTGTCTTCGGTCCAGGTGGAAGAAGACATGCTGCGGGGGGCTTGGTTCCCTTCGCCAACGGAGGACGGCAACAAATAATGGATTCGGAGAGAACGGAGTGCTCGAGTCGGATGGCTTTCCCGGGGCTTGAGATGCGAGGCGGAGAGTAAGTGACTTTAAAACTTTTTTTGCTGGCGGCTTGGATTGAGAGAGACGTGGAGGGGGGTGTTTGTTAACCCCCCCCTTCAGATTTACAACAGCGGCGTTTAGAAATGGCTCCTCGTTGCGAGGAAGCGGATATTTTTCATCCGGACTTTTGCGGAACAAGTGACTAATGTATCTAAGTCCAGCTTTATTGAAACAATTTCTTTTTTCACTCTCTCCTGCTGGCTGCCTGGCTGGGCGGTGGAAGATGGCTTCTCTTTGTTTCTGAATGACTATTTCTTTATGGAAAATCACCAACATTTCTTTGTAATTTGGTCTCTCTTTATTAATGGAAATTTTTTTTTGGAATAATTGGTTCCTTCCCTGGAATACCTTCTCTTTTTTAACAATTGACTGTGGAAACTGTTTCTCTTCTGGGTGCTACAACTTGTTACAACTTTGAACTGAACTTTTTTCTCCTGATTTGCTCCAGCAGCCGCACCCAAAAAACGCCATCTTAGTGGCACTGATTATAATAGCTCATCATGGCTTCAAAAAAGCAACCAGAGAATTCGGGATTGGAACAAAGAATGACGGCGATGGAGGAAGCATTAAACTCCTTGGTGCTGGAAATTAAAGCGACGAGGAAAGACCAGTGTAGCTCTAAGCTTGAACTTTTGGAAACACAAAAAAAATTGATGGAGAACACACAGAAGACCGAGGAGCTGGAAGTGGGGTTGGCTGGGGCAAAGGGAGAACTTAAAAATGTCAACACTGAAATTGGAGATTTGTCTGGTCATATGTCTAGGATGGATTTTGAAAGAATGTCATATTTTTTAAGATTTCAGAACATTTTGGAGGAAACTGGTGAATGCCTTCCTGATCTCATGAGTACAATTTGAGCAGACTATTTACACAAACCTAAAGAGGAGATCAGGGGGGACATTGACCTAGTCTATAGAATTAACTCAACATATGCCAGGTTAAATGAGGTACCCAGAGAGATACATATTAAATTTGTTAGAAGGTCGACGAGGAAGGGAATTTTGAAGGCGCAGAGGGACGGGCCTTTAATTTACCAACAAAAGGAAGTCGCCATCTTGAAGCAGATCCCAAAAAAGATTAGAGAGGTGAGGAGGAAGTATTCCTTCTTATCTAAAAAATTGTTTAACCACGGGATTTGGTTTAAGTGGGCGATGCCAGAAGGGATGTTGGTGTTCTGGGAAGGAGGAAGAGTAAGGATTAAAACAGTTGCTGAGGCGGAAGCCTTTCTTAAAAAACATTCCTCTATCCTGGGGGAAGATCCAGGAGGGGCAGAGGGGGCCACGGCCCCGCCCACTGGGGGCCAGGGAGGAGAACAAGAAGACACAATTGCCAAGAGACTTAGATCTAAAAAAATGACTTTGCTTTTTATTAACATAGTATAATTCTTTGTCTGGATGTTTGTACATGATTGCCAGCATATAATTTAGAATGTATGATTTACGCATTTATCTTCACCTTGTTGTATTAATGAACAATGTATTATCAATGTCTTACCACGCAGCCCGGAGGGGGCAACGACTTCGACATGAAAGTTCTCAAAAAAGTTTTTGTATCACCTTACCTTACCCTACCCTATCCCAAAAATTTGTAAAACCAATAAAACTTTTGCAATACAAAAAAAAACTTCAAAGGACAAAAACATTTCCAGAAAAGATCTAGTCCAATATTAAGGATTTTTTTTAGTAAACATGTGGTGGAAAGTAAAATATCAAGGTCACATAACTTGAGAATTACAAAACAATAGTAAGCCATCTTCTATCTATCATAGTGGGCAGCGTGTAGTCCATCCTTAGAATCAGCTGAAATTTGACTACAAAATGCTGATGGATAATTGAGATAATTTTGTTGCATTAAAAAAATTAGAGTTTAGAATAATACTGAAATGGGGAGAGTGCTAGGAATTTCCAGGATGGTAGGCTAACAATATGGACATATGCAGAGTTGATTGTTACTCGATGGAGGCTTTCCTAATAAAAATATTGTCCCAAATGAGAATTTGGAAGGGGTAGTTCACATGATCTACAAAACTATGAACCTGACTAATTTTGTTCTGATATGCTAATACTTAACAGTGAATTCCCTTGGCTGAACATGTGTAGTGGAAGATACTGTACCCAGGCAAGTTTAATGTTAATATATATCAGGGGTAGTCAACCTTTTTATACCTACCGCCCACTTTTGTATCTCTGTTAGTAGTAAAATTTTCTAACCGCCCACCGGTTCCACAGTAATGGTGATTTATAAAGTAGGGAAGTCAATTAAATTAAAAAAAGGAAAGTGCTTCAGTATCAGACAAAACCCCTACTGTCCAGCATGAAAGCTGGAACGCCCACTAGGGACTGGGTTGACTACCACTGTGTGGACACACACACACACACACAAACACACACACACACACACACACACAGTATAATGTCAATACACTTGCTTCTGTTCCAAACTCCCCCCCCCCCCAATAACCCAGGGAAAAGGCTTGAAACCTCACAAATTGTGAGAATTTGTTATCCCACAACCAATGAAAAACAACAGGAGAGCAGATGTGAGCCTTGCAAAACCAAAAGACAGATGCTAACAAATCAACCTGCTCAAAAGAAGGAGTTAAGCATTTGGTTATGTCAAGCAGGGAATGAAAAAGGTTCAACCACTTTTTGTTGGACTTACTCTTTGATTGCAACACTTTGGTTATGATTTCTCAGGTTTCTTCAGTAAATATTACTCAACAGAAATTCCTGAATCCATGGTTCTGCTGATTGGATGAAGCCTTGCAAGAATTATAACTTTATTGCCATTGTGTATAGCTACCAAAATGTACTTCTTAAGATCAATAGTAGGATTTACTTGATCAATCCGGATTTGGAGCAACTATACCAAAAATACAAAATATGTGGGGATTTTATGACGTACTTCCTCCAGGTTTTTCTAAAGATAGGATTATCCTAAAAAAAAGAAGCATTTGGAGTTTCTGTGGAGGCTGCAATACTATTTTTACTTGGTTGTAAATCCCATGAAATTAAATAAAGATTAGATAAGATTAGATAAATTTAGAATTGTAGAGAAAATCCTTAATATGTTCCTGTGAGGATTTCTGTGAGCATAAGAGGTTAAAATATTTGGTTTATGTGTTGCCCTGTGGCAAAATTAAACAAATGAGCTCAAATAGCAATTAAACAAAAAACAAAAAACAAACACAGACTGAAATTGAAGAAGGTATCAAAAGCAAAAAATGCTAAGAAGATTTTAAAATACCTGTAGAGACAAATGGATAAGAAAGAGCTATCTTTTTTTTGTTTAGTTCAAATCAAGGAATTGATTTTTTAAAAATAATATAACAGAAGATATGTGTGCAGAATCTTCAAATTTACCAGCCTCTGGTAGAGGATCCAAATATAAATTCTTCCATCCCCAACCTTCTGTCAGAACTGAAGATGTTTCTTGGATGAAAGGGTGCGGGAAGCCCCGCTACAGGGTAGAGCAGAGGAATTTGTGACTTTTCTGCAGATACAGAACGGGCTACCCTCCATTGATGGCCCAGCGGGATGCCACGAGACAGATCTTGTTTGGGAGGAGTTTGACTCCGTTGCTTCCGATGATATGGACAGGTTACGTGGGCGACTGCGAGCCACCACATGTTTATTGGACCCGTGCCCCTCCTGGCTTGTACTGGCATCCTGGGAGGTGACACGAGGCTGGCTCCAAGAGGTTGTCAACGCATCCTTAAGTGAGGGTTCCTTGCCTGCTTCCCTAAAAAAAGCGATGGTGAGGCCCCTCCTTAAGAAGCCCTCTTTGGATCCAGCTCTATTAAATAACTATCGTCCAGTCTCCAACCTTCCCTTTTTGGCGAAGGTTGTTGAGAGTGTGGTGGCACAACAGTTTCCCCGTCACCTGGAGGAAGTTGATTATCTAGACCCGCGCCAGTCCGGCTTTCGGCCCGGGCATACCACCGAGACAGCATTGGTCGCATTGGTGGATGATCTCTGGAGGGCCAGAGATGGGGGTTGTTCCTCCATCCTGGTCCTATTTGACCTCTCGGCGGCTTTCGATACCATCGACCATGGTATCCTATTGCATCGGCTGGGGGGGTTGGGGGTGGGAGGCACCGTTTTACGGTGGTTCTCCTCCTACCTCTCTGGCCGATCGCAATTTGTGTTGGCAGGAGAGCAGAGGTCAACCCCGAGACCCCTCACATGCGGGGTGCCTCAGGGGTCGGTCCTCTCGCCTCTCCTGTTTAATGCATACATGAAGCCGCTGGGTGAGATCATCCGTGGTTTTGGGGTAGAGTACCACCTTTACGCTGACGACACTCAGCTGTATATATCTACCCCAAACCACCCCAATGATGCCGTAGCGGTGATGTGCCAGTGCCTGGAAGCCGTGCGGATCTGGATGGGAAGTAACGGACTCAGGCTCAACCCGACCAAGACCGAGTGGCTGTGGTTTCCGGCTACCCGTTTCAACCAGCTCACTCCAACGCTGGCCATAGGGGGCGAACATCTTGCCCCTGTGGATGGGGCGCGCAATTTGGGTGTCCTCCTGGATACCCGGCTGTCCATGGAAGATCAAGTGACAGCCGTGGCCAGGAGGGCGTTTTACCAGGTTCGCCTGGTTCGCCAATTGCGCCCCCTATTGGATCGGGACGCCCTTCGCACAGTCACTCACGCGCTCGTGACATCCCGACTGGACTATTGTAACTCTCTCTACATGGGGCTTCCCTTGAGGTGCACCCGGAGACTTCAGCTAGTCCAGAACGCAGCCGCGCGAGCAATTATGGGTACCACAAGGTATACCCATGTAACACCGCTCTTGCGCGAGCTGCACTGGCTGCCTGTTGTCTTCTGGGTGCGCTTCAAGGTATTAATTATCATCTTTAAAGCGCTCCATGGCTCGGGACCTAGCTATCTGCGGGATCGGATCCTGCCTCATACATCCTCACGGCCGATTCGCTCCCACAGAGAGGGACTTCTCCGGGTGCCGTCCACTAGACTCTGTCAGCGGGTGACACCCAGGGGAAGGGCTCTCTCTGTGGCGGGCCCAGCCCTCTGGAACGACCTCCCCCCCGACATTAGGACCACCACGGACCTCCGCTCCTTCCGTCTTAAACTAAAAACACACTTCTTCTGCCTTGCCGGCCTGGGATAGTTATTCCTCTGTTTTTGGGTTTATTGGGGAATTTTTAGTCTAGTTAGTTTTAACGGGTATTTTAGCACAGGTACTGTTTAATCTATTTTTAATATGAAATGTTGTATATAGTCATTGTTTTTATTCTTCCTGTGCACCGCCCCGAGTCGCTGTGGGGAGAGGGTGCGGTCTATAAGTATTAAATTATTATTATTATTATTATTATTAGAAGTGAAGTATCTTCAAGAGAAAAACAAAGTCCAGTTGCCTTTGGGACAACTATAACCTGGATGACTGAGAATCTCCATAGACAGAGGACCCACAATTGAGGAAGACATATAACACTCATAGAGATGAGAAAGGTATTTTTACAGACAAGAAGAAAGAGAGATAAGATTAGATAAATATAGAAACAAGAAATTGAAAAAGATAACAAAAAACAAAAAAGATTGAAGTTTTTTTGCTATAATTGTGCCTTTTGCCCTTCTATCAACTAATTATCTAACATTTTTCTCCAAGATCTTGTTTCATTTTAATACTCAAATTATCTATTCATTTTTTCTGTTCTTTCACCCAAAAATTCATATATTTCCAGTCTTTTAAAATAGTCTTGTTTTTATTTTGACAAAACTGGGCAAATTTGCCATTTCCGAAAATTCAATTAATTTAATAATCCATTTTTCCATAGTATGCATTTCATCGTTTATTGCAGGTTTTTTTTTTGAAAACAATAATATTGCCACAGTTAGTATATATAATATTAATTCCCCATATTTCTTTTCTAATTCCTTGTTCATAAAAACTTATATTCCACCAGTGTCTAAAGACACATCTCTTTCAGCAAGCCGGCCTAGCCTAACCTCCCATCGGGGCTATTTTAGATAGTTTTTAAACTGGGTATTTTAATTTGGATTTTAGCATAGGACCGTAATTTAATATGTTTTTAAATTTTGTATTTATTGTTTTTGTATGTTTTTAAATTCCTGTGCGCCGCCCTGGGTCCTTTGTGGAGAAGGGCGGGATATAAATGTGATATAAATAAATAAATAAATAAAATAAAAATAAAAATTATAGGAGTAATTCTGGTTTTAACATAACATTAATCCGCAATTTTTCCTTTTCCCTTTTCCCGTTCCACACTTCCAAAACATAACAGAAAATAATACTTTCTAGAAGGGTTTATTTATTTGTTAATGGTTAACTTTTAGAATTGTGATGCTTTAAAACATGCAACTTTTCCCATTTTGAAACTGACAAGATATGTAAAATGGTCCGTAGGCGAAAGAAATTAAAAAAGGGAAGGCGTAGTTATCATCCTGAAGTGTATTGAGAAATGCCAAGCCAGCAATCCCTTGTAACCTTTTATAATATCACAGACCTTTAAAATTACAGTCCTTCTTCCCATATTCCTTTCTAAGTTGACATCTAATTTTATTTATTAGAATTTATAGTGATGTCTTTCTTATTGTTGAAATGGAAGGCTGTCTCTGTAAATCTTTCAGATTTCTAATCATATAATTTTGAGCATGAACTCAATTTCTAAAGAAGTAATACTGGAGAAATAGGATTTGGGGGACTATTTTGTTTTGTGCTTTTGGTGGTTTATCTAATTTAATACATTGAGTGAGAATAATAGAAGAGCATTTGTTTAGCCTTTTCCAGAAATTTATGCAGCTTGTTTTTAACAGTAGGGCCCCAATTCTGCTAGGTTCAAAAAAGGATGTTTTTCAGCAGGACTTAGAGGTATGGATTTTGCCCCTTCTTATAGTTGAGGTTTATTTAATGGCGTTTTAAAATTGTTTCTCCATGTAAAAGTATACCATTATATACATTTTGCCTTATTTACACAACAGCTTATGGAAACTGCTCAGAGTCTAGTATGATTGGTGAAACATACTATTCTGAATATTCTGGTTCTGAAGTATTTTGCTTACTGTAGAAAGGAACTGTGTCTTTGAAGTGTGAATGCCCCTCACCTCTCAATAATCCAAGTAATCCATTAACATAGGCTATTATGATAATATCAAGGACTTTATGCAAGTGTCAGGCCAGGTCAGGTCAAGAACAAAGAAAGACACACATATTTCAAAAACCAATAAAAATATCTATGCCAAAAAAGAAAAGAAAAAAAGAAAGACACGTGGATTTACTTCTGCGGATTTAGTTTACTTTATTGTCATTGCACATGGTACAACAAAATTAAATGCTGTCTTCACTGTACATTATAACTATAAAAATAAAAACTTACCACAAAGTGCTTTTCTGACCATCAGAAGATAGAATGAACAATCCAACCTTATTTAAAAGAGGCAAAATTTTAACAGGAAACATTAAATGTCTCAAGGGTTGAGCTGATGTTACTGTTAACCTGCAAAGCACCTCCATGCTTATTATCAAGTTGACATTGAAAGAAAGTGAGAGAGAATTCCATGCACATCTTCGACCAGGGTGGAATCACAGATTTCTACAGCAGGCATGTGAGGTGCGAAAGTTTACAACTTGCTGCAGCACTTTGTTGGTAGATGTGATTTATGACACAGACTGAGGGGAGGGAAGACACAGGGGTAAAGGTCAGCCACCATTAATTGGAAATCAGATCTGACTCCACAGCAAGTATGTTGCCAAAATGTTGCTCCTAATAAATGATTGGATTTCTTTTGAACTTTGTCTTGATGCTTGTAAACTAATTAGGACATCTTTTGGAGACCTGACAGTTACTATACTATGCTAAAAACAAGAAATTGTTTTTCTGATCCCATATGTTTTATCACTTCCAAGTCTTAATAATTATAGTAGAATATACAATACAGGAAGAGCTGAACTACGTTCAGTTAAAGTTGATGTGATGACTGAAGGAAGTTCAATAGAATAGGAAAAAGTCTTCAGCTCTGTTTTTTATCTAGAAGACAGAAACCTTTCCTTTTGGGTTCATTTATCAATGTCTAGAAAAGTATTTCACAGTAGGTGCAGGTACTGTTGTTGTCCAAAGTCTAGAAATAACAAAATAATCAAATGTGCCAGTCATAAACGACAAGGTAACCATGCAACATTACACATGAACATTTAAAAGATAAATATCCTTATTAAACTAATGAAGCAAAATATCTTAGTATAAAAAGTTTCTTGGGGAAGGGAGATACAGAAAAACAGTGAATGACAGTAATTACACCAGAGTTCCAAAAGAAACCCCAAACTAGCTAAACAAATAATTATCTTCCTGAAGAAAGTACTGCTTTAGGGTTTATTAGTTGCTTTAAGTTTAGGGCATACTGTTACACTGAAGATTAAGGGCTTTCAGATTGCCCTTTTTATTTTAAGATTATTTGATCCATTTTGATCAAGTCTCTGATTAAAAAAACCTGAATTTTCCATAAATCTGCAGTGCTATTTGGTATATCCTATAATAGCTATTTCATGTGTTGAATTTATCTCCCTTAATAATGTGTTAAAATTTAGTTTAGCAATTGATGAAATTATGAACCATAAAAATTGATATAAATGCAATATAAACAAGGCCTATCAGTTTTCAGTAATACTGGCATATTATAATGGAATTGATTTTTGTTACTCTATTTTTCTGTTTTAAGTGTTTGGCTAAAATCCCAAGAGATGGGAAGCTCACATTTATTTTTAAGTTAGATATAGCCATTTGGTCTCCGGAAGAATGCTTTTTGAGGAAGTTCAAAACTTGTGTGTGACACTATGTGTTTCACACTTTGCTGTAAAGTAGAATGTGGCTTGTTTGTTCTTAGATTAGTGTGTTGTGCGAATACAGCCAGTTGTGTCCTTACTCAGTGTAAACAAACTGATTTAGCTGTGAATATAGTTATCTTAATTAAAGGTGGGGCTTTGTTGTCTAATAATTATGTAAAAAAAATATATGGGACAAAATTCAAATCACTTTTCTTGAAGCAGATTTCCATCCTTATTTCCATATATAGTTTTCTTGGCAGCAGGATGGCAAGTTTGCCATGAAACCCTTGGTTTCCTCTTAGATTTGGGCTTTGATGTTCTAAAATAGAGAGATTGCAGTGTCCCATCAAATGAACACGATGGGCAGATGGTAGTCCTAATTGAAGTTGCAAACATTGCTTTTTTTTCCTTCCTGGAAAATGAATCAGTACTTGGAACCGGAATTTTAATTCCAGCTGATTAGTTAGTTTCTGTGCTGGTCATGCTAATATTCCAGAGTCTAGATTGTTAAAGGTTACCTTATTTTCCAGTAGATGAAATAAACGGACGTATTCCGATTAGTATTATTGAAGTAGTTCTGGCCATTCTGATCAAATCTTCACTTCTATATAACAGTCTTGTAGGTCAGATTTTGTCCCTTGTTGTCCAAATCTTTGCAGTCTTTTTTCTCTACACAAGCAATTACAAACTATTTACCGCAGCTGTTGTAGAAAGACCTTTAATAACATCCTATTTAGTCAAGTTAAATTGTTAGATGAGAAGATTATGAGAAGAATAAGTTTTGTTTGCCTACATGTGCATAATATGTAGAATAGTCCTGTCTTGAGGTAGAAGTTGATAGACACAAAATAGTGTGAAAATTATCTCATCTGTAATTAGCAGATGTAACTTTTCTGCAATTTTGAATCCCTTCATAAAATCTCCCTGTCCCCTTTGGGTTTTCTCCCTTTACTTTAGATGAACAATTATCAGAAAGTTGCTTAATTCTGAGTAGGGTGTTGGTTAGTCAGCCAACTTTTAGATTTAATTATTTTCTAAATGGTGCAGGAGCATTCAGTCCGCCAGCTGTATTTTACAGGTGGTGGTTTTATGTCTATGAAAAGCTTTTCCATTGCCTGGGTGGTGATGGTTCATACAGCCCAGATGGAGAAGATAAGACTGAAATCAACGAGACTACTTACAACATAAGCACATTTACATAATTATATCTTTACTGTAACAATCATCAAGTCTGATATATCCATCAGACTGATTGTTCCAAAGACCATTTGCTACTGTGTAGAAGTAGAACAGAACAGAACAGAATAGATGGCATTCTTACTAGTTGTATTTTGGACTGCCTGTTCAAAGACAGTATACCACCCCCAGCCCCCTCAATTTGATTCTTGAAAATAAAAAGGTTAATTTATTCTGATATTTCCAACAGAAATAAGAAATGTGCAGTGATTTAAAATGACGAGATTAATTTTTTCTTGAGAAGTTAACAAAAAATACAGGTAATCCTCTATTTGCCTGACTCATTTCTTCCTCCTTCCCAACCTCACAGGGTGGAGAAACAAGCTGAGCTGCTTTATTCCCTGGTGTAGTGTAGCACTTCCCTCAAAAGTGTTACCTCCAAGCTAACAACTCAACTCTGTGCTGTTATCTGAAACTGACAAGACCCTAGTCAGTTTCACCCTGAAGGCTTTTGTTTGGCTCTTAAACGCCTTGTGGCTGACACCTACAAGTCTACCTGGCATCCTGGTCCTATTAGACCTCTCAGCGGCTTTTGATACCATCGACCATGGTATCTTATTGCATCGGCTGGAGGGGTTGGGGGTGGGAGGCACCGTTTTACGGTGGTTCTCCTCCTACCTCTCCGGTCGGTCGCAATTTGTGTTGACAGGAGGGCAGAGGTCGACCTCTAGGCCCCTCACTTGTGGGGTGCCTCAGGGGTCGGTCCTCTCGCCACTCCTGTTCAACACATATATGAAGCCGCTGGGTGAGATCATCCGTGGTTTTGGGGTAGCGTACCACCTCTACGCTGACGACACGCAGCTGTATATATCTATCCCAAACCACCCCAACGATGCCGTAGCGGTGATGTGTCAGTGCCTGGAAGCCGTGCGGGCCTGGATGGGAAGTAACAGACTCAGACTCAACCCGTCTAAGACCGAGTGGCTGTGGTTTCCGGCATCCCGGTACAACCAGTTGACTCCATCACTGGCCATAGGGGACGATCACCTTACCCCTGTGGATGGGGCACGCAACTTGGGCGTCCTCCTGGATACCCGGCTGTCCATGGAAGATCAAGTGACAGCCGTGGCCAGGAGGGCGTTTTACCAGGTTCGCCTGGTCCGCCAATTGCGTCCCCTATTGGATCGGGGTGCCCTTTGCACAGTCACTCATGCCCTCGTGACATCCCGGCTGGACTATTGCAACTCTCTCTACATGGGGCTCCCCTTGAGGTGCACCCGAAGGCTTCAGCTAGTCCAGAATGCAGCCGCGCGGGCAGTTATGGGAGCCTCTAGGTTCTCCCATGTAACACCGCTCCTGCGCGAGCTGCACTGGCTGCCTGTCGTCTTTCGGGTGCGCTTCAAGGTGTTAGTTACCATCTTTAAAGCGCTCCATGGCACGGGACCTAGCTATCTGCGGGATCGCATTCTGCCTCATACATCCCTGCGACCGATTCGGTCCCACAGAGAGGGACTTCTCCGGGTGCCGTCCACTAGGCTGTGCCAGCGGGCGACGTCCAGGGGAAGGGCCTTCTCTGTGGCGGGCCCGACCCTCTGGAACGACCTTCCCCCCGAAATCAGAACGACCACTGACCTTCGCTCCTTCCGACAGCTTTTAAAAACTCATTTCTTCCGTTTGGCTGGCCTAGGGTAATTTTAATTAGTTATGGTGTTAAGGGGTTTTAGGGACAGTTTTTAGTTTTTATAGATGTTTTTAGCGCAGGATATGTTTAATTGTGTTTTTTAAATTTTGTACTCTGTGTTTATTGTTTTTTAATTCTCCTGTGCCCCGCCTCGAGTCCCTCTGGGGAGAGAGAGCGGGTTAGAAATAAAAATTTATTATTATTATTATTATTATTAAGCAGCCAGTGCTAGTGGATTATTTTTGATGTATATTCCCCATTGTGTGCCTGATTACTCTCTGGCAATTCCTTCCTCTCCAATGAATATACATGCAAACATCAGTTCTCTTCTTGCTAATTGTGCCTAGTGGCTATGAGATTTGCCCTTTCACCAGTCTTCCTCATGAGCAGAATTCCAGAAACCTTCCCCAGTGTTGGCCTCACCCAGTTGTTTTCAGTCATATTCTTCTGATTCTATAAAGGAAAGCAGAAGCAAAATTAGCACAATCATGATCATGTGACCCTCCCCCCCAGACCACTTTGCTTAACTGTGGCGTCACTGTCACTTGTACCAATTGCAGTTGCTAAATAAGTGCTATCCGTAACGGTAAAGGTCTTTGCAAGGTGGCAACTTCAAGCCAGCCTTGACTGATATTGAAAAGCTACGGTTAAGTAGAATTTGATCTAATTAGTACTCAGAGGACAATTCCAAAAAAATAAGATTGGTTCACATTTTGAAGATGAAAAAACACCATGGGAGAATGAAATGGCAATTATTTCCACAATGTATTTTCCTTCTCCATTGAGACTTTCGGGAGATGCTACCTTTTAATGTTGCAGCAAAATATTTTGGGCATATTAAGATGCTTTGTACTGGCTCAGATTACTGGCTTATTTGATTTGAGGCCTGTATATTCTTAGGAAGAATGCTACAGATGGAAAGGATTACTTAATTCTTCCCCTTGTATTTATTTAAGATTCATCAACTCTTTTTAGCTGCTTTTGCTCAATATTAAATCTTTCCTCCCTCTGGATAGTCATAGCTATCCAGATCTTTTCTGCACAGAGCAGATTCTGGTGTGTCTGTTGGCATTTTGAATAGAAATGGTCAGGGGTCAATCAGAGTTGTTACTAGATGGCTGATCTTTAAATTTGAATTACAAGCAAACAAATAATTAGCCTGCTTCCCATTTAAATTTAAATCTTTAAATTTAAAGATTTAAATTTAATCTTTAAATTTTATTTAAAATTACAGCCATAATGGAAAAACCCACTGGTGCAGTATCTTATATAGGTAAGCCTTGACTTCTAACAGTTCATATAGTGACTGTTCCAAGTTACAATGGTACGGAAAAATGTAATTTATGACAATTTTTCACAGTTATAACTTTTGCAGCATCCCCATGATCATATGATCAAAATTCAGATGCTAGGCAACTGGTTCATACTTATGACCATTGCTGTTTTCCGGGGTTATGTGATCACCTTTTGCAACCTTCTGAAAAGCAAAGTCAATGCTTATCAGATTCACTTAACAACTAGTTTACTAAGTTAGCAACTGCAAGTGATTCACTTAACAACTCTGGCAAGAATGTTGTAAAATGGGGCAAACCTCCCTTAACAAATGTCTTACTTGACAACAGAAATTTTGGGCTCAATTGTGGTAGTAAGTAAAGAACTGCCTATACTGTAATCTTTTCCAGCAAAACATTTATGATGGAATCTATAAATTCTGAAATTTGAAGAGAGTTCAAGCTTGGAGAAAACTAGTGATATAGTTTGACCTCACAGTCAAACAGATCTAGCTATGTTATCTTAAACCCATCACTGAATCTTCTTGTGAAAACCATCTGTATTGTTATTAAGATGTATTTCTTTTCAAAATGTTTTAAAATAATTTTCAGGCATTCATTTTTCTGTGTTGTTCTTTCCCTTCCTCCCTCCATCTATCACACTTATATGTTGTCCCATTAAAATAATTTTCATACATTCAATTCTCTGTGTTATTCTCTCCCTCCCTCCTTTCATCGATCACACTTATATATTGTCCCATTTGTTGACTCTGGGAAATTTGCAACAGCAACAATTTTTATAAACATGATGAAAAAAGTGTTTTAATTTTGTCAAAATGTACATCCATCTCTGGAACAATAAAAATTAAATGTTGAGGAGCAGAGAAGTTAAAAAAAAAAGTTGACAAGGAAAGTCAATATTTCCAGAGCTCCTGAATGTGAATAATGTTGTTTTTCTTCAGATCTATGAAATCTTTGGCCCATGGCTCTGTCTCCAGGATGTATAACTAAAATAGATATTTTTCACTTGTTTATCCCTGCCTCTATTTCCATTCACTTTCTGTTGTCCCCTTTATATTGAATTCTAAATTACAAGCAACCTAAAACAGAGAACTAATACTTTTATGCTTGTAAAATATGGAAACTGTTGCCATAATGAATATTGTTTTCTGCTGAATAGTTTTGAAAAATACGTATTTTGCTACAAACAAATTATACTGTTTTCCTGATATTGTTAGCCGGCCTATTCTTAGAAAGATCACTCTTTCTTTAAATAATGTTTAGAGTTTTGGGATATTCTTTCATGTATGACTAAATCTCTTTTTCCAACAGCCAATTTGCGATTTGGCCAATCGCCATTGTTCTTATCATTGTTGCCAATATTGTGGTATTCTCTCCTTGTTTAGTGACCTCTGGATGGGTGGACTTACAGTTCCCATAATTCTTAGCCAGCATAGTCAAAAATTAAACATCTATTGGAAATTTTATCTTGTGATTTGATATCAGGTGATAGCTTCTAACATGATACTTTCTACATACAAAGCTGAGGACTATTACAAATCTGGCTACTTTATAAACATTTCTTTTCTGTACAAACACTGACACCACAATATTTATATACAGCTTACCCTCAATTTATAACCATAATTGAAGCCCAAATTTCTGTTCCTAAATGACGTTTGTTAAGTGAGTTTTACCCAATTTTATGAGCTTTCTTGCCACATTTGTTAAGTGAATCACTGCAGCCGCTAAATGAATCTTGCTTCCCCATTGACTTTGCTAAATGTTAGAAGGTCACAGAAGTTGATCACATGACCTCGGGACACTGCAACCATCAAAAATATGAGTCAGTTGCCAAGCTTCTGACCATGGGGATGCTGCAACGGTTGCAAATGTGAAAAATGGTTATAAGTTGCTCTTTTCAGTGCTGTTGTAACTTTGAACGGTTGCTAAATGAACTGTTATAAGTCAAGGACTACCTGTATTTGTTGCAGAGTGAATGATGCATAGGTGAACTACATGAAAATGCTTTATTGGCTTGGAAATTTGGTGATATGAAAGATATGGTCCCCCAATGCTGTAAAATGCTGTATCTTATGCAAATTGATTATCTCTCTGGGAGAGAGCAGCTTTGCCTTCCCCTCACCAAGGTCACCTTCACTGGTTTAATTAATTAAGTAAGTAAGTCATTCATTAGTGCTACCCACAGAGTGCATTTCCTTAAACACGGGAAAAAAGCAGCACCTTCCTGGATAGCAGTGAAGCAGAGATGAGAAGCACTAAATAGGGATAGTTGAGTACTAGCTCCATCGGTAGGTAGGAAAATGACAGCGGGCCACAAGAACATCAACAAGGCAAATTGGAGATGGCTGGTGAAGGAAAAAAAGAAAGAAAGAAAGGGAAAAATAAGATGGAAAATGGACGGCACAAAGTTCATTCAAAGTAAGCATCTCTAAGTTCAAAAGGCAGTCCTAAAGAGAAAAAGGTTACAGTGTTGAGCTGTGGAAGGGGAAATTGCTTTTGGAATTGTAGGTGTGCGTAGGTGAGACAACAGCAGAAAAGCTTTCAGCAGCCAGAAATCCAACAGATGGAAAGCCTCCGAAACCTGGGAGAGAAGATTTGCTTGGGAGGGGGAGGACTGCAGTCAAGTCACTTTCCTATTTGTTATGCAGAGCCTATTAATACATAAAAAGGAGAAGCTACCGATAGAAGAGTATATCTAGCTGAGGTTTGAATTGTGAGACTTGGTGCTCTCTGAGCTTGGTTCATTTGCTCATTTGCAGACTTTTCAGTGCATCTACCTAGTGCTTACCTAGTACTGATGATGTCACCTTGATGGGTAATGAAATGTCTGCAAACGAACAACCAAGCTCAGAAAACACCAAGGACTCCAAAGGAAGCCTGGCGGAACTGGATCGAGACAAAGGAGGCCTGCTTTTCCACAGAAGGAAGTTTCCACGGAGACCGCTGGGAGAAAGGTGAAGACAGATAAGGGATAGAGATGGCCTTGTATCAACAGAAGGAGGGGAAATATTCTCCTGGCCTCCTGTCTTCTGAGCACAGCCTTCAGACCAAACCCTTGAAGAAAGACATTGGAGGAAATACGAGAAGTGATTTGGGAAAAGATTTGGGAGACTGGTAGAAAGAAGAGAGGAAATAATAGTGAAAGGAGTCCAAGATCTAAGTTGAGAAATAGCGAGTGTCAAAAAGGTGTCAATCAGAGTTCAATAAGCGAAATTACAATGGGAGGGTGGAAGGAAAAAAAGGATTTGAGTAGAGGAAGATGTTAAGTACAAAAAAAATGTTTAGAAACACTCCCATCCTCAGTGTGTTATCTTTAGTATATTTGCTTTCCTTTTACTCATTGCTGAAATAGTCAAATGCTTTTGCAAGCTCTGTCTGCATTCAGTCTCCCTAATGGGGTAAGGCAGGGGTCTCCAACCTTTGCAACTTTAAGTCTGAAGGACTTCAGCTCCCAGAATTCTCCAGGCAGCAAAGCTGGCTGGAGAAGTCTGGGAGCTGAAGTCCTTCAGACTTAAAGTTGCAAAGGTTGGAGACCCCTGGTGTAAGGAACTTGTTTTAGCAAAGAAATAGCTTCCCTGTGATTTATTACCAAGCACCTTAAAAAAGGTTCCTTTTGCTGACGTTTGATGGAAGATTCTAGATGAATAGATGAACAGGTCAGTCTACTAACTATGCCTACCAGTTGTTGAAAAGCTTATTTCACTTGTGGGTAGCGAACTGTGTCACAGTTCTAGACAACTGTCAGTTGTGGGGGGGTTTTCCCTCCAAGAATTATTAATGGGTGTTTTGTTTTCAAGCCTCCTTCAGTTTGATTAATAACACTTATGAAGCTTTTTTTGGCCTGCCTAAGAAGTAAATCAGATAAGTGACAAGCATTTCTTAATATCTCTCTTCCAGTTCCAATCCATGAAAGAAATGAGGTGAAAATTCTTGTGCTTGTGGACAAATTGGGGCAATGAGGCAAGGCAACTATACCTCACTTGCTGACCCACAGGATATTATTGAATTGGCAAGAACTGTAATGCTTTTAAATAAATCTTTAGGAGGCTATATTGGAAATATGAAAACAAGTCTATCCAGCCAATATGAATAAGACGATTGTAATGCCAGCCTCCTTGGTATGTTTTTGCTCTGAAGGTTTAAACACATGGGGCCGTTAGAATATGGTGGTCTGTCACATTATTATTATTGTTTTTCCTCATAAATTCTAGTAATGCTACCAACACGTAGTTTTCTAGGGGCTGCTAGCTTTATTGAAATTTCTAGCCATTATAGATATATATGCACCACAATGTACAGAAACCATCTGGTCCTTTCCATTGATATGTATAACATTTTAGGATCTGGAGCAGTGGTGGGTTTCAAATTTTTTAGAACCTACTCTGTAGGTGTGGCCTATTTTGTGGGCGTGGCTTGGCAGTCATGTGACAGGGTGGGAGTGGCCACCTTTTAAAATGTGGTGCAACTCATTTAACAACGCTCTTGCTTAGCAACCAAAATTTTGGACTCAATTGTGATGATATAGTCTTTCTTTCTTTCTTTCTTTCTTTCTTTCTTTCTTTCTTTCTTTCTTTCTTTCTTTCTTTCTTTCTTTCTTTCTTTCCTTCCTTCCTTCCTTCCTTCCTTCCTTCCTTCCTTCCTTCCTTCCTTCCTTCCTTCCCTTCCCTTCCCTTTCCTTTCCTTTCCTTTCCTTCCCGTTGGGTCACTGGCAGCGGCGGGCCAGATTTACTTCCAGGTACGCCGGTGGAACCCCCTCTCACCGGTTCTCTAAATTTCACCAACCGGTTCTCGCGAGTAGGTGCGAGCCTGCAGAAACCCACCACTGATCTGGAGGTATCACAGAAATATAAAAAGATATCCACTGTGGTCTGGATAAGAAAATGTGTCATTCATTTTGAAGGCAGGTTTCAAACAGTTATCCAGGGCTGAATTAGCTACCTGTAAAAACAATATAAAAATAGTTTTATTCTAGTTATGATCAGACAGTAGCATCTTTGCCTGCCTTCCAAGGCAAAGAATGGCAGTACTTTCAAACTAAGTATTACATCATACCAAAAGTGATTATTTAAAAACAGTTTAAAGATAAAAACAACTTGTGCTTGAAACTGAAACTCTTTCTATGCCGATCCTCCTCTTCCAAGTTTGTCCAGTGCACAGCAGTAGCAGCATTTCGAATGCATCCAGTATTGCCTTTGATTTGTGGGGCTCCTGCTCATCAGTGAGACTGAACATATTTTCGATATGATTGTTTGCTTCTTTCAGCATCACAGAAGAATGGGAATTGAGCCAGATATCATCTCCAATCTGATGGAACAGCTCATCAAGTTCCATTCCTGCATTAAATTTGGGTTGACAGTGTGAGTGATGGAAGGTTACAGTCAGGACTAAAGGGCAGCCAATCCATTAATGGAAGCTGTGTAGAAGATCCTTCCTCATGATAGGAATGTAGCAGGTTTGAAGATGGCTTCTCCTTAGTTTGGTTCTTGAACAAGTGAGTAGTCATGGGCTCTTCTCATACTAGGAATAGTAGCAGAAGTTGGTATAAAGAGGGAGCAGATGCTGCTTAGGATTTTAGAACTGCTTTGGTCTGCTATAGTCTGTCTGCTATAGATTTACTAAAACATGTAAGAATATGGATAATGCTGCAAAGCATGTCTGCTTGTTCAGCTGGTTGACCTTTAAAATCAGCATTGTTAAGTCTAAGTGGCTCTGTTCTTATAGTATCCTGTTCCATTTTTGTGGTTTGATTGTAAATCTTTTGGGCCTTGTATGCATCCCATTGAGGGTGGAGCATTAAACCAGCATTCAAATCAGAGAACTGAATTCTGTTGCTGTGTTTTGACATCAAATATGACCGAAATATCTGCTGTCCCCTGACAGAAGAGTTTCCCAACTTTGGCAAATTTAAGACATGCAACTGGGGAGTTCTGGGAGTTGAAGTCCACACATCTTAAAGTTGCCACGTTTGGGAAATCCTGCCTTAGAGAACCAGGTATCCCCTTCCCAGTCACAAATTCCTTGACCAGAAGGGAAGCAAGCATTGGTTATGGTCTTCCAGCTATTGGAAATGTAACTGAGATACTCTCAGTCCCTGCCGATTTGTTTTTTAATGTTTGGAGAGAGAAAAAAAATCAGCAGTGACATTTCTAGAGATAGAACTTAACAAAAGGGTGAAGGGCAAAGTGGAGAGAGAGGGAGAGATGGAGTTCCCCAGAGGACAGCTGTGAGATATGACTCTGCATTGAGCCCCGGTGGTGCAATGGTTAGAATATAGTACTGCAGCTAATTCTGCTTACTGCAGGCTGCCAGCAGTTTGCTAGTTCAATTCTTACCAGTTCAAGGTTAACTCAGCTTTCCATCTTTCTGAGGTTGTTAAAATGAGGACCTAGATTGTTGGGGGCAATATGCTGACTCCGCTTAGAGAGGGCTGTAAAGCACTATGAAGCGGTATATAAGTCTAAATGTTATTGCTATTGGCAGCAGAGAGAGAGGTTGGCGGAAGATCAACTTTCTCTTTTGGGGTTACAGTACAGTACAGTATAGTACAGCACAGCACATAACCAGTGAGGAGGTTAAAAAAGGTAAAGTCACTTTCCAGTGGCTTCATGGGCATGTTCTTCTGGTTTTCTTGGCAACAGTGTGGAAGTAGTTGCCCACTGCCTTCTGGAATGATTCGTTTTGGGTTTTTTCTGATGGGTCTCCCAATCAGTGACTAACAGATATGATCTTGCTTTGTTTTTTTCTAGATCAGCCTCTCTGGAGACAAAACTGTTCCTTCTCTAAGGCTTATGCTGTTCGCATGGTATATTAATTCTTTGTTGTCCAAATCTAGTTACCACGCTGG
Source organism: Rhabdophis nuchalis (assembly GCA_039707465.1). Lineage (NCBI taxonomy): Eukaryota > Metazoa > Chordata > Lepidosauria > Squamata > Natricidae > Rhabdophis > Rhabdophis nuchalis. The sequence goes on along the minus strand of CM077643.1, from coordinate 133,289,314 downwards.
ATCTTCCTTAATCTTAGGGCGGGGTTTACAGGCAGTGAGGAGCAATCTGTTGAAAGTGTGGAATGACCATTCAGCAAGGTATTGCTATAAGAAAGGGGTGTTTGGTAAATTAATAGAGGTTCCAATCTCAATAAATGGTTATACATGGGCACAGTCCTTCGAGGGAAGAATGAAGGAACATACCATATGTTCATTCGATCTTCTCTCTCTTCTGAACAGCAGCAACTGGAGTAACTCTCTCCTCCCCCATCATTTTATTGCATATCATCTAACCCAGGGGTCAGGGGTGGGTTTCTGGGGGTTCGCCTGGGATCGGGCGAACCCTTTCGTAAAATTTCCGGATCCCGAGCGATCCCTTTGGATCGTGGACCCGGAAGTAAGTCGCCGCTGCTAACTGCTGCTCCCAGCTGGGGCGGGCAGGCAGGAAAGCAAGCAAGGCGACTGCGCTGTCTTCTTTTTCCCTCAGCGAAGCGCCGCCTCCTCCTCGCCCATGCTTCGCTGAGAGAAAAAGAAGACAGCCAGGCCGGCTCTCCGAAGGGGTCCTCCTTTCCCCTTCTCCATGGGGGTGGGTGGTGGGGGTGGGCCGCTCACCTCGTCGCCCCACAACCTGCTGCCGCTGCTGCCGTGACAACTCCGAAGAGCAGCCAGGAGCCGCCGGCCAAAAAAAAAGAAAGCACACACACACAACCTACTTCAGGCGGCGGGAAACACGCAAGGAGAATCCACTCCCAGCTGTCTTCTTTTTCCTTCTGCGAAGGGTACTGGCCGCTGGCAAAGCGGGAGGCTCGGGAAGGCGGCGGGAGCGCCTTCCCCCCCCCCTTCCCTTTGCTCAGCCACCTCTTCCCCTCTACGCCTAGCCGCGAGTGGATTCTCCTTGCGTGTTTCCCGCCGCCTGAAGTAGGTTGTGTGTGTGTGTGTGCCGCCTTCCCGAGCCTCCCGCTTTGCCAGCGGCCAGTACCCTTCGCAGAGGGAAAAAGGAGACAGCTGGGAGTGGATTCTCCTTGCGTGTTTCCCGCCGCGGGTAAGGAAAGTTGCTGCGCGCCCCAAAAATCCTCTGGCCCGCTGGCCGCGGTTGCTCGCTCACCCATCGGACGCCAGGTTCCTTCGTCCGGTGGATGGGTGAGAGAGAGAGTAAATACAGCCAGCGGGTTCTCTGGCTCTCTGGTTCCCCCCTCCCTCCCTGTCTCTCTGTGTGTCTGTCCCCCCCCCCCCAAACCTCCTCAGCTCCTGGAAGTAGCCTGACCGGCTACTCTCGCTCTCTCTCTCACCCATCCACCGGACGAAGGAACCTGGCGTCCGATGGGTGAGCAAGCGAGCGAGCAAAGGCTTTTGAAGCAAAGGCTTCAAAGGCTGCCGGCTAGGAACAGCGCGCTACGCTGCGCGAACACCCCCCCCCCTGCCAATCGCGCTAACAGGGAAAGTTTTGCCGCGACTGGGGGGTGGGGGGGGTTCGCGCAGCGTAGCGCGCTGTTCCTAGCCGGCAGCCTTTGAAGCCTTTGCTTCAAAAGCCTTTGCTCGCTCGCTTGCTCACCCATCGGACGCCAGGTTCCTTCGTCCGGTGGATGGGTGAGAGAGGCTGAGGAGGCTTGGGTGAGTGGGGGGAGACAGACAGAGAGAGAGAGGCACAGACACACAGAGAGACAGGGAGGGAGGGGGGAACCAGAGAGTGACAGACACACACAGAGAGACAGAGAGTGGGAGGGAGAGAAAGATAGACAGACAGAGAGAAAGAGAGAAAAAGAAAGAGAGACAGAAAGGAAAGAAAGAGAAAAAAGAGAGAGAGAAAGAGAGAAAGAAAAGAGACAGAAAGAGAGAAAGAGAAAGAAAGAGAGAGAGAGAAAGAGAGAAAGAAAGACAGAAGGAAAGAAAGAAAAAGAAAGAGAGAGAGAGAGAGAGAGAGAGAGAGAGAGAGAGAGAGAGAACTTATGACCACAATTAAGCCCAAAAGTTTGGTTGCTAACCAAGACCATTGTTAAGTGAATTTCACATTTTCCAAATTGGCCACTCCCACCCGGTCACATGGCTGGCAAGCCACTCCTACCCGGTCACATGGCCGGCAAGCCACTCCCACAAAGCAGGCCACACCCACAGAACCTGTTCCAAAAATTTTGAAACCCACCCCTGCCAGGGGTCCCCAACCTTTGCAACTTTAAGTCTGAAGGACTTCAGCTCCCAGAATTCTCCAGCCAGCTTTGCTGGCTGGAGAAGTCTGGGAGCTGAAGTCTTTCAGACTTAAAGTTGCAAAGGTTGGGGACCCCTGATCTAACCTATTCTTGAAATCATTTTTTAAAAACTCCCAACAAATTGTTTCCCAAAACAACTTCTTTCATTTCCTATCTTACCCTACAATCCTTAACCTTTCCTAAAGTGAACTTCTTAATACTTTTGATTTTATTCTTCCTATCATATGAGTCTTTCTGGACTTATGCAGACAGTATGACATTTATTTTCTTTATCTCTTATCTCTCCCTCTTAATTTTGACCTTTTTAAGATTTACAAACATTGTGCTTTGTTTTGATCTCCTCTATCCAGTTTCTTGCTGGTGAAAGTTTGGCCGCAGGTGGCTTCTGTGTTCTTTGGAAATTGGTAAATTACTCTGGGTCTGCTTGTGAGTGTCTGTGTGCATGTGCGTATACACATATATTTATTGTATAATAGAGCTTATTGTTTCCATTAATCTGCATGTTGACACTTAATTTATGGTTTGTAGGATGGGTGTCAAAGAACAAGAAGAGAAGTGTGAGAACCTCAATAAAGCTTAAAAAATGTTAGTGCTTTAAAGGAACTTAAACAAGAGCTTTCCTTTACATTTATACAGTAGAGAAAGGAGATGTCAAGTTGGTTCGTATCTTGTTCATTATTATTCCATTTCCTTAGCCTGTCAAGTAAGGTTTCTTTTTGCCAAAAGCAGAATAAAGCTCTTTTCTTATTTAGTTGTGAACCTCTAGATGCAACAACACCCACATAGAGCCCATTCTTGTTATCACCCACAAGACTTTCACCAAACTGCTATATTCTAACTGTCTCCTTTCTTTGAATTGCGATAATTTCTTCCTCCTTCTTTTAGACAGGAGGAACCCAGCGAAAAAGGAAGCCGCTTCTGGCTTTTTCAAAAGGGTGACTGGCATGGAGAATTTTGATTTTTCCAATGGGTCTAGCCACACAAAGGTGGGTCATCCATGTTATTGGACTTATGGGTAAAAGTATTCCTATACACTGTGCGAGTAGGTATTGTCAGTTGTTGGAACCAAGATTTCCAAAAATATGATACATATTTTCCCTGCTGATTTGTTTTTTAATGTTTGGAGAGAGAAAAAAAATCAGCAGTGACATTTCTAGAGATAGAGCTTAACAAAAGGGTGAAGGGCAAAGTGGAGAGAGAGGGAGAGATGGAGTTCCCCAGAGGACAGCTGTGAGATATGACTCTGCATTGAGCCCCGGTGGCGCAGTGGTTAGAATGCAGTACTGCAGCTAATTCTGCTTACTGCAGGCTGCCAGCAGTTTGCTAGTTCAATTCTTACCAGTTCAAGGTTAACTCAGCTTTCCATCTTTCTGAGGTTGTTAAAATGAGGACCTAGATTGTTGGGGGCAATATGCTGACTCCGCTTAGAGAGGGCTGTAAAGCACTATGAAGCGGTGTATAAGTCTAAATGCTAGTGCTATTGGCAGCAGAGAGAGAGAGGTTGGCGGAAGATCAATTTTCTCTTTTGGGGTTACAGTACAGTACAGTATAGTACAGCACCGCACATAACCAGTGAGGAGGTTAAAAAAGGTAAAGCCACCTTCCATTGGCTTCATGGGCATGTTCTTCTGGTTTTCTTGGCAACAGTGTGGAAGTAGTTGGCCACTGCCTTCTGGAATGGCCATTTTGTAGTCTTATCTATGAAGAGAGTCATTTCCTCCCCACCCCCCAATCCACTCAGAAGCCCTCCCTGCACAAAAGAAAAAAAACAGACAATGGAATAGGACATTCTATGGCTCTCTTGGGGGAAAAAAAATCTGTGGTGGAATATTTGTAGGTTTTTTTCCCTTTCAGCTCAGCTAGCTGATTTGTACTAGTTTCATATGCCATCTTTCCTTCAGAAGGTCAAGGTAGGTTAAATGGGGATCCCCATGTTATCCCAGTCATACTGGTTCTGTAATGAAAGGTAATTGGCTGGGCCGAGGAGGAGTAACTAGGTCAAAGTCACCTACACATTTGTATGGTTGAGGATAGACCTGAACCTGGATTTCATCATTCTAGTCTGAACCGAAACCATTACGCTGCAGTCTCTCATAGTTGCCTTCTCATTTTGCAACAAAGCTTACGGTAGGTACTAAATGAAGGGGTCACAGAGAGTTGGTGCCTAATGAGGGAGAAACCGTCGCTCCACTTAAAGAGGTTGGAATTAACTGGAGAGGAGCAAAAACATCCCTATTCAGAGTTTTTCATTCCCCTGCTTCCTCATTGCTAGTTGCCTGTTTCCCATCTGGTCTCCTACAACACAGATTTCTTGAGACTGATGGCTTGCTTCCAAGCTGTAAAAAGCGATGAGTGGAGCACGTCACAAGAAGGAGTGATCTGGCATGTGGCCTCATTTGTACTGCAGCAAAGACTTGCAAGACTAAGTGACATTGTGGATCATCTGACACTATGGCAAGGAGTACAAAGACTTGGGAACCCAGTTGATGTGGAATGAAGCCAGTAGGAATATAAACAATTCAGGGGGTGGTGGAAAAATGTCCTCCTGACTGACCTAAACAAGCAGTTTGGGATGCTATTAGGCTTGTCCTTGTCCTGGGGTCCCCAGTAATCATTGGCAATACCTGTAATTAAATAAAACAGGAATACCAGCGTCATCTTTCCTTGGGCAGTAATTATTTGGACATGGGGATGATCTGTGTTGAATCAGATCATCCCCATGTCATCATCCCCACAGGGTGCGTCCTTTAAAGACTACTTGGGAGCTTTCAGATAGTTCAAAGTATAGTAGCTACACCAATCTTCCTCAACCTGATACCTAGATTTAAGTCCCCAGTACTTCAGGGGTTATGGTCTCAGGAAATTCTGGGAGTTGAAGTTCACATGTCTGCAGACTGCTCGTGTTGGAGGAAGCTATATGGAGGGCACGCGTGCTTGAATTCTAAGCACAATTTAAGATGCCAGTCTTAAATGTTAAGCCATAAAACTATTTGGGAATGGATCATCATTTGCCCTTATATTAAAATTTTATTTGCGAGATTTCTCCCCCATGGCACAGTTAAAATAGGCTTCATCTTGAGCTGGCAGAGTACTAAATCAAGATAAAATTGGCTGTCTCTACTGTCAATGCCTATCCTGCCTTTATAGCCTCAATTCTGGCTTACTGCTGAAGGAGGGTGCCCTGGTTTTGAGTGTTCAAGCCGAGGGATGCAAATTGATCGGCCCATACTTGGGAACTTATTAACCCTTTCTTTTCTTGGGGGTGGGTGGGTCATCAACCAGTGGAAAACTCCTTGCCCATCATGAGACTGCTGTGATTGACAGATGGCTTTGACAGATGGCCAGACCCATTGGTTCAGCCATATCTCAAAATTTGCCAACAAGACAACTGGTTTGAAGCCTGAGCCAGGTTCTGCACAACAAAGCAGCTTTTCCTGCTTTCTTAGGCATCTCTGCCACCCCTCGGATCATCTGCCCAACACTCAAAGCAAGATGCCTGGCAGTTGGTAGGAGGGGATGAGGCAATGCTACTAAACCATTATTTGCAGGGCAGCAGTTCCCTCACCCCATGCAGCACCTGTTGAGTATCTGTTTTGTGTTGAAGCTAATGCTCTCTATTTTGCAGCTCTCTCACCACCTTGATCAGCTGTTCGGTGCCATGGAGAGCCGTAGATACAAAGCAGTCAGTTACCCCAGAACAGCACCACCCCAAAGTGATTTGAATGTGTCATGGATGGGGAGCTCAGCAGAGCCTCTGGTTGCTTTCCTCCTAAGCTGCAAATGGCTTTCCTAGTCATGGCCCAAGAGTAAGATGAAGGCAGTGACATAGGAACATGGAAGAATAAAGGGGTTGCCAGGACAGTTGCATAAAATCATCAGACAAAAGTAGAGAAAGTGTAGATCAACTTCGATTTGCTGATTCTTAAAACCTTTTCCCAGAGCAGTGTCTGTGTTTCTGGCACCAGATACAGGCCTTTATATTTGTATGAGCACACATATATATTTCAACTTTTTATAGATTGCCTGACTTTCTGCTGTTTTTGCTTTTACTATGTCTTTAAAAAGTGCTCTCGGGCTCCCATAAGACACTGAAATGCAAGACTAGCTAATAATATCCTAAGCAAACAAAACATTATAATTTACTATTATAATCAGCTGTGTTTGATGCATTTTCACAGCTCCTAAATCTTACATGCAGAAAGTAATAGAAGGCATCAGAGAATAATGTTTTTGTGTTCAGAGTTTTGTTCATGATCCATGTACAGTGGTTTGAAATATTGTGCAATTGGCATTCTTAAAGGTCAACTTTTCAGATGAAGATAGTGGATGGGTAATTACCCAGTTGAGCATTCTGTTTTAATGACATCTGAAATAAAGCTAGGCTTCTTGGGTACCAAAAAAAAAACTTTTACAGGTCCACTAAGAAGTTAAGTTGTGCTGTAAGTTTTGGAGGGCTTGAAACAACTGCATCTCTTTCATTTGTGTGTCTGATTTTTTTTAACATGACTTGTCCCTAACAAGTTCTCC